>JARLTB010000023.1:2742500-2787500 GCA_030141615.1 Unio pictorum | reverse complement strand
TGAGCCAACAAAAAGTTTTAAACAATGTTTATAGTTGAAGATATTTTGCCCAATTTATCACTTTCTCGGAATTAGCCTCTTAAGACCACATTGGACAAAACGCTGTGGCTGATGCGTGTTGACTTACAAGCGCTT
This sequence comes from Unio pictorum, assembly GCA_030141615.1. Taxonomy (NCBI): domain Eukaryota; kingdom Metazoa; phylum Mollusca; class Bivalvia; order Unionida; family Unionidae; genus Unio; species Unio pictorum. Next base: position 2,787,365 of record JARLTB010000023.1, on the reverse strand, counting down.
GCATACGACGTCATAAGTTCAAGCACTCTGTTTATACCTGGTGTTCTAGTTATACATCTGAATGCAGAATTAGCTGTGGTGGACGCTGCAGTGATACCCCTCGACATCAGAACGACGTCGCCTTTCATGAGCAGACCTGGTGGAGACGAATGCAGATATGTTGCAGTCAGTTTTAGATACACCAGCCCTTCAGCAGAATATAACTGATAAGGAGACGGCAACTGAGTTCCAGACTCTAGGCCAGATTTTACTTCTCTTTTTATCTTTTGCAGATGCTTTGGGTACAATGGAGATAGTTCCTCTAATTTAGGCATTCCAGTGGAGACAGTACCACCTCCCCCGTAAATCTGAGTTTGAAATTCAGGCATGTAAGACCAGATGCATGAGATATTTATTTATCCAGGATATAGTACTGTCAGAGTCATAATGGCCTATTATCCGTCCAGCCGTCAAAACCCGGACTCAACTACGGAATCTTAGTGATAGATCCGACCGTTTTGCCGGAAGTACGGTTTTATATATTTATAAGGACGGGAAACTTAATGAAGAATCCGTCCGTATACCCAAAATGACGGTTAAGTATGCAAATTGGTGCGGAGCGGTAGCTGAAAATCCGTCCGTCCAGCCTTGCTTCACGCATGACTGATAAAGAAACTGAACAGTCTGGCTTCCACACGTCCGTGCGGATCATTCTCCTGGCAAAACAGCCGTCTGACAAGGCACGACAAAAACTGCACAGAGCCGACGTTTACTATTTTAACTGCCTCTTAGCAGGGTATTATCGGCGGTATACATAGTGACGATGACATTTTGTCATCGTTACCTTAGGGTATAATTTATCGTGAAATTAAAGCAGGCGCTGACCAAAAGTATTCACAAAGTGAGCGTGAAGTTACTTATGGACAACACCCTGTCTCGGATCCGACCATGAAGATGTCGGAGTTTACTTGTAAATCTGTAGTCGAAGAGATATACCAGGTGTTGCCGGCTTTCGAATGTCATCCATCCCCTATCTACTGCTTTTGGTGGTGATCATAATAAGGGAATACTGTAAATAGCAACTAATAGCACCGAAAATAGTGCCCAGTGTTGAATTATAAATTAAACGTGATTCCTTCCAACTTCGTTTCTTTAATGAAACCGAATGGTTTATACAAAAGTTTTAAAATATTTAAAGGAGCACATTTAAGTGAAGAAAATTTGACTTTGTAAATTATTATTACTGAGGAATCAAATTAAATTTGTTTTGTATATCTGAGGATAAAACCGACGAACATTTGCAATATCATGTTGCTATCACAGAGGGCATGAGCTGTTTATTTTACTGTGACGTAAATTTAGATGCATTACATTTTGTTACAATATTGTTGAGACGGTTTACAATATTAAATTCCTCAGATTATTGTAGAAAATACCGAATCATCGCGTTCTTAAAACATCTATGTTTAGATTCTTACATTTAAGTTCGAAACATCATATATATATATATATATATATATATATATATATATATATATATATATATATATATATATCAGTTTTTTATATACATATATTGCCAAGACGTACTAATTTTTTTCAACGCAAGTTAATTCACACGCATCTCACAAGTGGCCATGAATTGCTTTAGGCACTTTAGTTTTTGCATCATATATCTTATATCTTAGTGATATGTTCATGTTATTCATGCTTCACTTGCATATGTAAATGCAAAATACATTTTGCTGCATTTAACTGAAACTATGTTTAATAATGTTTTACTACCATTTTACAAAGTTTTTGTCTGCTGTCGGAAGTAAAAGGTCGACATGATGTTGATTATAGTCTATCTACTGACAGAACCCTATCATTACAGAAGGAATGAAAAGTTTTCGATTCAGTTAAATATTTTTTCAAATGTTGACAACACTGGTCAACAGTGAAATCATTACTGACTTGAAAAGGCCCTAATCTGTAGTATTTTGGTGTGCCGAACACGAATATAACTGTGAAAAATTTTTATTGGCTCTCGTTTTGAAGATATTCATATACCTCATTTTCTATGTTTCACTGTGTAAATTTCTCCAGTAGGACTGCAGCAACATCCGGAATAATGATGTAACATTGCATAATACCATCATGCTCACATCATCCACAGTTGATTGCATCATTTTCTGATGCAATGCAATACTAATGCCATGCGGCTGCTGAAGTAAGTTAACGTCAGCAGTGTACTATACATGTGTAGGCCTATTATACTAATGCCAGGCGGCTGCTGAAGCTGACGTAAACAGTGTACTATATAAAGCCCAATCAGATAGGTTTAGCATTTAAAATATTTTAGACGTTGTGCGAGACAGTTCAAGCTACTGTTACATAAAACTTATTATTTTATCCATTTACGTACAATAAAGAACAGTAATGCCTCGAAAGTGTGTTAATACCGCGAACAATTTTTGCTATATTTGTGGGGAAGTGACATTTGAAACCCAGAAAAAAAAAGTATCAATTCTCAAGTGAAGAAGGCATATCATCTTTACTTCGGATGCAAGGTTGGTGACCAAGACAAGCCTTGGGCTCCGCATATATGCTGTGCTACATGTACAACACAGCTTTCACAGTGGTTGAATTGCAAAAGGTCATCAATGCCGTTTGCAGTCCCAATGGTGTGGAGAGAGCCAAGCAACCACCTAAATGACTGTTACTTCTGCTTGGTTCCTCCTCTTTCCGGCGGAATAACGAAGCGAAAGAAGTCGAGAATAGTCTACCCAAACATTCCGTCTGCATTGAGACCAGTTCCACATGGTGAGGGACTTCCTATTCCAGAACCTTCAGCAGAATATTCTCTTGATTCATCTGACGAAGACAAAGGTGAGTCGACCTGTTTTTCTCCTGGTCCATCAGCATGCAGTGATCCAGATTTTCACTGTGGTGCATCATCAACCCCACTCAGAATAACACAGGAAGAACTAAATGACCTGATTCGTGATTTGGACTTATCAAATAACAAGGCAGAATTGCTAGGATCAAGACTCCAACAATGGAATCTTCTAGAAGAAGATGTCACAATTACTGCATATCGAAAGCGCCACCAGCAATTGGAGCCTTTCTTCAGAAAGGAAAGTAATCTGATATTCTGTTCCGATATTGAGGGCCTCATGAATGCTTTAAAAATCACTCATGACCCACAAGAATGGAGACTATTTGTGGACTCTTCGAAACTGAGTCTCAAGGCTGTGCTTTTGCACAATGGAAACATTCTTCCTGTCCACATAAAAGAGACATACGATAACTTAAGGCAGCTACTGAATTCCATTGAGTATAACAAGTGCAGCTGGCACCTCTGTGGTGATTTGAAGGTAGTTGCCCTTTTAATGGGACTGCAGCAAGGATATACAAAATACATGTGTTTCTTATGCGAGTGGGATAGCCGAGCAAGGGAAATGCACTACATGAGGAAGGAATGGACTCACAGGCAGAATGTAGCCATTGGAGAGAAGAATATCCAACACCCAGCTCTGGTTGAGGCTCAGAAAATCTTGCTACCACCCCTTCACATCAAACTAGGTTTGATGAAGAACTTCGTGAAAGCCATTGACCGGACTTTGCCAGCATTCCGATACCTGCATGAAAAATTCCCTCGACTCAGCGAAGCAAAGATTAAAGAGGGAGTTTTTGTGGGTCCTCAGATTCGAGAGCTTTTCAAAGATGACCGGTTCAACAACTTGCTGGAAGGTGACGCGAAACAAGCATGGAATGCTTTTCGCCTAGTTTCTACAAACTTCCTCGGAAATGTTAGGGCAGAAAACTATAAGGAACTAGTAGAAGACATGTTGATGAAGTATAAGAAACTTGGCTGCAATATGTCTCTAAAGATTCACTTCCTTCATTCCCATTTGGATTTCTTTCCTAGCAACTGTGGTATTGTTAGTAATGAACACGGCGAACGTTTTCATCAAGATATCGCAACAATGGAACAAAGATACCAGGGAAAATGGTCCACTACAATGCTGGCTGACTACTGCTGGACACTCCTCAGAGATGCTCCAGAACAGCTGTACAAGAGACAGGCGAAGAAACCTAAGATGTCGTCAATGACTTGATTTTTTATAGGTAGGCTATTACAGTTGACCTTTTACTATTGGAATGCATTTCGTTATGTAAACATTAATTTCTTGCAGATTACAAAAAAACTAGAGCCAATTTTGCAATTTGACTGTCATATTCGTGTTCAGCACATAAAAATTGATAAGAATTGACTAATTTTATTTCAGTAACATGACTTTTGTAAAAATTTGTTGTCCAGTGCAATACCCAGTCGTTAAACGGTAACGAATACAGAACCTATATTGTGTAAAATAGATTAGTATGATTTATATGCGTTTGTTGAACAATCTCAGCACGTGTGTTTCCTCATCATCATGCAAAAACAGACTGAGGTTTACTTTTCTTATATAGTTCCTGGTCTATTGCACTCGTTTCTGTTTACTCATCAGGTGTGTTTAGTGTTTAAGGATCATGCGTTTTAAAGTTAACGAACGAAGGAATCTGCTGAATAAAATGATATAAAACTGAGTATTGTCACGTGCTTAGGCTCGAATAAACAGTAACATAGAAAGAGTGAAAATAACAAGCTTGTAAAAACTTAATAAACAATTTATTGAGCACAAATATTTTCCAGAAAAGAAAAATAAACTTACGGTTTTAAGAATCAATTCCCAAAATTATTCCAAAAATAACTCAAAATATAATCCACTAGTAAAATTGCAAAAGTCCTGGTAATAAAATGTTTTAATATGTTCCCAGTTCGAATCTTGGTGAAGCATCCAAGATGGAAGACGATGTCACGTGATGAAGCCAGTTCTGGTCTTATGAAATTCAATGAGCACAATTATTTTCCAGATAAAAAAACAAAATAAATCCTCTTGATCCAAACGAATTGAAATAATTTCCAGTAATTTAAAATAACTCAAAACATTACAGCTTAATATTCTAACACCCCAACTTCTACTAAATAGTTCGTTCCAAAACATAATATATGTACCTGTTTTTACGTAAACAAGAAAGGAGTCACATGATCTTCTAGAATCTTTAGAACAAATTTACGTTCAAAAAATCTCCTAGACACCGTATGACCCAGATGAGAATCAGTTATTTTTACTCTCAAGAACTAAAAATAGAAAGATGTTTATAATAAATCTCCATAATGTCCTTGGAATCAACCAATCATTTTAAAAGCTTGTTTACAACTCTGAAGCCAGGTCAGAAATGAGGTCAACATCTGGTGTTTATTTGTAAAGTACAAGTCATCCACTTTTTAAAAAGATATTTCCCAATGAATGAATCTTAAACTTAAAATGTCAAATTTGAATCAGACAAACAAACAATTACAATAAACATAAATGACTTAAATCAAATATACGTACCAGTATGCAACTGACGTCTGATAGCGACCGGTTTTTCCACCGCACATTTGTCACAAACTCAAATTTTCTGTCTGATTTATGGTGTAATATGCAACCTTTTGTGAAGTTCAAAATAATCTTCTCGGACAAAACATGCCACTACCTGTTTTATTGTATGACAAACAAAATGTCATGGCAGAAAGAAGAAATGGGGAAAACGTAATGGAAAGAGTTATACTCTACCAGCTTTAGTTCAACACTGTCATAATGGTTTAACGGTTTCAAAATGAAATATATGTTCAGGACTTATTGAACTGTGTTTCTACTACAACGATTAAACTTTTTGTGGTTATAGAAGAGTGTAGATCACCTAGAGAACATGTATTCAGCCAGTAGTGTTTATTTTTGTATCTTATTATTAAATATCAAACTTGTGTACTATGATGCAAATAATACTGTATTTCCATATAGCACAGGTGCATAAAGAACATACTACATAGGTTCCTAAAATTTGTGACTAACTGAACAGAGAAATAATTAACATTTTATTATACTCAAGTAGCAGTATATAATAGTGATGTTAGCTCACAAATATCGTGCTCATATTAACTTTTAATATTTTAATTCATTCATTTCAGACCAATTTTGAAGGAAACAGTATTAGTTGCAGAGTTGACGTGGAATATGTAACATGGATGAGATGTCGTTTGAGACAGAATCCGATTGCTCTAGTATTAGTTCAGCCATCTCCACATCTAGCAGCTTCAGCATCATATATAGTAGGAGTAGGACTGTCATTATTGATCACTTTGAAATCTTCACAAATGAACCAGAAATTATAGAATTTTGTTTCAACAAGGAGGGCACAAAGAAAAGTAGCCAAGAGTTTAGACTTGAACAGCTAAGTCTTGATCCCTACATCTGTGGTTATTTAGGAAGAGAAAAAACTCCCAAAGAAAAAAAAGGCACTGCCCGTTTAAAATTCTTAGATGCATTGCAAGAGAAATGTCATGCTCTTCCTTCCATTCTAGACCATGGCAGAATCATTTCAATTCAGTATTCAGGTAGATCGTTGACCGACACCGAGATGGTGACTTGGAGAACTGAGGTAGTCGAATTATTCAAAAATACAGAGGATGTACGATCTTACAAAGCATCTTTCCCAGGAAAACAAGAAAACATTGACATCGTCAAAAGAAAATTGAATCATCATCTGAAAAAAAGAAATGTGGTTGCCTATACATTTTCTGACCCTGAGCATGTGACAGAAATAGGTTTTGCTTACGAAAGAGACCCTAATGATTTCCTAGACAAGCCTGATAATGAGGGTGAACATGATTTTGTTGAGAAGCTTGCTGATGATATCAACCATCAAAACATACTAACAAAGTCAGAGACATTTAGAGACCAACAAATGGAAGTGCTAAAAGTTCGACACAAATGGTGGAAGAGTGTCTTGGTTGATATCCAGACAGATAATAACACCGTGCAGTTATGTGGTCTAGAAGAAGACGTCCAGGAGGTATCTTTCAAAATTAAAAAAGCATTAGTATCAGCTGTAAGAGATATCATCAATTTAGATGAAGAGGAAGCACAATTATTTAAATCAAGTACTGTAAAGAAATTTGTACAGAAGAAGATTGATCGTCTTTCTGCTCAACAGTGTTTGGATTGGCTAATAGACGAAAATGTGATCCGGATAATTGGACCAAATCAAGGAACAGTTAGCAGGTGGATCGAATGTATAAAGGAATTCTTTAAATCTCGAACGTTTGACAAAGTCCCCGACAAAGTTTTTTCTTTGCAAGCATGGAAATTACAGTTAGAGAATCTCCAGCGCTCTTTCAAGAAGAAACTGGTTATCAAGTTGCACGAGGGCACAATAAAGGTCACCTCCACAAGTGACATACACAATGACGTTGTGATTATGGTGAATAACTATTTGATGAGATATACCCCTTGCTCCTTCACAATTCAGTCTAATTGCCACAAACTTGATTTCTTTGTGCAAAATCACCAAGCAGCCATGGAAGAAGATTTAAGGGATGAATTTTTAAAAATAACACGCAAGTCCGAGCTTGAAATTCAGATATATGGTACTAGACAAGCCAATGAGGATGTACGCAGAGTGATAGACAACATTGTTATAAAGCTGTTTTGGGTAACGCGACAAAATGTAATTGATTTCTTGCAGCATGAACAAGGAAACCAACTCTTGAATAAAGTAAGCAAAGAAAGCGCTTGTTTGGTACACAAAGGTCAACAAAGCATTTATCTTCAATTCTTCAAAGGAAACATTGAAGAACAAAAGGTTGGTTCATTGTATTCATTGAGAAAGTATTTAAATAAATACAAATTAATATTCACGGTTGTGCTAAACAGACAATGCGAATATTTGTGTCAGGGCATGGCAAATTAAGTAGAATAATTTTCAAACAGCTTTATTATCTTTACATATACAATATACATTCTTGCCTCTGCTTTTATATGTTTATCATTTTCCTGCCCAAAGATAATTTCATTTTGAGTTTATTCCCCACCGAAAATTCATTGTGTTTGCATTGATTGGTAAATTCTTAAATTATTTGACAGGTTGACGTGATAGTGAACAGTGCCGCTCCGGACCTTAAATTGGACAAGGGAGAGGTGGCAAAGAGCCTTAGTGGAACAGCAGGCCCAGTACTCCAGCAAGATATCCAAAGGCAATTTCCCAAGGGTGTATCTGAGCGCGAAGTACTGAAGGGTGGACCAGGCAACCTACACTGCAAATCCGTCTACCACGTTGTATTGCCAATGCAAATTACTGACAATGGAGCTGTTACAGTTAGAAACATATTTTTTCTAGCTGCTCCCTCTCTCTTTGCCTCGAATGAATACAACGTTTGAGCATTAAGATTGCTATTTAAGGCAACTTAGCAGATTACATAGTACATATGAACTTTTCCTGTTTGCTTATGATCCCAGATTGTAAGCTCGTTTATAAATCCTAGGCCTCAGGAAAATTTCTCTTTATTTTTTTATTTATTGTTGTTGTCTGAAGTCTACAACCCACGCCAATATACAGCTCTTTGTCTTACTGAAAACAATGTTATGAAGAAAGAAGTTGATTAACGTTCATTCCACAGATCTTCACTACCGTATTGTCTGAAATTCATCACCATATAATAGATTGTATGATACACAGAATGCACTGACCTGGTTTGTGTATATTTCTCGACAATGATTTTGATTATTGTCGATATTGGTTTTAAGTATCCTTACCAAGAGAATCAATACACTTTAATTTTCATCAAATATATCTGCTGGAGTCCAGATATAATATAATTTATGTTCCATCATTAAAGTGAAACTAAATTAAGTCTCTAAGAACTAAAAAGAATCATGATGCTCAGAAAAAAAAAGATTTGTAGTTTTGTTTTGATGTTCAGCAAAAAATAGCTAATCCAGCTTGGCTGATCTTGTAGTATTGAAAAAGGAATTAGTGATAAAGAATGTTTGAATTAGCAATGTTGTAATTGTTTTAAACATGTATTCACAGTTTTATATATGCAGTTATATAAGTCTTAATAGTCAGAGCTAAAGCGTTATGCATTTTATTACAGGATGTGGTGGGGACATTAATGAAGCACTGTCTTGAAATGGCCATCAAAGACAAGTACGAGTCAATAGCTTTTCCAGTCTTTGGAACGGGAACCCTTAATTATCCACCAGATGTGGTCATAAATACCATGTATGATGTCGTAGTAAATTTTGCCTTGAAAAATGTGATGGAAGCGATTACAGTGAAGAAAATAATGATTATCCTGTTTCCTGGGAATGCGAGAGTCATGACGGTATCTTTCTAAAATGATGTTTTTTCATATGAATGACAAAAATACAAAATGTCTCGCCAAATATACACATCACTGAAAGGGATGCGAGACAATGTGAGGGGATATGCTTTTTTTAATATCAAAGTTAACTTGCCTACAAGGGGTAGAATTTTCTCAAAAGATGTAATTAAGTTACTGAAATTGCAGATTGTCCATATCCTCACTACTGACAATTCTTACCGTTGTAATTCAAAGTACTAACATCACAGACAACTCTTACACTTGTAATTCAGCGTCCTCGCTACTGAAAACTCTTACTTACGTTTGTAATGCAATGTCCTCACTACTGACAACTCTTACGTACCCTTATAATTCAACGTCCTCACTACGAACAACTCTTACCTTTGTAATTCAACGTCCTCACTACTGTTAACTCTTACCTTTGTAATTCAACGTCCTTCTCGCTACTGACAAATCTTACCCTTGTAGTTCACTGTCCTCACCACTGACAACTCTTACCTTTGTAATTCAAAGTCCTCACCACTGACGACTGTTAACTTTGCAATTCAGCATTCTTGCTACTGACTAATCTTACCCTGACATTCAACATCCACACCGCTGACACATCTTACCGTTGTAATTCAGTTGTAATTTAGTTCTTACCCTTTTAACTCAAATGTATCACCACTAACAGCTTTTACCATTGTAATTCAATGTCCTCACCACTGGCACTTCTTACATACTTCAATGTCCTCACAATTAAGAAGTATTCAATTTTTAAGTTAATACCTACACTACGAAACTAGCTTAATATTTGTCGAAAGATGTGCGTTTAAAACAAATAATAATTTGCATTAAAACAGTTGACCCATAAAGATACATTCTGGAATGAAGCAAATCATGCTCTCTATTTCAAGAATGAAGGTGTACATTATTGTTGACAAAACATTGTTTAGCTCAACAACAATATATGTAACCATAATGGGTATGAGCTATCTAGGTCATTTCCTTACATTTCTACCAAACAATCACGAATACTATTTATTTCGTTCCAAGTAATGACTACTTTAATATTTACGTTTATATATATGCAACTATGGTAAACGAATTTTCATATATTTGGTGTTTGTCATGTAATATTCCATTATAGCAATGGTCCCACTAGACCCTATTTGAATGATAAAATGAAAACTATCTATTGAATACGCGTGTTGACATAACCAGGTATATTAATTGCTTTAATTTTTTAAAATATGCCTGAATTCCTACTTGGAAAACGAATACAAAGTCGACAGATGGCTTGCTGATTTGATGTTAAAGAGTTGTTTCTTTAAAATTTCCAAAGGGTAGTAAATCTTACAAAGGATTTGCATAATGTTGACAAATAATAATTTATACCTTTCAGGTTTACCATGCTATAGAGCAGGAAAGAATCAACCGCATGAACGACTGTACTGCAAGCCACATGAAGCTTTTAACAGAACCAGGTTGTCTTCTGAAGTTCTATATTGTATTTACGTCGGATTCTATGCAAAATATTGAGAAGGCAGTTGCACAGATAGAAGAACATCTTCCTTAAGTATCATTTGTATTTGGCAAAATCAGAGGCTTTTTCCATATATGCCATTCTGTGACTGTGAATGATGTGTACTTGTCAGAATACTTTTCCCATATATGCCATTCTTTGACTTAGGAATGATGTGTTCTTGTCAGAATACTTTTATTTATATCAAATCCGCATAAGTTGGACCAAACAGGCATTTAAAGATGTCCATTACAAATAGCAAATACAGATCAAGAATGTAAGCTGAACACAAATGAAATAAATGTAACAAGAACGGCATACAGAAAATACCACTTTTGTATAAAACGATAAATGACAAAGATACAAATTACGTTCTGCTCACATGAAAATATTACGTTCAAAATTAAAACTAAAAAGTTTTAAACGACAAATACCAAACATATTAATTTAATCAGGACATAAAATAGCTATGAAAAGAATACAAACGTAACTACAATAAATGAATAATCCGTAATTAATATTAACAAATGGCAAATACCTTAGATGAATGGGTAGTTACCCACAATGAATAATTACTGATCACCAATGAACACAAATATAATAGGTACAAATGACATGTTTAACAAATGTAAAGTTTACATGGGTGGATAAATGAGCAGAAATTTCTAAGTAGTATATTGGTTTACTTGTTGAAATTATTATTTCTATTTTTTTAAATTTGATTTCATGTTCTTTTTATGTATGACAGTTGTTGCTTCACCTGTATAAGAAACAGTAATATATACAGAGGAGGTTCAAGCCATGTCCAGTGAAATTATAGATGCTGACAAGGAAAACATTATGGTCGTCGAAGACTAACATGTCGCAGAAAGCTTGTGCAACAACTGTCATACTATGGCAGTCGTACGTCCAACATCCGCTGGAGACTGGATATTATAACCTGTCATTCTTTGTTCATCCAGTTTCGAAACTAAACTCATTACAATGGCATATGGCAGGACAGTATTGACTATTTATTCATGTATGTCATATCTGCATATAAATGCAATCTTTAGTGTGTATAGACAATAGATTATAGTTTTTTATAGTCATATATCATGAACTTTTGCAGATGAAATATTTTTCTATATATCTATGTACTTAAAACTAGAGTTCAAATTTACAAACGTGCTCATTACCTGCAACGTTTGTGCCATCTGAAAGGAAATTTCAAATTAAGGCCTATTCAAAGACACTGACTTAGTTTCAGCAATTAATGGTTTGATTACCGGGGCTCTCAGGGACCTGAACTTTCTGGTCAAAAACATGGGAAATTCTCAAAGTTCTCACCGTTTCTCCCTGTAATACGTTCGCATAACACGCATCATTTTTCACACGACACTCCCGTTTTTGATCTGCACCGCAGTAGCCAATATGGAAATAGCTAACGGCTAGACTTAGGAAAACAAGCATTAATCTGGTGTGACTAATTAACAGTCAAGGTTACCCTGGTGTACCTAAATAACCATGTATACAAGCCCCTATGATTGACTGGCAAATAAACGATGCTTTTTTTTTGTTAGAACAGAGTTTAAATTAAATTAGTTATGACGCAACTATCAATCATGAAGGTAATCAAAGCTTTCCCAGTTAGGTGTGGACAAATACTGTAAAATCCTCGATATTTCATAATAATAAGAAGAAGAAACTTTTCCAAGTACATCTGACTTCTATAACAATGACTCAGCAAAATTTGTTTCCATTTTTCGGGGATTAGATTTTTGATTAAAATGACATTAATGCTAACAAAAGGAAAAATAGGTAGAGGAACTTCCTTTTGACTTGTGATGTTTGAGTATCAGTACCTAAAAAAGCTTTTGTAGATTCATCTTGACAAGATTTCAAATATACGGTCTCAAGCAACATGTAGTTACATCTGACTCTTGATGCATTTATTTGTGTGGTTTATTGTTTTAGTGCTCCTGAAGAGGTAATACCAAATTTTAAATCGTGAACGTAACCTTCTGTTCACTGAAACATATTTTCATTTTAATGTGATATTGAAAATGGCTAATAATTTGATCATCATATCAAACAACCAGCACTTGTGTTTTATTTTCCTTTATATCCTTTTGAAAGTTAGTGACTCCAGACTGCGTGCCAGAAAAAAGCTGGAAACTCGTGAGTTCCCTGAATGTTGAAGCATCTCTATTCGTATGTGTGTGTGGCTTTAACAATTGTAGCCATATCACTACGATGTCAACAAATTGGCAGTTTATAACAATTTCTAGCACTAGGACATCAGACATTAGACATGCTGTATCAGGTCCCTCCCACTGTTATTCTCTTGAAACCAGGATGACCAATCCTGACACTTACGTTTTAAATCCTGAGTTCAAAACGAAGCAGCTGCTAGTAGCAAGTTTGCACACGACTATGTAATGAAAGCTGACATTTATGGATCCGTATCCATACCTTGAGTAAATTGTATTTGTTTTTAGGAATTCGTCTGGTATTGATTGCAAGAATATTATTTCTGATACTAAGAATTATTTTGGATAGGAATGTAAAATGTTTCAAGTGAGCATGGTTCCACGCCATGATGTAGTATTGTATTCTTGTCATGTGACAATGAAGATTATAAATGTGTTGACGTAACTGTCGCTAGTGGTTAACTCCATAAAAACAATATGTCAAGGGTTTTGTCTCTGTTATGGACAATTGGCAAGTCAGAACTAGTGTTGCCCTTATCACCATTTTTCAGTGGCCAACTGTCAGAACAAGATAATACAGAACAACATCAAATCCATGTACTAAAATATGTTTGCGATCCACAATACTTCTAACCTCATACTCTTTAAGAATGTCGTATGAATGTTTATGTAAACCGTTTGAATTTTGTCCATTTTGTCCATTCTCATGGCACATTTTGCTATTTTGAAACGCATTATATTTGTATGTAATAGATTACAGAAATTCAGATGTATAGTTTCTTCATCAGCTAGCAGAATCGGTCTTTGCTGGGATAGGGATGGGAGGAGAGAAATATAGGCACGTGTTCGTGGCCCAAGAGACCAGCATTCAGCAATGGCTCTTAAGATATATAAGAGCTAGACTTGTGAACGTATCACGTGACCAAATGAATCACATATTATTTTTCTTTGTGACAAACCGTCTTGACTACCAAATTATAAAGTGTGCCATATATGTATTACACATCATAATTGAGGCTTGGCATTTAAAGTTTTAATTTTAGACGGTGAGCAAGGGGTAAAGAAATACATAAAATGATAACATGAAGATCAATGGTCTTGATACATATATGGCATTTATTATCATATTTTGTGTCAAAATATTTAATTGTGATTTATTTTAATGTAAACTGATTGTATAATTACTATATAAATAGTTCATAATTTGGTATCAATCATAACTATCAATTAACTATCATCATTAGATAGTTCTACTAATTTTTTGTCTAAAGTTAGTGTTGAATACTAAACTATCGATTCCTTGAACAGTGTTAAGACTTGTTGCATATTTTGAATCGTCAGCAAGTGGTAACCAAGAATAGGTGTAAGCAGCCAACGTTTGAATTGGGATTAAGTCACTGCTTACCTAATTCTTATCGAATTAGGAACAAGGAAAAAGTATTTTTTAAAATCGTCACTTCACTGTTGTACATTACAGAACAGACTGTTCGTAGTGTTGTTATATACTATAATTCATTTAAATTCGTCATGTAGAGAAATAAGTTCAATAGTTTAAATCACCACATGCATTCCGTAAAAGAACTCATTCATGAGATGCATAACAGTGGGTGATGTATGTGCATAATATTTTTAGGAATCCATGGTCAGTGAAGTTTCTACACATCTAAATGTGTATACAAAGGAATAAAATAAGCTATTATAATTCTAGATGTTGATTTAGTTTGTTGAATATACAAAACATCAGATTGGTATTATAATAATAATATGCAACACGTCATCGTATTGGCATAGGAAAGAATATAATTGTATAAGCTTAATATAAATACCATCATGCTCTTGTACAATTTCGTGCTATTCAACATTGTCTTTGTCTTACAAATGACAACTAGAAGGTAGATAATGTCAAGGCAAACATGTCATTCTTGCTATATTTCATTTACTGCAACACAATTCCAAAAGAATATTTACATACAACGTTTTCTAAGATATATCACTGATATATGTCTTAGGCAAATTTCAGATAGCATTTTGGATATTGTCACATATAGATTTGGTATTTTAACCAACCCTTTATAACACGCATTTAAATGCAGAAAGCTAAGCATTATTTGTTTAGGTAGCACCAACCAGTTGTCAGATTAGCCATGGGGTACATTTTCCATGTTAAACGTATGCATAGACCTGTCCACAGTATTTACGTCATTATCAGCAAATGGTGTCATGAATGCATGCCTATTTATAGGGGTCCTTCTGGAACATCAGTTTTCGGTAGCAATTATGTTTAGCTGTATTTATTATTATGTCAAATTTTACACTTCTTAGGTGTCATTTTCCATCATGTACAAATAATGTGTGCCAATGTGTATTCAAATACAAGTAATTTTGTAGAACAAGTCCATTAATGCTCCACGTTTCTGTTGATAGTCTTATATATTTCGATATGCTGGGTAAGTCTTTACTGTAGTAAAAATAACACAATTTCGTTTCGTGATGAACTGTAACTGGGTAATACAAATGTAGATCTTTACGATATTCACTTGCTTTTAGAGGGTGGGTGAGCGAACAAAAATGGGTGAAATGACCTGAGGAAGTTCTTGTTTGAATGTCATTCAAAACTAATTTATTTGGACTGTTTCTCCATCCCTTACGGGAATAAATATAATTACATTACCGATTGCATTATTGCGTGTCACCATAGATGGATTTAATCTCATATGGTGCATGGTACTTGATACTGTTTAGTCTTGCATCATAACATCATAAAGAAACTATTCATAGATTTTATTTCTTGTGATTTTTGACAATATTTTTTGCAATGGTTAAAAAAAAACGTTCTGTCATTTCTTTATTGAGATTAGTTATTGACATAGCTGTTATTAATTATTAGAATTGGACTCCATATTTTGCGAGATTCATTAAGTCATGAAAGATTGAAAATTGAATGCACGCTTTGCATAAATAGTCTTTGCCTTTTTATGTATGCTCATGTATTCGTGTTCATTATGTAGGTAAATTCTTAAATAATATGTGAATATTTATAATATTACTAATAATTACTAAATTCATTTGAGTGAATGCATCAAATATAGAATAAACATTAATATATAAGATGAACCGTTTGTATCATTCTTATAATGTGTCTATAGTGCATGACTGAAAAAAAATACAAATTCATTGACTTCCCTGTGTAATTGTTAAAATTAATTAACTCTATGATATGTACAACCAACTACTTAGACTAGCTTACATCCTAAGTGTATATTTATGTGTATCATATGACACTTGAGAAGAACTAAACGTATAGTATTCGGACAGTTTGCGCTTTGTGACGTTTTACACGCAAAACACAAGCGCATACTCTATGTGTAATTTGTCTAGTTATTTAACAATGTATTGATTATCACTTTGTCTTACGTGGTATACAAATCACTCACGTGTATTTGCTTGAGGTCATGGGATACTTTTGATCTAATACATTAAAACCAGTAACTTATTCCTATATATTCTATGTTATATAATCATGATATATTTGATAATTGTTCTCATTTTTCAGTAGCCATACATAGCAGTTTCATTTAATTTTTTGTTAAATCTGTGTAGAATGCCAACGCATTGTTCGGCGTCAAATGCGTTGCAAAAACGATTTTCAAATTCTGTTTTCAAGGAAATGAAACTTAAAATCAATCCAAAAAGGTACATAAACAAGAAGGGTGGATGACATGATTGTTGATTGAAGTTACGGACAGCCACTGGAATCCTAAAGTCTTGAAATATCATCGTTTCATGTTGACCTTAGCCTCCACTATTGATGAGGGGAGGCAAACCCTACCAAGTTAGGCAGCGATAGTACGTTCGTAATATACAGTCTTTTCTTATACAAGACCACCTGTGCATAGAGGCGCTTTCTATCGCAAGAATCATTTGTCATTCTCTCTCTCTCTCTCTCTCTCTCTCTCTCTCTCTCTCTCTCTCTCTCTCTCTCTCTCACACACACACACACACACACACATGCGCCCTACTCAGTCAGTAGGGTAATAATATTTGTATAATTCCACAGCTGACAGCTAGCAATCCACAAAAGAAGCAACTTTCCAGAGATATGTAATAAATAGTTGAACTTTTACAGAGATACAGGTAGAATAATATGTATATATTTTTAGATATTTGTAATAACTTGTTGAAACTTTACAGAGATACATACAGAATAATATGTATGTTTCCAGCTTCATAGAGATCATGGTCACACTCGTATTTAACTTGCCATTGTAGAATAAGATCATTCTGGGAAATATTTTTCCGATAAACATCACAACAATTAGTAATTATGTTTTTGTATCATTTTGGTATTCTACATATGGTGCAATAACTATATCATTATCAATCAAGCATACGATTTCTCACAGTTTGAAACCATAAAAGCAGACAATTGTAATGTAACAATCATTTTCGTGTTTGGGACTCGACTAAGTCAGATTCATAACTCAAGGGGAGTGGTTCCAGCCACACACAGTCAATCGTTTTTGAGTTGCCTGGAAAAGGAAACTGTCATTTCCTTGACATTAAGTAGACAGTAATGAGTTAGAAGTATAATCAAAACCAGCTTCATAAGATCCAATTTAAACATAAACTTGTACAAAATGAAAGTAAAATGTCAGATGATGTATTTCATAGCTACATAGTAAGTTAAACACTGATGTTTCTCTCGCATAGTGTGTAATAGTGCTTATTTAGAATTTTCGTGCACTCAATTTCAATTTAAATTTGAAGAAAGGAAAAAAAAAACTTTGTTAGTAAGAAAAGTTAAATTTGATTGATGCAATCCAATCCATTTTTATCTCTGAAGGGAAGAGGATAAAAAGTACTTATTTTATTT
This sequence comes from Unio pictorum, assembly GCA_030141615.1. Taxonomy (NCBI): domain Eukaryota; kingdom Metazoa; phylum Mollusca; class Bivalvia; order Unionida; family Unionidae; genus Unio; species Unio pictorum. Next base: position 2,769,579 of record JARLTB010000023.1, on the reverse strand, counting down.
CAAATAATAATAGTGACACTAATTTTGTTCATAACATTTTTCTTATATATGATGCCTGAACGTTATTGGTTCACATCTGGAAATGTCATTTGCCATAAACAAAGTTGTTTCAAACAACTAATATCCACAAACTGAACCAAGAAAGAAAATCCAGCCATGACGTTCAGTTAACATTAACTTAGTCGTATGCAAAAGGTTACGAGCATATGTTGCGATTTGGTGGTTGGCTGATTAATATAATAACATATATTCATATGTTTATGACAGGAAAATTCCATCCAAGTGTTCTAAGTGTGATTCGGGAACACAGACAAGCCTTGTATCTTACATATTTTTTTATTCCTGACGGTGGCGTTTTCCTATCCAACACCATTTCATAATAAAAAGTTTCTCATATTCATGAAAGAAAATGAAAACCGAACTCAAAATTGCATTTTGTAAATAAAAAAGCAAAGCGCCTATTACAAATGTTTTATCCTTTAGAACAAACTGTTGCATGACTGACGAGTTTAAAATGAATAACTTTAAATGACATTTAAATACAATTCAGCGTTCAAAGATACCGTAAGTGCTCGAGATAGATGAAGTATTTACAATAAACTGCGTTATTTGTGTGAATTTGAGATAGCTTCTGCAATGACACAAATTATGAGCAGGTCATCAATTCCATTCTTATCCCGAACATTAAACGATTCAGCCAAGATCTTGAATCAATTTTCCTTTTGTAAATAATGTGTCGATAATTTATTTTATAAAAATTGCAAGATCTGTTTTGCCAAGTCAAAACAGGATTTAAGAATATTGACTTGGTGAATCTTTCTTTGCGAGGTACTAATGCTATGATTATACTGTAATGAAATAATGCTTAAAGATAATGAAAAGTTAAGCTATGTGCCAGTCTGTTTAAACAATGATAGTATCAGATAGTCATGTGAGGAAAGACCACACTGTAAAACATGATCATATGTAAATATGTTGCCCAAAACATTTCTTTATATGGAAACAAATAATTGTCAGAGATATTATTCAAAGTTTATTATAATAATCAAAATGAGAACTGGTAGGTCATAGGATATTTGCTATTGGAAGCAGAAGGTACCTGTTTGCAAGAGGATATGGTCAGTTATGATGATATTACGCTATCATAATAATTGATTATCTAAAACAAAACTATTTAAAAACAAAACTGTGCTGAAATAATTTATTGTTTTAGACACAGGAATCAAATAAATATCAAAACATGGCCTCAAATATGCTTAAAATGGAAACTGCCAATAATTGCTAGCCAACCACAACTTCTTGTCTGAAAAGGAGAGAAATCACATGTAAAAGATTTTGAATAGTGTCCTTTGCAAATGCTATCATTAGATTATTAGGGCTTCTCACATAATACCATTTGCTTAAAAGGCTTGAGATTGTATAACAATAAATTGTATCATTATATTTTGTTCCATTTAAATTGTTTTGTTGGCTTTATTTTTCAAATTGAAAGATGTGTTCGGACCAAGATGCATTTTCTTGCTCATGGAATTTATATTTTGTGTTACATTTCTCTAGCAAAGATACGGATCGTAAATAGTTTCAAAGATAATATCAGCTACAGACAATTTCATTTTAAATTCACATTTGATATTTCATACATGATACATTAAACAAGGGTATAAAATCACATACGTGTCGACCTTGTTGATAGGAATATATTATAATGTTACATCACACACATAAAGTCAACAAGAGGTTTCTAACGATTGTCAAAAAGATCTCAGTTTATTTATGCTGAACATTTCGCTTTCCTACTTCATTCCCAAAGGCAACATTTGCTTACCAAACAAACATTTAAACAAATGTGTTGCAGTCCTAGGATGAAACATATCCAAGATGATTTATGCTGACAAAAATTCAGCAACGTCTTGTTCTATGGAAGTGGATAAATACATACTGTGGCAGCAGTGACTACCAAATAACCACATTAACGACTTGTGGCCTTTCAGATAATAAAAAGTGGTTATAAATCTCTAGCCTAGCCATCAACCATAGCCATTGCGGTTTCACCGTCAACATTTTCATTTGTTGCCACTTAAGAGTCACTCGGGGTCCTTAAAGAATCCTAACAACAGCATATGTACTGTCTTCGAAATAGACACCGTACATTTGGTGTAAATATTTAACTAGCTTACCATTGCTACATCCAAGGACAAGAATATACGAAGAATATAGGAGAGACTATTAGTTTTGAAGGGTATTTTAGCACAGTAAAACCTAAAGCAAGGTCGAAAGAATTGCGCAATATGGCGCACTGTCTTGTGCATCTCGTCTAAACATGAAGTAGCGAATTAGTGACACCAGAAATATCTCTTCTTTCAACATTTTAAGTGGCCGCTACCATATACTTATGTTGCTTGGAATTTCGGCTATAACCTCCTTAAATATTTCACATCATTTTCCATATACTCGGCAGAATTTCATGCATGCAACTTATATAAACCGTATATACCATATATCATCCTCCTTCTATTGGATAATCAGTAACAGAAACGTTTCTTTAAGTAGTATAAATATTACCTTTAGAGCTCCTTCTTAACAATGTTGTACCAGTTATTCATTACACTGTTTAGCTCTGTGTTTTGCGCATTATTTGGCTAGCTTTATAAATCAAAATGATACACTCGTAACAAAAATTATTTTCAATTAAAATGGCATCATTCATTTCGCAATCTTGTTTCTATGAACGTTTATTATACACCACTTGAGACGTCGCCTCATGGTATTATGTGCGCATCGGCAGGGTTTTGTGCAACTACATGTACTCGGTCTTATGCAATATGTCTTGACCAATCGAGGCCACCAAAATTATTTAAAGATAATAACGAATATTACTACTCACCCTTCTGTTTCATTGTATCTGGCCCTCGATTCACAAATGTAATGTTTCAGTAGACTACACAGCTCATCAGACCAGGTTCCTCCATGGTGGAGTGCAAGACAATTCTCTGATCCGTGATTATCCGGTTGGTTATGTCCCCATTTCTTGTAGGAACTTAGGGAGATCACTGTTCCGCTCGTTTCCCATACCCATTCTCCCTCCACAATAGTGTCTGAGGCGCCCAACCAGTAGTCGTCTACATTATATTTATTACGCAAGAGATGTAAAAGTCTCATATAATGATGTATCACATTCAACTAGTACATTGTTATGTGATTGTAAAAGATTTTGTATGATTTTTGTAATACTTAACTTTAATGCTTACAAACCAGATCATTTGTTGCATACTAATTCAACAATTATTGGAACCGTAGTCTAAAATCGAACTAATACTTTTATAAAAATTGTGAATTTTATATGAAAAATTATATTATCCAATAAAACATTCTCACCGGATGAAACATTAAATGGTAAAAATCACTGTAGTCATGCGAAGTCTGATGTCCTTTGCTAGTTATGCCACCTGTAATGAGAGTTTCTAGGATACAACTCCTGATTTCGACAATTACATTTTTAATATTCAGAAGTTTAATATTTAGATCAGTGTCCAAAAGCTGTTTCAAGCCAATCCGCCATATTTTTATTTTGTTGTTATTTGGTATTTTAAATCTTGCGTAGAGAGTACAAGAACAATAATTACAATTTCCTGGTAAATACATTCGGAAGAATGGTAGATAACATGTTTGTATTCTTACGTCTTGAGTCATACTATGTTTATGTCTTACAGCTTGTAAATAACATACATTTGCCTCATTTGTAAATAACATACATTTGCCTCATTTGTAAATAGCATACATTTGCCTCATTTGTAAATAGCATACATTTGCCTCATTTGTAAATAACATACATTTGCCTCATTTGTAATGTTTTCTTGATGAAATAAAGACAGCTGTTTTAGATTTATATTCTGACTGTATAACCGATCATATATTTTGGTATTCCAAATTAATCTGTTGTCTAGTAATGAAAGCAGTTGATACACGGTGTTTTGAACTATTTTCATTATTGCTGTTTCAGCTTAGGTCATGTCTGTTAATGTGTGATTCACATTAATATACCCTTAAGTCAGCTTTACTAAACTATCAACCGAGTTTATGGGACATATTTCTACAGTATAATCATAATTTTCTTTTAAACCTTAAAACTACTGATGATTTTCTTTTGTATTTGTATGAATCTATATGTTTCTCATTATACCTTCATGTCAATGGCGTTTGGTTGTCACTGGTCATTCACGTAATTCACATGAACTCTTCCAAACGGATATGTCTTCTTCTTATGTGTGTAATATATTGTTAGTTAACCAAGGTAGTAAAACGCAATCTTTTTTGTCACGTTTAATTTCTTCCCATATCTAATTGCAGTTTATGTAAGCAGCGCGACCTTCCAAACTTTAGTAACGATTTCTTTAAAACTATTTTCTGTTAGTAATTGCAAATTGTATACAACATATTCCTTTACGATGTTATATTTGATATATAGTCCGTTGGCATTTTCGCAAGACAGCAGTACTTCCATTCTAAAAGAATAACTTTTTTTGTAGAAATTTGCAAGTACGTTTCAATCTGTTAACGATATGAATGGTTTCAGATTTGCACCACCTTTTGAAATTATTATGGTTGATTATTACATACTTCAATATATTTTGTTTAAAGATAACTTTGGCTTCCATAAATCTGTTCTAGCTCAATCATTGCAAATTCACCTTGTAATGTTTATGCAATCATTAAAATCATCAAGTAAATTTAAGCAATAAAACATTTGCGTATTTGTTTAGTTCAAGTGCACAGTCTCATATTTCCATCTGCAGTACTATGTTAACCAACATGCTATCAAAAATGAAGTTGGTTCTTCCAATATTTTATCATAAAACGTAATGTGTAAATCACCTTCTTTTTTATGTTGAATTGAATATATTGAATAAATCAAATTTTGTATTCTCTTGTATGTTAGCTTGTCAAGTCATCTAATTTGAATCATATTTTTTACCCCTTCTAAACTTGTAAACTTATATTCAATATCTTCGGGTACCAATAATTAATGCTTTCCTATTAAACTCATAAAATAATTATTATGTCACTTCTCTAAAACAAATATTGTATTCAATGTAATGTAGTGTTGTGTTATTATTTATCTTGTATCAGAACATAATAGTAGTGTTTGCCAATGTTCACTCGATTTGAGTGGTCTAGTAATTTTTAATTTTAGATTTTAACGGTTTCATCTCCCGAATTATCTTTGTATTCCCGAGATGTAAGAATATAAATGTATGAGCTGCCAGCTCCAGCATTAATTTACTTTGTTTTTGTGTTAAATTAATGTTCTTGTATCCACTCCAAAGAAATGTTAAATATGAAAATACTATTTTTTAAAAATTGGGTCAATTGACGAGGAAAATGTCCGTCTACACTAATATTTTGAACTGTATTTCCTACTACAAATAATAACTTGACTGACCTATGTTGATAGTCATGTGGTCACTCCTGCTTGATTAACATTTTCAGACCTAAACTTAACACAGCGAAAATCAATAACATTAATAAATTGCAGCTGCTGCATTTTACAAGTTTATTTTAATGCACATAAGGTCAGCAATACGTTACACAGTACTTATAGTGATTTAGAGCAGCGAATTGTATTCCTAGTGGCAATCTGAAAGAAAGTTTTCAACATTTAACATATATTTTATATCTTGTGAACTTTGACCTTTCTTTCAGAACTGATTCTTGCAGATGTTTAAATTAGTACCAATTATCGCAAGTCAAACTGTTAAGGGATAAGTAAATCAGAATTAGTCGAAAGTTTAACTAAAAAGTACGTACACCGGAAGACATTTACTACATTTTCGATAAAGTTCTCTTCTATCTCGTTATCAACCTCAACCAGATAGCCGCCATGAATCCTGCACATTTCCTGAAAAAGATATACCGTGTGCAATATATCTAAAGTTTATCCACATTTTATTACCATACATTAGTGATATCATGGTAATATATCTAAAGTGTATCCACATTTTATAACCATACATTAGTGATATCATGGCAATATATCTAAAGTGTATACACATTTTATAACCATAAATTAAGGATATCATGGTAATATATCTAAAGTGTATCCACATTTTATAACCATACATTAGTGATATCATGGTAATATATCTAAAGTGTATCCACATTTTATAACCATACATTTTAGTGATGTCGTGGTAATATATCAAAAATGTATCCACATTTTATTACTATACATTAGTGATATCATGTCCGGTAAAGTTAAGTATTTCGTTATGCTTGCAACGTATTTCATTTAGGGCGAAGGACAAACAGTAAATAAATAAGAAAGTTTAGGCATTCTCAACTAAAATAAGATAACATTTCTGAAAATAAAATCCGTTTGAATCTGTCTAAGTCTCGAGTTATGTAGAATTTGCTAATTTGCTGTTGTAAAATCTCAAACAAATCAATCAGATTCGTATATAATGTAGATAAAGTATAAATCATGACTTTTAATATATATATATATATATATATATATATATATATATATATATATATATATATATATATATATATATATATATATATATATATATATATATATATATATATATATATATATATATTACCATCGCTCCTGTCCACAACAGTGCGTCTCGGCTGAAAAAATAACACTCTTCATCGTGGTTTAACCAACCGTGCTTGCACTGACCACTGACTACAATTAAAAAGAAACACATTTTCATTCGTGTTCAGGTATGTAAATGGTGCACAAACTTGTCAACGAAGCAACGTAGATTTATTTTGCACTGAAAGTTTTAAAAAAAACTCTTTTACGTGTGGAAAGTGGAATGTTCAGGATGCTTTACTTGCCCATGAATTGTTTGTCACTCAAACTTACTTTGACGATCTTTAAAAAAAAGAGTCGGATGTATGAAATGAAACTGTAGTTGGCTTTTTATATAAACATTTAGCCGCTTCATTTTGTATGACGTATAGTTACTTAATATTTTATTAGAGTTCCTTACGACATCCAATGTCTCTTTAATTATGCTTATATTAACAGTAAATGTGTTGACATACGCAAGGTTTCATAATTTTGAATTTATTTTACAGGCGTGGGCATGCGTGGGGAATAGCGATTGAAATATGCTAATAGCTGGCGATTATAAGAATGTTGCTCTTATTCATGCACTAAAACGTATTATGTTTCGTGAATCATTGTTTGGCTTTACCTATATCCCCGCTTAAAACAATTTGTTTCGATGAGACGTCCAACAATTTTATTTTGATGTTTTTTCATCGGAGATCTGATACTGCATATATATATATATATATATATATATATATATATATATATATATATATATATATATATATATATATATATATATATATATATATATATATATATATATATATATATATATATATATATATATATATATATATTTATATATATATATATATATATATATATTCACAAAATGCAAACGCTCACTGTTCTAGTGACTCCTGCCGCCAAAACCACCAATATTTATTAAAGTTTACGTCTGGACTTTATATATGTATTTGCTTTCAGTCATAATTTAGTCATAAATACCGAATCGAGCTCTCTTGGTCATGTCGAGAGCTTAAGTCCGATGGAAGAGACTGTGTTGAAAGAAAAAATATTATCTCGTCTATGGTGATGGTGTTAAAATGGAGTTAGGATGTAGACATGTAGACTAAAGTGCGTAAAAGTACATTTCACTAGATGCAATAATGGCGTTAAAATTTCTGATTTGAACTGTGCTTTGAATTGTTTTAGCGTTTGTTTTAGTTATGCAGCTGACGTGAAATCCATAACCCAAGAGTGAGGTGTAAAAAGAGATGAGAGACATTTTCATAGATGAAACATCTAAAGAATATGGGTTGATAGGGTGAGAGATATTGGGAGGAGGGTTGGGTTTAGGGCATTGATACTGGATGCTTGAATGAAATATCTCTGATCATAGATTGCGTCTTCACGCTACATAATTGATCAAGCCTAATCTAATTGGATATATGCACAGAAACTCAGTGGTACAGATTGTGATAGATCAAATAGTCATTCTAACAATTGAAAATTCTGCTTTGAACGAATCACGATCGTACAAATTTTGTTCTGAACAAAATCAGTCTAAATTACACTTTATTCTTTCAAACTTGAGCATTTAAGTTGTACACAATATCCAGTTCTAAACAAGAAAATACATTTATGTAACATTACTTCGAGTAAAGTTCGAATAATGTTTTCTTCAGATTTGATTAATTTGCCTAATCTCATTCAATTAGCTAGCGCAAACATTCGTGTATTCTGATTTGGCATTTTGAATTTGTAATTCGTTTTTATGTTCAAAGAGATTTTAGAAAGCGATGTCAAAGATAAGTTATATCAAGGGTATATACTGTTATTAGACGGAGAGCAAAATGTAAGATAATGGACAACACTTTTGCCTTAGCATGACTGGTTTGACGGGTATAGTTTCTTTATCCTGCAGTAAAATGAGTTGTGAAAAGCTAGTTGTTTGTTGCTCAATCATGATGATCTCTCTACTGCATCCTAATAAACATATCAACTACACTCAAGTAATAACTGCTTATCGATAATCATCGGTACCTATGTCACGTTACAATTAGCCTTAAAGTGTGTAATCATTTGTGTTGTTGACCAATATTATTGCACTGTTCAAGCAAGATTTATTCTAACAACAATTGAAGTAAAACAAGAAATTAGATAGAGATGATGTTTTCATTTGATAGCAAACCGTGTAAGATTTAGACCAGATACTATCGTCTGGATTTGATAATGTAACTTCTGCCTTGAAACTGTATTTTGTCATTTGTTTGAAGAAACAATTTGGAGAATGAGGAGTAAAAAACAGCAAAAGCAGCAACATAAAGATTAAAGCAAGGACGTTAAATGCATGTACTGTTTACATCGTATAATATGGCTCATATATATATCAGACTATTTTCTTTTGAGAACGTCACGTAATTTTCAAATTGAAAAACTGTTTTCTAATTAATAGTCCAACTATGTGTGTCACACAAGAAAAAGGAGTCCTGACAATATTTATAGATGTTTATCAATGCTTATAAATACAGACCATGCCTTCATTGCTGATATCAGACTTTAGATTACACACATATACGTGAATCCATGGGTTGTGTATATTTTACTAAAGTTTATACATACCTAATGCATACAAGGACACAAATCCAAGTAGAAACATACAGAAGCCCATCGTTATTGGTAAGATGTGAATCTAAATGGCCTTTGTAACGTTACAATTGGCTCTAAATATTATACCTAAATATTGTACCTAATGAAATGAGACCAAAGAGATGATCCGCAGTGACATAAACAGATAAGAACAAGCTACATTGACGTGTGTGAGAGATAAGGTCCATCATACCATCGATGGTACTAACAGTAGTAAATATAAGATACTGGCGTCTTGAGAGTAGAGGTCCCTCCATCATAACACATTCCTCGCCAGTAATACGTGTTATTCCAGACTGGACAATCTTACCCAAACCAAAAAATGCCGCCTTGTGACTGGCTATAATATTTTAGCGAAATATTGGCAGTAAATGTTTTATAACAGTTGTCCTGGATGACCGTAGTAGCCTTGCATTTAAAGACGGCCACTCCCATGAAATATAGTTGGAAAAATGTGCTTGAAATATTATTTGTGTGTTTCTGTTTTAATAGTATCGGGTACTATTGCATCTTTTTAACATAAACTCCTGGCTCTGCGTTTACGTGACAAGAGGTAGTAGCCTACATGATATCTATCTATGTATGTATGTATGTATGTATGTATGTATGTATGTATGTATGTATGTATGTATGTATGTATGTATGTATGTATGATTGACTGACTTTCTTTTTTTCTTCTTCATAAGAGATTTCATTCAGTTAATGTTTCGTAAATACAAAAAGTTATGAACATAGTTTGTGATTAAATTACTTAAAATACACTATATAGCAACAAAAGCAAAGAGAACGTAATATCAAAACACATACTTGTGAGAACTCGTTGCAAACGAGTTATATACGCAACATAGATTAAGAGAGGAAAAATGGAATTGGAATTATTTACATTGAACTTAAACGATTTAAATTGATTATCATGTTCTCATTCACTTAGAACACATGTGAATTATTTATTAGATATGAATGAATTGGGTCCATTTCCTTAATTTACTGAATAAGCATACTATGGGATATCATTTACAAGTTCATTTGCTCTTCTGTAAATTGTGTCTATTCCATCAGCCACCACACATATTTATGCCTACCATGATTGATCATCCATAGAATCAAAGATGTCCACTCTCTTGCCCAAAAGGATATTAAGTAGGGAGTCTAGGATGTCGATGGCATATATTATGTTTTCAAACATAGTGTTACGCTCGTCATTTAGGGCGTTGCAGAATAGTAACATATGCTTGGTTCTGTCTATAATCAATCTCTTGCAGAGTTAACAATTATTTTCCTTCTCTATTGTAATGCGACACATAGTTAAATAAGCAATGTTAGCGAAAGTCCAAGTTTTATTAGGAACACATTTACCAAGTTTCCAAACTGCAAGTGGTTGAAGATTAGTATGGACACTTGCATAATGTAAACGTTCAGGTCTCATTTCAAGTTTAGATCTCCACAATGATTCTTCGCAGCAGTGAACTGCCATTTCAATATACCTCCTCCATGCCGATTTCGGGGTAGAATGTTGAGTGTTCACGTATAGGTGGAAAAACCCGCCAAGCTGGTATTTCAAAAGAACACGATATATATGTTTAACAAACCCAACGCTCTCGCTCTCATGTATCAAGAAGTCAAGGGTTCTTCTGTGGAATATAATTTTCCATACAAATGAACCTTTAGCTCTGCAGATTTTATTGAGGAAGCCAACTTTGATTTTGTCCACATAACCCTCAATGGTCCACAGTCCAAGACTGCTAATTGTTGTTTCTTTACAAGAGCGCTGATCGACACCTATAATTCTTCTTGCCGCCTTTCTTTGACATACTTCAAGATCGTACACCTGTGACTGGCTCAAGCTGGTCCACAATTCACATCCATATGTCATTGCAGGTAGTACTATTTTTGACCATATTGTAGCACTATTAATTGGATTCATTCCACCCTTTGCAATGCCAGTCCCAAGAATAAAATACTTACCTTCCTTTATCACAAGCATTTTATACTGCAGACTTCAAATTTCTTGGAATTTTGTCTTTAATTCTATGATTATTAGGATAAGTGCTATTTTCTCAATTTAACTTTGCATTATATGGAAATTATTTATTCGTGTAATTTTACAAAGTTTGTTGCGTTTCAATCTTATCTGTTTTATATTATGAGAATTAGCTCGTAATCAAAAATTGTGCGCTCCTCTTTGGCATACGAATTTTGCTAAAATATTTTAGAAAACTTAACTTTTGAAATTTGTATTCATTTTGTTTAGAATTGTTTAAAAATCCCATATATTTATGTCACATTTCAGAAATCGTTAGTGAAATCACAAGCATTTTACAATTTCATCTAGAGCGGATATCTGTTTTTTAAATCCTATATAGGAACATTTAGGCTCCTTGAATGATAATGAACTGATTCAGCTTGCCAGAAAATGTGATCTTTCTGAGGCAAAGGATTCTTTAACGAAGCAAGAACTAAAAAAATGTTTGGTCCGATATTTGGTGGAAATTAATATTTTAGATTAAAGTGCTTTTGATTTGATTAGCCAGTCTCCATCTAAGTCTAACTTACAAGTTATGAAACTGAAATTAAGATGCAAAAATGAAACTCAGTCAAGAAAGCTTGAGCTTCAAGAAAGACAAATGCAGTTAGATAAATAAGAAAGATAGAAGGTATGCAAATACAATTGGAATAAAGTGAGTTGAAAATACAAATGCAAAAAGAAAAGAAAAGAAAGAAATATAATTGCAGAGAGAAAGAGAAAAGGAAGAAAGAGAATTTCAATTTAGATGAAAAGAATTAGAGCATGCAAATGAATAGCACGTCTTAAATTTACACACAAATTCAAGTTTTGAATTTTTAGTAGGTTAGTACCACCTTTAATAAAAAAAGACGAAGATAAATGTTTTCCTTATTTCGAAAAAATTGCTGAAAGATTTAAATGGCCAAGAATATTTAAATTATTATTGAGTGAACTTTTCCTGTCAGTAAAGCAAAGTGCTGAAGATCATCATGTTAGGGAATGCATCTTTTTTCACCAGAAAAATTATTTCACAAACAAGAAGGAATGTTTGTCTTCGATAATTGCATTGCAACACTTTGAAGTGTGTATTAATTAAACTCCTCCGATTATTTTGTTTTGTGATAACAACTACTATGCTTTCACTGCCGAGATGGAAAAAGAATCAGAGACTAAAGGTGGAGTTTGATATTTCAGAAATGTAAAGGGAAAACACAGTTTAATAGAATAATCACTTACACGTGAAAAGAAATATATTACTTCATGTATACTTTCATTCGTAAGATTTCGTCTTGTGTAAATTTTATGACATGTATATTTGACTTATAGTATAAAAAAACTATTATGTAAATCTTTATTTTTGTTTATGAGGGGAAGCGTTGTGTATATTAAATTTACATTGCTTGTGCATAGGCTCTTAAAAACATTTTATAAATGTCAGTGCATGCTATTGTAATGTAACATTATATATTGAATATGACATTCTTAAAAAAAAAATTGTGTTTATTTCTGCTTGACCTGAATTGACTTTTTTTCTGCAGATAACTAATACATTGCTAAATTATTATCTATGTGTTTGGGTTTAAAATCAGACATAGTATTAATAGAAGTAAATATATTTATTTGGGTCTAGGTCTGGGTTTTGGAATATCTTTAATGTATTTGACATAATTTAAGTTCAGGTGTATATTAATAACTAATATGTTTATTTTTGTAACCATAAGAATAAGTATAAAAAGTATATTTACCATTATGATAGAATTTTATTTCTAGAAAATGCTAATTGTGACCTGGGGTCCAGTAATGAACTATATAATCTTATAACTGAGAGGATTTTTCAGTCGTGTTTTATTCTGGGATTTGATTCGCAATACCGTAAGTTCTTTATTCTTCTCATGTTTACTTTCTAATCAAGGGAAATAAATTATTTGTTAAGTTTTACCTAGCTCTTTTTTGTTTCTTTTCACTCTTTTTTATTTTAAAAGCATAAGTTTGAAACAGTGGTCAAAATAGACGAATCCTAATAGGGAAACATATATTTGGAATTGTATATTGCATCAATGTTGAAGTCAACTAAAAGTTGGCTTCAACAGAACGCGTCGCGCTTAGTCTCATATATCAAATTGTAGAACAAATGCAATCATTATCTTGATGGGACAATCACCAAAGTTTCTTTTCACAACATGGTGCTATTTCTGAACCTAAAATCAGCGCTATATATCTGATACAGCCAGTATCATAACTTCTACAGCAAAGCCTAAATCTTATGCAAATAGATCCTTTTATATCCACCCCAGTTAAAGATGTCCAACTGCGTTATTGACAAACTAGTTTTGATCCCTCTGCAATAACGTGTCGAAGTTTTAAAAATCGATTTCTGCGTGATTTTTAGGGTACATTAGAGATGTAAACATTGTTAAGAGCATGAAATCCACAAAAAGTTAACTTAGGTTTGCCGTGTGTGTGTGTGTGTGTGTGTGTGTGTGTGTGTGATTTGGACTTTTGTCCAATCACTATAATGTCTGCAGTGTGGCAGTTAATAGTGATAACTAGCATTGGGACATCATGCTACGTGTGTTATATATAGGGGCCCGAGTAGGCGAGTGGTCTAAAGTGCTTTCCGTTACGGATCACTGCTATCTCACCTCTGTCTGCGTGGGTTCGAGTTTCGGAATCAACCAATGTGGGTATGTGGGAAAGCTTGCCAGTAGCTTCTCGTGGGTCGATGGTTCTTTCCGGGGGTTTTCCCAGGTTCTTCATCTACCATTAATACTGGCCGCCATGTATAGCCTAACTTGTGCTGAAAAATGGCGTTAAACCCTACAACAACAACACCAACAACGTGTGTTATCAAGTCCCACCCACTCTCATCATATTATGGAAATTACTATGATTTCACAATGCTCCTCCTCCTCCTCCCTCGGGCCACATCGATCTACTGAACTAATTCAAAATAGACTCATACTTCTCACAATGTTTCTTAGCTATGTTGTCGTAGCCTCGACACGGCTAAAGATGATGTTCTACCTTTCAATGGAGCAAATAAAACTATTGTCGAAGAAACAAATATTAAAACAAAAGAACATTCACTAACTAAGTAGATGTATGCTTTTTAGGAAGTTTGGCCTATGATACTGTGACGTTTGTGCCACTCGTGGACGAGTGATCTTTTAAAGGCGGGGGTAATGTAATAAATTTAGAGCATGTGTATTTGACAGCATCCCGTTTTTAATTTGTGTGAGTATTTGGTCTTCGGTGCCATGGAAACATTACTAGCCCGAAATAGTTAGCCAGTTAGTAGGAGCAAACATCACAGAGCAGAGTTTTAGTGAATTTGAACCATGCTGGGGTCGTTAGTAGTGAATTTAGGCACAAACCGAATGACTGTCCCTTTCAGTAACATAGTCCATATTAAAATTCCGCGGTGTATAAATGTGTTGTGATTGAAATGGCAGTATTTATGGGGGGGGAATATAATGGAATCAATAAGTTGGATCTTGGTAGGTACCGTTTATGTGGCCATAGTGGAAAATGGGCGTACGTATATGAGCGTGATACGCCGGATATTCTTTGGATTGACTGGCCTAGGGTCGCGCAGTTAAATATTTCCCAGTTTCTAAGGGAATACTGGTGTAATTTCTATGGCATGACAAGCTATCGGTACGGAAAACGGATGATAATGAAGAAAAACCATGCAAATGTGCAGTTAATGGACGTTTGGGCAAGTTATCTCGTCGGGGTCGCCAATTGATTAGAACAAAGATTATTAGTTATAGCTGACACGTCTTTCTTTCCATTTTACAACTCAAGTTGTATGGAAGTCTTTGGAAATTTGGGGAAAACTTATGACTTCCAGCGTAACTCGCGCCAGGGTTTTGACACCGCTCGGTCAAGTGAATACCCCTGAGGGTGAAACAATACATTATTAAGCATATATAAGGTAGGATATATTGGTATGTTTAGGCTGAACGTACTTTGACCATCACGGTAGATAACACGAGATTGTCGAAGTAAAACGGTTTCCAGATAAGGATTGCTGTACCATATCTGGATATTCTATGATACGCTATTCTATTGTACCATATTTACTACCATCCGTTTAAGTTTCCAAAGTGCGTTTAAATGTCCTTATATTGCACATCCCAGAACAACGATGAAAACGGAAGTAGTTATGTATATTTCATTTGCATTCTTTGTTAGTTAGGGTTTTTGTTACTTTTTTAATTTCATTAAATGTTACGGATAATTGGTTTTTGGACTTGACCTGTCCAAAATCAAAAGTTTATTTTACAACTTTGATCTTTAGGACTTGTTTAGTAATGATATGATTATTTGGGATTTAATTCTCAATATCAATAAGCTCTTTTTACATTTGTCACTTTGTATTTTGGGAGACAAAAACTTGTTGTCTTGTATAAGGCTTGTTGCATATCACACTTATCAACAGAGTCGTAATAGGCTGAACTAATATGGCGAACGACCCATCATAAACAAATATTGTATGAAGAGTATTCTCGCTATTGTACTCGTGTTTTTACAGCGAAATTCGGCAATACTGTTACTAAATAAGAAGATTAAATGGTTTGTTTAAGGAAATGCAATGTCTTAATGACAATATGCTTAAAAAATAGCATATCCTATGATTTTCTCACTCGTATACAAGCAAAACTGTATGAAAGAAATTCTCTCTCTTTCTCTCTCTCTCTCTCTCTCTCGTGCACAATTAGGGTCTAATTGGTGGTTCTTCCTCCCTTTGTTCTAACTTTCACGCACCCTCTTCCAAATACCAACTATTTCAATATTGTATTAATATGTTCTACGTCGTAAAGTCATTAATAAGCACACCTCATATACATTGTTTAAATATTCGGCATCTCAATTTAACAATGAAATGTTTTATTCTGTTAAATTTGACAATGAAGTCTATTCCTTTTGCAGTTAAATGTTAAACTGATTTCAAACTACCGAATATCATCAAAACGAGGTAGAAGTAGACTCCATTTAAGATGACTGCCTTCTATTGAATTTAACTGATTATTTATTGAATTTAACACATGAAAGACATGCAAATATACAAACATACAGACAGACAGCTATGTTGGATGCAGTGACGTTCCTTATCAGTAAAATGTCAGAAATTACCTAAAGTATTCAATAAATCCATTCGACAATGTATCATAAATCTAGTTTGATCGGTTTAATTTTACACTGTAGGCTACTGCTTTAATACATGACTTGTCAATCAATTTACCTATAAAAATATAAACCCACTCCAGTAAAGTTCTCTCTGTATTGGTTTATTACATTGAATAAATTAAAATAATAAACAGCATGTACTGTCCTCACAGATGTTTTACATCTAACGTGTCTTCAGAAATCATCTATCCGACAACCACCTCTCCACCACTGTAATGAAAAAAGAAGGGGAAAACGCATTATGTGTATGTACATATACCGTTTATAAATGGTGAACTAAAGTTATGATAACATGGCCCATTTTATAACAGTTTAGTTGAAAGGCATAACCGCTGTGCAGACTTATGATATGATAATAAAATGTTTTGGTTATTTAATGAAAACGAATCTTATTGAAAATTGAATCATCCCTAAAAAAAACTTCCACACTGATCATAGATCGAGAATAATGATAATTAGGAGACAATGAAATTAGAAAGCATTTAAGTTTAGACATGCTCTGTTGTTCTATTTTGATCCGAGTATTATCAAAATGAAAAGAGTGTATCAGACTGAACTTTGAAATTAGAGAAGTCAGAAGACGAATGCGTCAACGATTTTGTGTTATCTTGCTCTCGTATCATTATAACAGAACAACAGCATAAGGATTTTGTACAGTTGCCCATCCGTTTACGTTAGTTATTGTAAGAACCCTACTCGTTGCCGCCTGCTGAATCCAGGGACGTCATTTCAGATTTTTTCAGGGGACAGGAACATTAATTTACGGGCTTGGTAATTTTCGTATATAGACCACAGTAGTTTTACAGCACATGCAAATTAGTGGCGTGGGGCAAATCATGTATGTATCAGCTCCAAATATAATATCGTTCATGTAGGCACAAATCATGTAAATAGACTTTCATTTTCCAAGGGCTTCAGTTTCCTCAACATTCGCTCATTAGGTCTCATTCATCAACAAAAGGTAATAACCCTGATATTACAAGGAAAATAGATTTAGAAACAAACGTTGAGAACATCAAAAGTATCAGTAAGTACCCGAAGGCTGTCTGCTACAAAGGTTTCAATCTCAAGACGCTTAGAAGGCATTAGTAAAGAACAATTAGCCTGTTCGTCTTTCAATACAGACGATTTTATCCTAACTTGTAAGGCACTCATATGTTTTGACAGGGTTTGTTTTTCTTCAACCTTGTGTCTTATTTGCTATAATGCAATCGTAGACAAACTTATATCAGTAAGTAACACGACATGAATACATGGCGTGTGGCGATTTTAATTTTATGCCGCCACTGTGGTGGGTGCGTTATAATGGTTGTGGTGGGGTGCTCCCAAAATTTCATTTAAATTATTATGGAAGTCCCACCTGGGATCGATTTTGTAGGAAGTGAAATTAGTGATTTAGAGAGCGATAAAGCTTCGAGCTCCAATCGCCAATGCCGACTGTTAAATTATTGAGTACACAAACATATGAAATTCAAATTAATAACAATTTAATACAATTCAATAGTTTAAAGATAATAATTCTCCAATCACTCTTCTTCTTCTTCGCGACCAAGTGACAGCCTATTGCATCATTTGATTTATAGTGTCAGATAGCTTTTCAACCTGTCCTTTTTTCCCTCTATCCAACCAATTCTTTCTCTCCTGTCGAATTCCCTCCTAACTCTTTCCCCTTCTTGACTGCTTCTTCTCCAATATCTCCACCTCGACTCTTTTTCCGACTAGCCTTCGATTCACAATCAACTTATCCACTAGTCTTTATTTCGTCTACGTCCGGGACTAAACTGTACCGGACGTCTGTCACCATAACGCTTCCAGTACGAAGCTCTGTCTTTCTTAGAATTGCCTAAGTATCCCCGCCAAATTACGGGTGGCTTTACCGCATTATTGCTTTATCCTTCCAGTACGATATTTGAGCAAATACTAAGCTCCTAGCTCGAAAATATTAAATTAAATTCGGATTGAAATGGTGACCACGTCCTCTCTAAATTCCGATTGGATGTCGATTCTACTATCACATTAAGCTTAGCAGACAATGCCCCCGGGCCGTCTGTCAATGTGGTGAGATTTGCAACGCCTATAAGGGTCCATTCTTCTTGAACAAAACGTTCAACGTCCGCGTGCGAATTTTCACCTCCTACAAAGCTGGGTCCTTGTACCCTTATCATTTTTTTGGTTCCCTTGACTTACGCAATCGAGGGAAGGGCAAGGTGACATTGTATGTGCAGTTTTTAGACAATTGTTTTTGCGTGATAATTTGCGCACTACACTTGACCTTTATATTCATAGGACTATCTTTCAATAGAAGTAATGATTACTTGAACTATGACGATTGTCAAGAGGAACACAACTTTAAATTTCGTTTCACATTCTCGTGGTGTTGTGCGTAACATCCATGGATCTGGTTCACGTTTAGTATGGTGGTTTTAATAAAAAGTAGGGTTGGGGATTTGTTGAGGGGTGGGATGGGGGCGGACTTGCGACTTGGGGGATAGATTTAAATTATTATATATTAATTAATTAATATGTATCGTCAAATTACATCATTTATTGTACGGTTTGAAAATATATGATATTTGATGTGAATAGTAGAGTGTAAATATAAACTTATGCCAAAGAATCCATAAGATAAGATTTTTAAATTTAAAAGAAATACTTTAATGAATTTACTTAATCTATTATCACATATTCTAATATGTAAAAATCTATCTCATAATCATATATATCTTATACTTTTAGTTTGAAACTCACAATTGACGATAATGATAATTATGATGTTAGCACGTATACACCTACATCAACTGCAACTTCTAGAAATCAAATAACAACATAAATGAAAGTATGTTTACTTAAGTTTATATTGTGTAAGGGTAGAGTCTTTGCCTAATCGATTATTCTCGTGTCTTTGTTATAATAAGTACTTAATTTAAGCTCAAAGCCTGACCTTGTTTACTAATTTGATGAAATTTTCAGTTAAAAATGGCCTACATTCGTGACATTGTATTGTGTCTAGGTCCGATAAAAATATGTATAAAAAGAACTAGGACTTATTCATTCCCATCTTAAGATCAGTCTGTGGAATCGTTTTAGTTTTGATCTGTTATAATTTGAGAGGAACTATTTATTTAAATAAATCTTATAAATCACAGAGTGCTCATTCAGTATTCTATCTAAAGCATATATCAGTAATCGTTTTCATGGAATAGGTAGCCTGTGAAGTCACCACTATATCAATCAATGTTGCTTACTGATAAATCAGCGCAATACAACTGAGCTTTATAGGATAATTGCCCATGCATAGAAAAATCACTCCGTATGTTTGATTCGTGACTGAGTTTTGCTGAATGAAACAATACAAAATTTGTCTGAATTTGTTTACGAGAACATAAGATGACAGAGTATTGTTTCCTTTAGTTTTAGTTTTTGTTAGGATCATTATCTTGTCTTTCTTCTCGTTGTTAGCTTATATCAAGTGATAGAGTGAAGATTCAATTCAAAGTTTTAGTAAGCTTATCCTATAGTTATGGTAATCGTTACTTAGAATGCATTTCGATGACCCCAGTAAGAGTTGATACATTAGTACTTGGACAAATACAAAGCTGTGAACTTGTCAGCCGTTACTATGATAATTTGCATACACAGAAATTTTACACCTTCCTTCTACTCACATAAGCATTACACATACAATGTAAGTAATCTATAGAATACGTATCTCTTTACACGAGTTCCGAAATCCTAAGGGGGATGGGATGAGGGTATATAATGCGTACTGCTTTATTCAGGGATGAAAATTGTATCGGATCGACTATTTTATCTGACACAACAGCTCACTGGACTTCGCTCTAAGCTTTTCTAACAGTATCTCCTTTAATTTGGGCCAATGTACTTTCCGCTACCGTTTGATAGACGGTGCATAGTATGACCCGTGATGTTGACACCACATAAAATATCCGAGTAAGTTGATCTGCATACCATTGTTTATGCATCCACAAAAAATTAATTGAATAATTGGTCAAATATATTTGAGCTGTTTAAAATTTTACTCACCATTGGCACAAACTTAAAAAATATGAACCATCCAACCTGAACATTAACTGTTAGCAAATATGATTCAGTGTGCCTTTTCAAGTATTTTTGTAAAACGTTAAGACATTGAGAATTATAACTTTTGTATAGAGAAATGAACAATGACAGATTTTGTTTTTCGTTAACACTACTATCACTACCAATATTCTTACCTGGGTGCTGTTTGGTTATAACCTAACTTGCAGATGAAGTTTTTCCCTAGATTGCATTGCTCGTCTACCCAATTCTCAACCAGATGGATGGCTAAACAGTTTGCAAAAGCGTAGTTGTCCGGCTGATGTGCCCCCCATTTACTGTAATGAGTACGCGACAACTCTATTTTGCTGGTCTCCCAGATCCATTCCCCCTCCACGATGGTGTCAGATGCCCCCAGCCAAAAGTTGTCTGCATCGAAATGATATCAATAATAATAATAATAATAATAATAATAATAATAATAATAATAATAAAAATAATAATAATATAGTTATTATTATTATTATTATTATTATTATTATTATTATTATTATTATTATTATATTAACTTATGCAACATGCAAAACCACATCAAGCATAATTCTTGGGATCAAACATGTTCTCGGGTGCAAGTGTTGACAATCACATCACAACGAGTTTATGCAGAAGAGAAATACGTCTATCATAAATATAAAGACCAAAGGACGAACAATGAACACCTTTGGATATGTATTAAAAAATAAGTTTGTGTTCCATAAATTCACATCTAAGTATTCCACACAGGAGTCTAAACGGGCAACGAGTAAGCCATATATGTCCCATTTCATTTTCTTATTGAAGGGACGGGGGTGAAAATTATAATTAAGGAATCAACAGAGAGGGCAAACCAAGCTTTTTATAAGGTTATATTTACTAAGCTAAGGCTTCTAAAGAGGACGAATAAGGCCCCATTTGCTGAACTAAGACTTTTTACAAAAACGAAACAATTACGCCAATAACACCAAGCCGAAGCTTATAATTGAGAGTCTTTTCTAACGGTTTTTTTTTATTTTATTACCTCGTTGGGGTGTTTTTATTATGCGCGTGAGCTTAACCCTCTCCGCTGCTATCAACTAAAATTTGTATCAAGACCAACTCGGTATCTCGAACGTGGGTTATGTAAATGTATCGTTATAAATCCGTGCGGGGATAACTGAGCCCGAGTAAAAAACTTTGTTAAGCGATCATAATCCATACCACCGTCACATCAGTTATAATATATATATATTAGTTAAACAAATTTGTTATGATGTTAAAAGAAAATTCTACGACTCTAATATTTGATTCAATTGCACAGGTGGCTTACACAATATTTGTACTTTTTTGTCCATTAGTATAACTGGACTGAATTTGAAATAAGTATGGCTAGGGCGATTCAAGGCTGTTAACATCCATGTGCTGGCTTTCCGGGACTTTTTTCTCTTTTTCCGTGAACAGACTCCATCAACATGACGATACGAGAAAACTATTTTTCTCTCGTCATTATTTGGTGCTATTGCACACCTAGTACGTCACCTCCGATTGGTTGATAGGGTTGAGTGTGTGATGGGTCTATTCCCAATTACATAGGTCTTACATTCATGTCGATAGCCCCTCAATAGGGGCGCGACATGACGACCCAATTAAATTGACACTATGTGCGCATAAATGTCCGTGGGGATGTGGCACCATTCCTTACCCGACGGGAAAAATTAAATAACTACCTTTTGGTAGATAAACTAGTGAACAAATAACCATTCGTGGCCGGTTTCACTTTAATTCAAACTAAGTAAATGTACACCAGCTATTACAATTTTTCCTGATTACTAATGGAATTTATGTAAATGTTTGAGTAACATATATCACATATGTGGTGTGTTTATGTCTTCCGCGCGAAAATATCCGAGTAATGATATATCTAAGTCATCTAATTGATGCAGCAGATGTCACACGTTCTACTGCTGAAAATTGGTTAGTGTGACAGGCAATATGGCAAAATTATCTACCACCGCCTAAAACATTTCAGTATGCATATTTTGATGTCAGTGTTCCTGGTGAAGTTAATCGGGTGGATATTTTATTTTACCACACGATACTATTAAAGATGGTAGCAGTGCCATATTAACCCATGCCAGGGACCGTGGCTTCGAGCTTCTTTGGGCCCCTCGACATCCACCCGCGAATTTTGCTCTCTTTTAATTAAAACAAACTTGCAAAAAAATGATTTTAAAAGGTGGAATTTAGCAGCAGTCTGATTGTTGTGGCATGGAATTGGAATTTTTTTAATGTGGAATTTTCGATTACGCAGCATTGCCATGGTATGGCTAAAGGTTGCATGGGCCCCTGCTCTTGGTGGTCCCCTAGGCTTCAGCCTAGTCATCTTTATGGATAAAACGGCCCTGGATCGTAGACATTGATTAACATCCCAATACGCGATAACTGTCGTTGATGTTGCGAGTAAATATAAAGAAGCAGAGCCATTATTATCAAAGACAGCGGAAGAACATGTTTCTGCCTTTGAATGAATTTATCAACGCGGTGATTTACGCTGGCCACAGCTGCTACAAGTTGATCCTGGAAAGAAATTTCAGGGGGCAGTATTATATTTAATGAAACAATACAATGTCAAAATATTTCGAGGACGCACTGCAATACACCGTGATCAGGCAATCGTTTAACTATTTAATCGAACACTTGCTGAGCGGATATTTGGATATCAGTAAGCAAAAGAAATAATTCAGAAAAATATAAGATCACCGTCATCGCCATACATTATCACAACTGTATTTTCAATAATATCCAATCAATAAACATTTTTAACACATCTAATGAAACGGTGCATATTTCATCCCAAATTATTGTTCCGTTTATATATTTCTCGCCATCTGATCAGGAGTCCATTTATATCCATTGTATCGAAAAAGCTGTGATGAGTAGGTGAATTACCCATCGATTTTTCATTTCTCTCGCAAGTCTGTTGGTAGGAGTTAACACAATTAAATCCGAACTATGTCTAAATAATTAAATAATTCTAGTTGTTTTAGCGCAACCACTTAGATTATCTAGTTTTATGTCTACATACAGGATCGAATACAGATGGTACAGATGATAATTCTGATATCTGATTATTTTTTAATTCTTATATTTGATTTCAACATCTGCGAATTCAGAATAATTATATAGCATTTCTTGCTATATTCTCCATTTACCCATGGTGCATCATGGACAGTAAATTGAGTCAGTAACTCTGTATATTTTCTTCGATATAGAATGAATCCGTTGAAACTTTGAGTGCAGCATCAGTGAATATATTTACCATCGATAATAGATTTATAGAAATAAAAGCGATCATTGGCGATCTTAATTGAGTAAATTGTGGTTATATATCATCAATATATCCAACAGTTGTACATATTTTTTATTCCATTAGACAAGTAAGCGTTTTATCGATCATAAATATATCTCTATTTGTTGCATCTGTGATTTTCAGAATCGACTAAAATTAATATTGCATAAAGTCGTTTATTATCACATGCCACGCCTTGAGTAAATTTACCGATTATGTTGGATCCTTTGCGGTTTTATCATCACCAGGTGGTGGTAACCCATCTTCGGTCTAAGGACGGTATGATATAAATGTCTTACATACAATCAACAATATCAATATTTTACAATCGAGCAAAGATCGTATTAAAACTAATGGTGCAAACGTTTTTCTGAAAAGTGCCTACCAAACTAACCATAACTATTCGGATGAAGACCCTTAGAAAACTCAAATTATATAATACGAGCGAATTAATTTAGTTAAAAGCAGGTAAATGATCATTTATCGATACTCTGGTCTTCTCGTGTATGGGGTCTCCAAATCGTTTATAATATTCCGAATACTCTTCGTAACCAAGAAAACTTCCAGGATAAAACACGACCATATCAACCGAGATAACATCACGGTGGTCATACTTAGTATTCCACATATCCAATACAACTGTGTTTCACGTCTTTGAGAAATTCAAATAGTACTGGTTTCAACGAATTTGCTCTCTTGCAAAATTAGCTGCAACTGACGGAACGGTGAAACAATTATTTAGTAATTGCTCAATATTGTCAGTTGAAAATTTCTGTGCTAGATTTTTCATTTATTTGTGGAGAGATTATATACGGTACATTTCACCGTTTGGTCGTACAAATTGATCAAATGTTTTTATCATCTGAACTTATAAATAACGATACTGATACACGATCGTTTTAAAAATTTATTTCATGAATACAACGAAACATGTTTCCTCGGTAAAATCTTACGGTTCAATCTCGTGGAAATATTGTTACTGCGTTAGTCCATGCGTGTGCATTATGATCAATGATATTTATTCAAACCCCATTCTTTTTATAATGTTTAGAATTGTGTAAATTTTCTCCTTTTATAGGTTTGAATATTATTGGAATTTTAGTGGGTTTTTTTCTGACTTAGATACATCATTAATTGTAACTCCCGTATTCTTGACTAATTCAGCCCAATTGTGTGTTTTATTACGTCCTAGATCAATTAACACATTTCTACATATCGTGTTTGTAAAATGTTCGATTATTCGTTCCGCTACAGAGTTTGAAGTTGACAATTTCATTGGTGCAAGATCATTAATATTAGGTTTATCATTTAGCGAATAAATTCCGTAAATAACCAAGGTTACATGATACGCTCTTTCGTAATATGGTTCATCAATACCAGTTAACATTCCTTATTTGGAATGTTTACTTAGCACAGCGATATTTTTATTACTAAAAACAGGATCACGCTTGTCACCAACAATCCACACAGTAGAATCTCTTTCTGAGTGCATAATACATGTTTTCCTGAAACAAAATAGCGTTGGTCGTTGCGATAATCAATAACTTGTTACACGCCCTCATAGTTCTTTGTAACATAAATGACTTTGTCAACACGCGTGGTGTTGCGTATAATTTTGAATGTGGACCATATATGAGATCCACGTCATCACGTAATTCGCTTTTAACACTCCAAATACTATTAAGATTACTATTATTCAGATCAGCCAGAGCTCGCAAGTCAGGCGTTATTCCGTCAAGATCAATTTTGATTCAGAAAATGTAGATTTTCAAAGTTTGGTTGCGGATAGTCTCTCAACCTCTTGCATACTATATTTTAAACAAGTATTTAAATAAACCAATATTATATATACATTGACTCGGACAACGAATAAGTGCAGGTGATTGACGATAGGGTCTTTAACCTCTTGTAACAAATCATGTGTTAATGAATTCCGCCGACAGCATTTACACAGCGAGCGAGTCTTGGTCCCAAACCGTGTTTACGTTGTTGTGTTGGAGCGGGAAAACACAGGTATGTGTACCGTGTGGCGGTAAAAGGTAGAGAGAGCTCAAGCAATATTATGAAAATTTTTTTTTAAGATAGTGAAAAAATTATAAGAACCCGTGAAGATTATACAGCAAGATTTCAAAATAACAATCTAGACAAAACAATCAATTCAATTAAACAAATGATATTATTATATAAATAGAGCAAAAATAATTTGTTAGACATCATATCATCAAAAGTTACGAAGCATCTCGTGATGGTATCATTAGGCACGGTCGACTACAAAAAACCAGTCCGCATTGTTAGTAATACTGGTTATCCCACAATTAATACGAATGGAGATAAACATTATTTCTACCATAAATTCATTCACGAATGTTTCCACTGAGTAGTCAAAAAAGGTTTCGTGATCGTTCATATTGATGGTGACAATTTTAATAATAATTTATCCAATTTAAAAGCTGTCAAGCAGTCAGAACTCTGCATGTGGCAATACTGGGAGATGTAAAGCCGTTGCAAAAAGGGTTATTAAATCTATAAATACAATGACTGGCGAATAAATAATATTTCAATCAATGAATGCAGCTGCCAACTATTTTGATATGACTCGAATTCGGTACAATGTGTCGCAGGTAATATAACCTTATTTGTTTTTTCGAAGAAATATAAACAAAAGATAATATGTCATTATTGTTAGAGATAAGTGTCAACCTAGGCTATCTCCGGTAGAGGGACCCCGAGAAGTCGAGTTAAAGCGCTTTCCGTTACGGATCACTGCCGTCTCACCTCTGTCTGCGTTGGTTTGAGTCTAAGATTCGGCTAATGTAGTTATGTGAGAAAGCTTGCCAGTAGCTTCTCGTGGGTAGGTGGTTCTTTCCGGGCGTTTTCCTGGGTTCTTCCTTGATTGTGATCTATGGAGGAGTTGATACTTATCAAGATATTTGAAAATATACCTGCTGACATGTTTTTCAATAATTTTTGAAAGTACGGATAGAACAGATATAGGTCGATAGTTGGATGGGTCATTATTTTCATTTCCCTTATAAAATGCGAATACTTTTGCTAACTTCAAGACACCGGGAATTTACGGGAAGTGATAATAAGTTAATTATTTCTTTCAACGACTCTGATATTGATAAAGCCGACATTTTCAGAGTTTTGGGGTTGAATTCCATCAAGAACACCTGATTTGTTTGTGTCAAGTTTTTTGAGAATATTAAAAGTGTATTTTATTGTTATTAAGGAAATGTTGTAACTAACATGATCG
>JARLTB010000023.1:2262500-2737500 GCA_030141615.1 Unio pictorum | reverse complement strand
TTTCCTGCTGATATCGTGGACTTCATAGTTAGCTCTGCAGCTGATAAACAGGTCGACTCCGATCATTCTGATCACCCTGTTCACCACTACAGCTGTTCTGTTCACTGTTCTCTCTGGTCACTATGTTCAGCTCTACAGCTCATCACACCGGTCACATGTCACTACGGACATTCTGGTCAGTAGAAAATATAACTAATAATAATTAATATATAAAAAAATTCAGTCATATCGCTACGATGTATGCAGTGATGCAGTTTATAGTGATGTCTAGCACTGGGGTGTCATGTCGCAGACATATTGCATGATGTACCACCCAGTCACATTATCCTGAAACCAGGCCGACCAGTCCTAACACTAACCTCTTAATGCTGAGCGCCAAGTGATGTAGCTGTTAGTACCATTTTTGTTTGTCTTTGGTATAGCTCGACCTGGTTTCCAACCC
Organism: Unio pictorum; assembly: GCA_030141615.1. Taxonomy (NCBI): domain Eukaryota; kingdom Metazoa; phylum Mollusca; class Bivalvia; order Unionida; family Unionidae; genus Unio; species Unio pictorum. The sequence continues at coordinate 2,737,058 of JARLTB010000023.1, read as the reverse complement.
ACGACCACTCGCTTCTGCGGTAGACGCTCTAACCACTAGGCCGCCGAAGCGGTATATATATATATATATATATATATATATATATATATATATATATATATATATATATATATATATATATATATATATATATATATATATATATCAATGTCGGGTATCGTTGTACACAAAAACGAAATGCGAGTACATGTATTTAATAATAAACGAGTGTATTCATTTCCGTGACACAGATGGTCCACTAACGTGATAAATAGAAAGCTATCGTGTAGGTTATATGTTCCAGGGAACGAAGCGGAACAATGATTACGATGTTGATGATGATGATGATGATGATGATGAAAAGCGGAATATAATTATTTGTATTTACAATAATACGCACTTTCGTCCGTTGCGCAAAATAATTGTAGAAACTCGTTTACGTTTTGTGTCTTTACTTGATAAGAGGAGACCTGAATATTTAAGGAAAACTATCGAGCATTTATGGATACACATTAACCCCTGTATGCGGCGTGGTTTGGAACTGCATCATATCTTGCTAACATAAAGACGTCATTTTACTGCATATCGCATAAATACCGGAAAACTTTATTATCAGATTTAGCTCTACCCTTGTGCCAGTAGCTGCATATTTTTGGTTTCAGACACATCGATAGTTTCGATCTTTTTACCTCTAGGCTACAGGGTGTCTTTTGATGAGACTCTTTGAAACAATTTTGTTTTGTTTCAAATGTATTTTGCAGCACGGCGGTCAAACTTTCAAAATTCTTCAATTTATTGTTTCATATGCTTCCTTTTTTCATACTTCTGAATGACAGTTTAATTCTTACCATGATCAATTAATACAAGAATGAAGAGAAATAATTACTGTTCTTTTCTTTCATTCTCAAGTTTCATAATTACTTGACTCAGACATGCGCTAGAATGCAAAGAATTTTTTTCCACAGACCATAAAACATATTTGTCATGCTCTTTATTCTCTCACATAATAATTACAACGTATACACGAATGCTCGAATTTCGAATGGATGGGATTGCAGAAATTTCACTTCTTGCCGGGGTTCATCTCGCAAATGTAATAAAGTGGTGCACCATGGCATGATTCGTCGCGCCAAGTTCCATCTGCAGCAATTGCCATACAATTTTCAGCTCCCCCTCCGTTCGGATTTCCGGGATACCAATTTGAATAGGAAGATGGTCTAAGCTCCGTCTTTGAATTTTGCCATACCCACTCTCCTTCTACTATGGTATCTGATCCGCCAATCCAAAATTCTCCTGCAACGTGAAATTTACAACGAGCATTAATACTTTATCTTATTGTATACAAGACTATATCAGATATATGATGGTTGTTCATCCATTTTTAGTCTATCATAAAATTTGTTAACATTTGTCTCCCGAACACCTACTGTCAATAGTGATTTGATGCATAGTAGGTAAAATGTAGCTCTGGGAATTCCATCATGCAACAGTGATTGATAAATATTATAGAAAATATAGCTCTGACAATCCCATTATGCAGCAGTGAATTAATCTATACTATGGAAAATGTAGAGCTGCAACAGTAGATTAATGGATACTGATAATAATAATGCTTTATTTATAGAGGATGACTACTCATTAGTCAAGGACTATTCTCCCTTGAGACTCTCTTATGAAGAGTATAACAATGCACATTATATGAAGATAGCAATAATTAGTGCTTATGTTAGTATGTTTGGTATTAAAATACTAAATTCCATTATCTATTAAAAACACATGCATGCACATAATATCTCTTCTTAAATACTCTAATATTTTCAGCCGATTTTACATGTAGTGGAAGTTTATTCCACAGAACTGTACCAGAGTATTGAAAACTCTTATTGAACTGCTCTGTTCTTTGGTTTTAGTACTAGAACGTTTCCATGTAATATTGATCTCAACTGGTATTGTGTTGAAAAGGCCTGAATACGTCCTGAAGATACTCTGGTGAAGTTCCATGTGGACATTTATATAAAAGAACTGCCTTGTGAAAATCTATCCTGTCATATATTGTGAACCATTTGAGTTCTGTAAATAAAGCTTTTGAATGATGATCAACAGATGCATCTAAAATTATATTTGTTGCTCATTTTTGGAGTTAATAAATCCTGTCAAGCTCAGATTTAGCACAGTTTCCCCATACATTAGAACAGTAATTATCCATTGTTGGAAATATATATGACTTGTAGTATAGATTGCGAGTTTCCATAGGTAAATATTTCTTGATTCTGCTGAGAAGGGCAATTTTGGATTACAATGTTTTACAAAGCTTATCAATATGGTCATTCCATAATACATTATTATCTATGGACACACCTACAAGCCTTTCATGTTTGACATTTTCTAATGGATGATTATTTATTGCAAGAGATAGTTTTGGGTTCCCTGACTTGTGTATCTTTTGTGTCGTCCCAAAAATCATACATTTTGTTTTACCTTCATTAATTACCATCCTATTTTGTTGTGCCCAGTTTTCTACTCTAATAAGGTCCTAGTTGTTACTGGAGATGCTTATGAAGAAATTGTTGAACATTTCCACAATGTCATGTACAGATGTTGCTATATCATCATTTTGCCTAAGTCTAGGGGAAAGACAACTGTTATTGGGTGGGTTCAGCTCTTTTAGATGCTTCCACAATGTTTTGGTACTCTTACTTTCATTAATAGCCTGTTTATAGTAGTTCTATTTTGCCTTATCTTTCAGGTGCTTTGTTTTATTCCTCCACTTTCTATAGCTTTTCATGTCTTTTTTCTTGTGGAAATTATCTTATAGGGGCCTAGCCTCATTGATCTAAGGCGTAATTCACTTGAGTGTAATTTGGTGTTTAACCCTTTTAGTTTTAATTGGGGCATGCTTGTCTAAGGCTGCATTGAACATCTGATGCCATTTGTCTAAAGCAGTGATGACATCAGCTATATTGCAGACTGATTGAAAGGGTTTGCAAACTAAATCATTCAAGAACACTTCCTCATCAAACTGTTTAAAGTCCCTGCATTGTATTTCTATGTGTTGCCCATTTTTAGATGATTTCGGAACATGTCTAGTCATACAGACTGGGTAGTGGTTACTCAGTGCATACACTGGCACATTTATTTCACTCATGTTTTCAGGTTTATAGGTGCTGTTCTTACCAAGACTTGATTACATACTTTGTGTTAAAAATAAGAGATTGTCTATTCCAATTAAAAGGTGACGTCATTATTTATGTCATGCACCGAATTATGGTAAAATGCTGTACGTAAGTCAAGATAAAAGTATAACGAAAAGCTTTCTTACGAGCGAAAACCTTTGCTTGGTTTTCAACGAAATGTCCCTCTCTGTCACTTGTTGCTTCCGCAAGATATCCACCATGAAGTCTGCACATAGTCTTTGAGAAATCAGGGAGAATATGGAAAACTCAAGTTATTTTTCTAAGAAAGACAATGCTAAGCTGACTGGTAAGGAAAACAAAGTAACGACATAAACACAATTAAGGTACAAATATGAAAACTTTAAAGTTTTTCAAAATAAATAATTTCAGCATCTCGACTAAAGGATCCATACATTTGTATCATAATGAAAGAAACAAGTGCATACACACATACGCAAAATAATGAAAAGGGACAGTGAAAAACTAGTTGTATTTGTGTGGGCTTTTCTACTAGCCTAAGCGTTTTCAATTACTTTTGCGTGATTGTCAGAAGCCAAAGGTATATATAGATGCTTAAAACAAAATAAACAATAACAAAGAAGAAAAGGATCAATTTAAAGTTGTTGACATGACTATGAATCTAATAGAAGTATTTTTTTTACAAATCATGGAAATCACGTCTTATTGGTTTTGAACTACGAACCAACAAGAACTGCAGAAAGTAGTAATTATAGAGAGGTGAATAATTAACTAAACGAACTTTTGAAAATAGGGGATCGAAACAAATAACGATTTTATTGTATCTCGTTGTTTTCAGAGTAATTATGTTGAGAAGTAAGTGTGCATGATATTTATTTGAAAACATTACGTGACGTTTGCTTAATATTTTCGTATTCTGTATACAACTTTGGAAATCGATTCATTGTCGATATCACTTCTGAATGAAGTATCTGTGACTTTATTTTCTTATTTCTTATTTTCATTCGCTGACAATATGCAACGAATGTTATGTCACGGTAATTTACATGATATAATATTTCTAACTCAATTGATTACCAAATCCTTATTACACAAAGTTAACAACATAATTATATCTGTAAGCTTGTAAAACTCACGCCCTCATTATTTTTAACGATCAGTACTGCCTCGGTCTGATTAAAATCAGATCTCCACTGTGCAACTTCACGTGGAGCAGTGGAGATCTGATTTTAAACAGCTGGATTATTGGCCCCCTGTCTCATAGCCCTTCGTCTCACATCGCTGTTCTGCACGCGCACAATATTATACTCGTTAACCCACTATTTATTATTAGTGTCTAAGCAGTGCTGAGTGGGGGGATATGGGGTTGTACTAATATTTGCAAGGAGAGGGACAAAGAGACATACAGACCATTGCCTCCACCCATGTTAGTGTGTCACGGCTCAGATAGTAGCAGGAAGCATCATGATGTAACCAACCTTGTCCACACTGACCAGCAACTAAAGTAAATGACTTCGATTGCATTAGTAACAGGACTGAATAGCTTTGTACATACATGCATGCATACCTACCTACCTACCCACCCACACACATACATACATACATACATACATACATACATACATACATACATACATACATACATACATACATACATACATACATACATACATACATACATACATACATACTACTAGAAACATTATCATTTCAAATATTATACGTGGACTAGTAATCGTACATCTACACGAGTTGTTCACATTCTCTTCACCTCACTTTTTTCCAGCTCACTTTACGATCGCTCCAGTTTATCCAGTTTGAACAATAGGAAGTACCAAAAATTGACGTTGTATATTCTGATAAACCTGTGTCACAAGCATGGTATTGAAAATCTTAATTTTATTTGACTGGTATCTCGTCTCCCCGACGGGATCCATCTCCTCATATTTCACCATGGCTGTGGTATACATTGTTTTCAAAATAATTGTCGTTAAGACCTTTAACGATAGATTGAAGCTTGTCCCGTCTGTATCCCAGTTCAAGATTTTGTTTTCAAACTGAATGCAGTTTAAATGAAAGGTATGCTTTCTGTGCACATGTGTATTTGTATTTCATTTGCGCTACTGCTACTTCAACGAAGGTAACTATTTATTCGACGATAACTACAATTAAGAAACTGCTAATGGTAACGATGCTACGTTTCCTTTGCACGAGACGTTGCATAATATACTGTTATTTTAAATTATAATAATAATAATAATAATAAGAAGAAGAAGAAGAAGAAGAAGAAGGTGTGTGTGTGTGTGTGTGTGTGTGTGTGATTAGGATTTGTAACGTAGCTTTATATATATATATATATATTTAAAAAAATCAGCAAAACATCTAGGATGTCTGTAATGTTGCAGTCTATAGTAATGTCTTGCACTTTGGCATCATGCCGCAGACATGTATCATGATGTCCCACCAGGTCACATTATAATGACAGGCTGACACCAGACTGACCAGTCCTAACACTAACCTCTTAATGCTGATCGCCAAGCGAGATAGCTGTTAGTACCATTTTGGTAAGTTTATGGTATGACTCGGCCGGGATTCGAACCCACGACCTCCCGTTTCAGATGCGGATACACTAAGTAGTAGGTCAAAGGTAGGTAGAAGAAAAAGAAACCAACCTGATATAAAATTGTAAGCAAGAAGAATACTGGTAGACAATACGTACAACATCTTTTGTGGTCAGTACTTTGAGAACAGTTACGTGTTCGTGTAAAACTTGATAACCCAGATCACTCTTGTATAGACAAATAGATAATAGATAGAGTTATGCCAGCGTGTACGTGTCAAGTCAAAGACAGGAACAGAACAGTCACTCAGTATGTGATACAAGATATAGGTCATTACATCTAGTCTTCGCCCACTGCTCAATCCCAATATCGGTTTTATTTATTTCCTTGATTGTTTTCAAGAAAGACTTGATTGTGATAAATAAATATAAAGTGCATATCTGCGCCTGAAATCTTATTTTACTGGAAGGACCAACTCATAGACGCATTGAGTAAGTTGCATATACCTATTTTACTCGGATCCAATTACAAATGCGCTTTGTTGGGAATAGCCAGTAACGAGTTCAGATCAAGGTCTATGTTGCATGTAGTTGAACAAGGCTTTTCCGCGAGTATATACGGTCACATTCTTTTCTATTAAGTCAACAAAACTGAAGCTCGACTGTAAGGCTGAAATCTTTAACTATTGTTGTATTTGCTAATTTATCTGCACGTACATCGTGTCGCATGAGGTTTTCAACAAGCTTCCTTGTGTGTCTCTTATTCAGCAAATCGTATACATGGTCAAAGAGTAAAACGTATATACAGTGGGACCCCGCTATAACACGGTAGTTGGGAGCCATAGAATCCGACCGGGCTATGAACCGAACCGTGTTATAGCAACCATGTACAATACCAACACATTTTTAGATTTAATTGGGGGGGGGGGGTACATAAAGACGGGTGCGAAAATGCATGGCACAATTACCATTTTTGATCAATATATATTAAATGAGAAAAACATTTGCTGTGGTAACAGAAATTGCAGATTTAATATATTACTTTATTCAGAGAACCATGCATTGGTACATACACGTGTCTAATTTATATATACATGTATATCTATTGCATGAAAAGAGTATCAACACCGTGTACTCACCAGCGAATCTTGTAACATACACTGAATCCATAATACAAATATTTCCATCAAAAATATCCACACAAGGATGTAAAATATTCAATAATTTTGTCACAGATCATTATGTGACTGAATTCAATGAAATGAAAATAACAAAAAATACGTAACGGGTGTACGTAATGAATGATGAAATAGTACATGTCCGTATAATAAATAATGGAAGCTAAAGTGTATTCTTATAATAACTACGTGTACATCTCAGGATCTTTCTGTCTCTGAATTCAGTCATTGTAAATTTCAGCACATTTTCCCACTCAAGCTGCTAGTCAAAGTCCTTTGAACTTGCCGCCCAGCTATTGCGTCATGTTCTTTTGATGTACTCTATCTAATACAGCAAGGCGAACTGGCTGTATTTTAACCACTGAATTATGTCACTGTTTAGCTCGGCAGTTCACTTTGATGATAAACAATGTACTTAAATTGATTGATTTATACATTCTGGTGAGAATCTATTATCAACCCCCGCATTGGCTATAGCTTAGTTGTGTATGAAATTAAGAGAACATATATCGGAGATTATTAGAGCAACGATTGTATTCAGAATGCATACAAGACAAACACAAAGTAGACACGATGGCTTCATTACTCATGAATCAGTAATTATAATATTGACACTTATGAGCTGTAATTTTTCAACAATAAACAAAGATCAAAGTTCTCAGTAGGCCCAGCAATTGATTCGTATTTCCGACGTTTATTTTGGCACAAAACAAGAAGAAATTTGATAATACATTTTCTACACGTTCTTTTTCGCACTGCTTAGACGAATATAAGAATGATAATTAAACTCTTGACGTATTTTTTTGGTCTTTGAGAAAAATACCTGAAATAAATTACCCAAAATTTCGGAAGCCATGCCACGACCGGGTTATATCCGAATTCGGGTTATAGCGGGGTCCCACTGTAATACAGCAGGTGCCAGTAGAAATCATTTAACTATCGCAGTATTTGAGATATAAGGTGGTACAACTTCTTCCTTGAACGAACAAGACGTGTAGCTCAGCCTTGTCACCTTTCATTGCACGAGCATATCTGATAGGTAGTGATATTCATTCACTGTTCACCGAAGAAGCTTGTGCCGTACTAAAGTTTTGTCAAGAAACCTATACATTTAATATTCCGTTTGTATTTATTTGTGTCTTTATTTATGTATGTCTTTTTCAATCTGAGCTAAATTATATTAGAAAACCATGGCTATTGGGATTTTTCTATATTTTCAGGTTGGTAAAATTATAGTCATGTTTATTTCCAGTGCATGTGCAAGGCATTTTGGTGCCCTAGGCGAGATCAGATATCTGGCGCCCCCCTTCCCACTCACGCTCACCCCCACCCGCCCATCATGATTTGCCCCTTAGCCCAGCGCCCTAGAAAGAGTGAAAATAACAAGCTTGTAAAATCTTAATAAACAATTTATTGAGCACAAATATTTTCCAGAAAAGAATAATAAACTTACGGTTGTAAGAATCAATTCCAAAAATAATTCAGAATATAATCCACTAGAGAAATTGCAAAAGTCCTGGTAATAAAATGTCCAAATAATTCCAAGTTCGAATTTATGAGAAGCATCCAAGATGGAAGACGATGTCACCTGATGAAGTCAGTTCTTGGTAATGAAATTCAATGAGTACAATTATTTTCCAGATAAATAACAAAATAAATCCTCTTGATCCAAACGAATTGAAATAATTTCCAATACAAGGTAATTTAAAATAACAGAACGACACACAACTAAGTATTCTAACACCCCAACGTCTACTAAATAGTTCGCTCCAAAATATAATTTATATACCTGTTTTTAAATAAACAAGGAAGGGGTCACATGATCTTCTAGAATCTTTTAGAACAAATTTACGTTCAAAAAATCTCGTACACACCGTATGACCCAACTAAAAATAGAAAGATGTTTATAACAAAGCTCCATAATGTCCCTGGAATCAACCAATCATTTTTAAAGCTTGTTTACAACTCTGAAGTCAGGTCAAAAATGAGGTCAACACCTGGTGTTTATTTTTAGAGTACATGTCATCCCACTCTCTAAAAGAAACATCTCCCAATGAATGAATCTTAAACTTAAAATGTCAAATTTGAATATGACAAACAAAGAATTAAAACAGAAATAAATAACTTAAATCAAATATACGTAACAGCTGTAACATAACTAATATAATAATCAGGCCCGGCCCTAGGATGTGCGAGGTCCAAGGCAGCAAACGATGAGCCGGGTCCGCAAACAAAATAAACTGCATTGCGAAGTTGATTTCTTGAAAGCGCATGGCCCAAGGCGATTGCCTCGTCAACCTTGTCCTAGGGCCGGGCCTGATAATAATAATAATAATCATCTTTATTAATTTCGTTTATCTGCACATGACCAATACAGCTATCCTTTATTTATTTCTTTTAAACAAAAATGAAAATCATACTAAGCCATGTTTTAAAATGTGAGAGGCTGAATCACTATATGTTGAATGGATGTGTTCCGTGTATGTTATATGGAATACTTGTATCCGGAACATTTATTAGTACCATGCATTGATAATGGTTTGACATCTAATTTACCAGCTTTATTCTATAATCGATGCTCTGAAAAACGTGTTTTCATGTAACATACCTCTATGCATGTTCATTTGAAAGATATGCATCGGTGCTGAGAACCAAGCAATTCGTAAACAAAGATATCCTAATAAAACTCCAAAGTGGACACCCTTTCATTGCAAATAGTAGAGGTACGACTTCGATACAGCACTCACAACAAATAACAAAGGAAATAGAAATGTCTTCATTGCCACATAGAATTTCACAATCATGTACCGATAACACGTACGATACGGTCATTAACATCAACGATGATAATATCCCCGCTGGGAACCAAGACAACTTCATTTATTAATTACCTTGCGATGGATAGCATCTTTACTAGAAAATGTGAAATTGAGTGTGCAGTATAAATCAACGAATTGCACAAAGTTCCTTCTTTTCATGTTTTATTTTCAACAACATCAAAGATAACCAATAACACTTCTAAGTAGACACCCTTTCATTTTCTAGAAAAAAACAAAAAGAAACAAATGTCTGTAACGATTTTTTTAAAATCAAACTTGACTAAAGGAAAAGCAACATCAGGGTCCCGCCCCCCAAACCCCCCCCCCCCCATCTCGACGGTATCGATCATAAGGTCACCTCTTGTAACCAATACAAGACCATACAGGAGCGGATATCATATGGTTTTTCGTTTCATTCTGTTTCAAATAAATCAAAGATTCCTGGGCATGTGCTAAAATGTGCTGTACGAACTTGAGCATCCTTTGTGAGAACCAGGTTTTATACGAGGAACTGTATCTAAATAAAGTATTGTGAAATAAATGCATTGATGAAATGGAACTTGGTTCCCTAATCGGAAGAGAGGTTGATGCGTGACATACAAGACAAATTACCAACAGTAAAGCACAATTATGAGTTATATGACTGGTTTAATGTCATCTTTATAAGGTGTTAAATGCTACACTTCATAGGGAGGGGAAATACGTACAAGAATGGTTTATTATCTGATTGGTTTTAGACGAAAATCTAGCCTGGTCCATCCTAAAATGTATACTCTTAAGACTTCTGCGTGTGTGCGTGCCCACATACTTTAATATTGTTTCTGCCTTGTATACTTCTCCATTCGTTTTGATAATTGCTTTGGAACGAGCAAGGATGTACGAGGATCCGAATACAGTGAATATTTGCCATTTTAAGGTATGATATTAATTCGTTTTTAAAATCTGAACCATTACTGAACTAATCGGTGTTGAACGAATACATGACTTTTACACTAGTTTATACTATAGTAAAAAATCATACAGATTATGTACGCGTTCAAAACATACTAAACGTACATATGCCATGGAAAGATCATTATTTACACACCACGATAAGTACATACGTCAAAATCCATAGTTGTATTACCCTTTTTGGGGGATGATTTGACTCGACGTGATCTTTTCTTGGCCCAGTTTAGTACCTGACTATCATTGTCAAAATTCATAGTCATCGATAATTCTCGTCTGGAATTTTCTTGATGATAGTTAAGGCGTATAGTATTCAATACTCAGAACTAAATATGATTTGGTTAAAATAAATTAGTATCAAATGTTAAAACATTAATTAATATTTAATATAAGTAGATACGCATACATAGCCATGTTTGATTTGTACTATAGTTCACTAACATTTTCTTAACACGTGGTAGTTTATAATACATAAATAATGTATTCTGAGCACTTGCATTTTACCTCTTTCGTTTTTTTGGTTTCCAACTATGCCCTCATTCGCTAATTTATATTTTCAAAATATTGTCATCAGTGCTTTCAACTGATATCCCAGATATTGATGGAGATCGTCTTCCTTTCTTTATAATGAAAGGTTCTGTAAAAATTTTAAGTTTGTTCTCTAACCACTCCTCTGAACAAATTATCTAAAGATCAAAATCTCAACGCGTTGGGAATATTCAATATCATGTTTGTCTTATTTTCATTTAGAGCCATAGCATAATAAGGCTCATAGTGAAAACATTATGTCGACATGACCATCGATTCAGACGGAATAGCGATACCTGTAATAAGATTTTAAATATTGCCACTGTTGTGGCCATATTGTTCGTACCATTTAGTACCAGTGGCATATAATTGTAACAGGTTCATGTAGATGGCGTAAACTTGTATATAATGTTTCATGTTAAGACTTTAGAAGTAGCGGTAATAAACGTGTGTTAAAGGGTGATGGACGGATCATCAACCGATGACATTTTTAAAGATGCCTTCTGTGGTTGCCATATTTGACATAAGATCAACACCATTTTTATTTTGGATCAACTATACATCACAAGAAGTCATCAGGTTAACCCACCAATGGCAGCATTATTGTTCTGGTCAATTAGCGACACGATTTGTAATATATTGGCTGCTGCGGCTGCCATGTTCCGTGTCATACATAGTTTTCCGTATTTTCAACATGTAGTAAGGCAACTAATACTTTAATAACTGCATATATGATGCCGCTTGACATAGAATCTATATTAATCTATGACAGAGTTTATTCTACAACACAGTGACAATTATTACAGCTACATCCATTGGTAGGTAGGTATGCTACACGAACAGGCCTAATTTGTAGTATTATTTGATATTTTTTCCAAGAAAACGTTTGGAATAACTGAGTGCACTACAAGCACGAAATAAAAATAGTGTTGGCCGTTGCAAATATTCTACAAAGTCTATTAAATATAAGTTGTTTGGAATTAAAAATTCTGCTAAAACTTTAATCCTCAAATTGTGTTTATTGAATATATGATTTCTTGCATTTTTAAATATCTGATTACTTGCTTAATGGTAGCAATGTCCTTAAAAAGGGATTTTATTTTATAAATAAGCACATCTTGGGGATTTTCTCGTATCTGAGGACTTCATTATCTCTTTTATCAAGCGTAAAAAGGTTTATGCAGAAACTATTTCTTGTCTTTCAGAGATTGTCATTGATCTTTATCCATTTTACCCTGAAATCGCTTGGTTTCTTCCTTAACCGAAGTACAAGTAATACTCAAAAGCTGCGCCATGTTTGCTCTATAAAACTATTCTTATTGGGCGGGAACCAATTTTCTTCTATTGGAAAGTGATCTCAACCTTTGACCTAAAATTCGACAACATTCATCTTCACCTCTTGTGCAAGCAATTGCAGAGTTTGGATGAGATATGTCGTTTTCAACCAATGTGATTGCGTGGAAACCATGTTTTTAAATCTTTCAGTCACCGTGCGCGCGCGTGTGTGTGTGGATTATGCCGCAAACATGACATGTAGCATCATGCCCCTACCCCGGTATCATTATCCTGAAAGTTAAACCAGGCATACCAGTTCTAACACTAACCTCAAAATGCTGAGCACCAAGCAAGACAGTCTTTGTACCATTTGTATGTGTTTGGTACGATATGGCCTGGTTCAAACCCGCGCCATTCCTCATCTGAGTTGGACGTTTTAACCACTTAAGCCATCGGAGTGGTTTCTTTCAGGCAGTGATCTTGACATTTGTCTTTTGACCCTCAAATCAATAGGCTTCTTTCTCAACATGTGTAACATATCCATGTAGTTTGGAAGTTGAGTCCCTAAAATGGAATGTCACTCTAGCGCATACTAGATGTCAAAGGAATTCAAGACAGTTTATTCCCTTTGAAATACTGAGTGTTTTAACTGTTTGATGTTCTTCAGTGATAACACAATTACCTCCTGAGGTGGACATAATGTATGTCAGCTTGGCACAATTTTCATTTAGGACCAAGAAGGCATCATAAAGTGGTAGTGTCAAAATCCCGTGTTGATATTTTCTATTTGGCACATCACTGGTAAGATTTCAAGATGGATGCCATAATGGTCACATCCAATATAAAATTGGCAACATTTCTACCTATTACCACCTAGACATAATAAGAAGTCTTTTGGTGAAAACACAATGTCAATATGACCATCTGTCTAAAGTACTGACCAAAATGGCACCACAAACTAGTCTTCATGCTAAAACCACAGGACAGTATTTCCCTTCATTTTGTAAGCAACATTTTCAAGATGGCCAGTTACGCCTATTCACAAAGAAATATCTTAAAGGTGATAGTGATGGATTGGTCATAAACAAAAATGCTGCAAAACTACATCACTAGCTTGGCCCTATAACTGTTAATAATGAACCAACCATACATCATAAGAAGTCTTTATGTGAAAAACACAAGTTTATCTTACCATTAATTGAAAAGGAGTAGCAATAACAATATTTTTCAAAACGCTGTCTGCTGTGGTGACTGTATTGGATATCTGAGTGGCACCATTTTCATTTAGGACCGATTAGACCCTATAATGAATGTGTGCGTGTAAAGTTTCATGGCAATACTTGAGGTAGTTTAGGGCTAGCAGTAGTAATAACAATCTTGGCGCAAATGACAGACAACAGATCATCCCATAGCCTCTTCTGTGATGTGACCAGTATAGCTAAATAAACTCTTTAGTAGGTCACAGGAACATGATCTCAATGTACAACAGACCACCATCCCAAGATATACCTACAATGCAAGTTTTCATTGCAGTCCTGAAATCTGTGTTAATCATAGACAGGGAAGATGGCCAGATGGAATTAAGGAGTATGGCAACATTAACATAACAGGATAACAAAGCATGTCACATTATAGCGGTTATAAATAACTTTGATCATTGGTCAAGGTATTCTGCCCTGTACTAAACATACAGAAGACACTATTTTCACATCTTGATCATAAATTCAATAAGGCTTATTGTTACCCAAAGTGTAAGATTCTGCAGTAGTTTTGTAACTTAAGATGAAGTACAATTAGAGCCACTTTGCACAAAATGAATACAGTAAAGGATGAACTGACATCATAATGTCAGCCTTATGAATACAGTAAAAGAGCAACTGACATAATGTCAGCCTTATAACCAGAACACAAATCATGTATGTAAATACAAATTTACTCCAATGAAAGAGAAGTGCAGTAAAATTTTGATTAAGTTAAATTTATTTATATTTTGCATATCAACACTTTCACAACAAGCAAATGGTTTATTTTGCTCTTTTTCAAATACATTACAATTATTAAATACAAACAATAATTATTCACTGAATGAAATAATACAGATCTCAATTATAAATTCATGTCAAAATCCTAAACAATGCATGGATTGAAGTACTGTTATGGCAAATATATAAATGCTTTATTTTCCAGAGATGACCAGCATTGTAGATGCAACAAAATGATATAAGTACAGTTCACAAAAATAAATAGACAATATTTGCTTGAAATGAGTGAAAATACTAGAGTTTTTCAACCACGATAAAAAGGATTTTTTTTTTATGGTTACATACATTGGCTACCTAAAGTTTTCTGACATACTAGAGTTTTAACCCACGAGATAAAAAAGTAGTTCCTGTAGTGAACAAATATTTTTTCTTCACTAAAGTGAAATATCAATATTATTATAATTAGAAAATCAAGTAATTCACAGATTAGCATCAAATAAATGTATATTTACATATTTACAAGTTATCAGTCTAACATGTTATCAAGTATATTCTATTCCTTATTACTATATAATGGTTATGAACCTTTCTAACCCAGAATTGTAATTGGGGTACATCAATCTTTATGACACACACTGGAAATACCACACATTAGGCAAAGTACTAAAAGATGTAATTTCAATCATGTAAAGTCTAAAATTACCTTAAGCAGAACATTCTTATAAAATTCCATTTTCTCACAGCAACTGAGACACATACAGGAAATATTTTTCTACCAAAAGCGTATGCTTATTACTTCCTGTTTAAAAATCTCTCAATTTGGCATTCATATTTCAGAAAAAAAATGTAAAACAAAGTACTTTAAATCTATCACAGAACACTTCTTGGTACCTGATAAGTGACATAATCAGCATTGCATTGGGTAGTTACTTGGGTACTTTCATGAAGTAAATAAGTCTACAAAATCCATAAGTATCAAATCATCTTAGAAAATGACCACAATTAAACAAATGGGCATGAAATTAATACAAAGAGGTTTCATATGAATTATAGTCTATTAAATTTAAGAAAAGATAATGTATATGAATTTTAACTTTTCCACATAACTGTAAAAAAAATGCTGTATGAAACTCTGTCACATAATAAGCGAGGACAGACTTTTACATGTAACAAATATGTGGAGACAATGAGTCACATTATAATTAGGTACCGACTTGTACAGGTTACAAATACATGGGGAACATATGTTGAATGTATATTCAATTTAAGAGTCTTGTGAAAAAAAAGATTAAATACTAATCACTGGAATTTTTTTTAATTAACCCAAGAACAGATTTGGTATATCATGTGCTAGGCACAACACTATCCGAAATTTTTACCCAACATATCAAAATATGTATAGATTATCCAAAATTGGCAAACTCGAAGAATCTACCTATTTTATTCTACTGTCAACATATTTATTCTCAAAAAACTTGCAATATAAATAATCCATTTTGTAAGAGAACTGCCTTGAAATAGTCTTAACAAGTGTCATGATGTATATTACAAATATTTGCACAGTATATCTTGCATATTTAGCCTGTTGTACTAAGCTGATATAAGTATAGTGCGGTTAGTATATCATCCAACATAACTGAAAGAATAATGTACATTTTTTACAAAAGTTCTGCTTTTTCTTATGGCTCCATTGGTGCATAAAAAAATGCAAGTAGTGATTGAATTTACCCATTCCCATAGCTCTTAAGTTTTTTTTAACAACATGAGACGTGATGACTTGTACACAGGTGGACACTCGTGGTAAAAGCCATGAAATGTATCATGAAGAAAACGAGTGTTTTTCCAAACGCCAGGTTTTTTATTCAAACAGTACTCGTCAAAGATGGCAACTAAAATCATAAACTATTTTCCATGTCTGCATAAGCAGATTTTTTCTCCCTTCATGTCCTAGTCATATAATATCCATAGCAATAACCATAATGCTGTGGGTCAGGGTATTTTTTTTTTTATTGCATTTTTTTTCAGCTCTGGCAGGCTCATCATCATAAGTACTATTATGAGACATTTTATCTATTGTGTATTTTGGAATTTCTCTTAACTGATTACCATGGGTGGGGGGGTGAAGTAGTATGCTCTCCCAAATTTAACAGGATTATAACTACCTGGTTTAGGATTAATTTGATCTTGTTCTTGACTGTTTGAAAAAAGCTGCTTCAGTATTGACACCAGATGGTCCAAAAATTCTAAAGTTGCTGAACAGATATCACTATTCTTGACTGCAAATAATACATCTCTAATTTCAGGAGAAAATTGCCAACTCTGTTAATAACATTTGTGTCGAAATTTGAATTTTTCCAAAGTAAATTCAAAGTAGATTGGAAGTCGTCAACATATCAATAGGGAATAATGCTTGAAGTGGAATCAGAACAATATTCAATAGTGGGTGTAAATTTCTATCAACATGTTGTAGTAGAATATCATTTAGTTTTTTTCCCCTCTTTTAAAGGTAGCCCTTTAGCACAGCCCAAGGTACGAAGCACTCTCTTAGAAAGGTAGAGTAAGTAATTTCTACTCTGAGCTTTATCCTTTGAATCATGGTCACCCTGGGCAAAGCTAATGAAAGCCCTCTTCCTTAGTTGACAAGGATCTATTGTAAAGTCATTGGTTGGAGTCTCTCTTGGTACAACTGTTGAATGTTGATGCCTATCTTAGTTCCATCAGCAGCTAACATTTTTGGAGTAAATTTGCAAATGGAACATTGCTGTCTATAATCCAAATTGAACTTACTTATCCACGAAAAAAACCATGCAATAAAAGTATTATTTGACATATAAGAAGCAGAATTATGACTGACATGTTTGTATAAGTTATTCATGATAGTACAATAGGAGCCAAAATAAATATATGAATTCAGAACATGGTCCACAAAGTCCCAGCCAATTTCATCGCCTGCTCCAGTATCCCTGGTAAGAAAGTGGATGGCCTCTCTCTCCTGGACCTATGTCACAATCCTGAATACCACTTAAACAACAGCGATAGCAAATCTAAATATAAAATAAGATATATCAGAATCCTGATATACATCTTAAACAACAGCGATAGCAAATCTAAATATAAAATAAGCTATATCGGAATCCTGATATACATCTTAAACAACAGCGATAGCAAATCTAAATATAAAATAAGCTATATCGGAATCCTGATATACATCTTAAACAAACAGCGATAGCAAATCTAAATATAAAATAAGCTATATCGGAATCCTGATATACATCTTAAACAACTGTGATAACAAATCTAAATATAAAATAAGCTATATCGGAATCCTGATATACATCTTAAACAACTGTGATAACAAATCTAAATATAAAATCACACACACACACATAAACACAAAATGTATCATTTACCAAATGAATACAACATAATACAAACAACACAAATGTAAAAACAGATTCCTTACTAATACAAAGTTTAGACTCTACTATCTTTTATATTGCTGGAAACACTAAGGCAAGTAAAATGTCTTGACCATTTAAGTCAATTTATTAATATCATAAAATGTTCATGTATGCTGTGAAATTTGTGAGTTCCAAAGAACTAGACTTGTGTTTGTAAAGCAAGTGAAAACTTATTCTCCCACATCCCCTTAACATAATGGACATGTCTTAGCTTAAATAAAAAGGACTTATGTATGCACAAAAAGTTATTTTTTTCATTTGCTGGTAAAAATGTTTTTCTTATTTATGCCAACAATCTTTGTCAGAAAGACAGAGATATGAATAGATAGGACCAAATCAAAATACCATTCTTTCCACTCAGGTGGATACTTAAAATAATCGCTTAGATCATCAATGAATTGGAGCTCTTTAAAAGAATAAAATAATAAATCAACACTTTACAGGTCCATGACGTGCATATACAGTGGAAATATGGGATACTTCAATTGTCTCTCCATTAGGAAAGGCATATCCTACCAGAAATCAAAGAAACAAAACTTTAAGTAATTCCTTACTATCAAAATCAATAAAGTATGACTGAAGAAAAGTGAATGATCAAGGACCAAAAATTAACCAGATTTCTTGTTGCAATGTGATAAATATTTCCTGAAGATGCAGCATAACCAAAGTAAATATACTTTTATTTTTTGTGTACAAGATGTGATGTTAATTGTCTAGTTCTGGTCCATGTGAACTTGTGCTGAATCAAATTAACATATGAAGAAATTTTTTAAAAATTTCAGGACACTGATACATTTTTTTAGAATGAGATTTCATTTAAATTATGGACAAGCATTTAGTACATACACTATATAATTTTCCATAATAAGTAATATGCATATGACAACTTTGTATTATAGTCAATCAATGAAAGTACATCTGTCCTCGGTCCATAAAAATACCGGAAGTCACACGATTATTCTGTATTCCAGATGTTTTCTTGAGGTAATAACTTTTTTTCACGCAATTTACCCTTCCTTTATTACACACTAGTTGATAATGCATTAACTCTTCCCCACAGAACTGATAGATAATTTCAGTTGCAACATGTGGGCATCGTAGAGTTTTATCTAACAGTGTGTTCATGCTCCCACTCATAATAAGTAAAAGAGCTGATGAGAGATACACTAGAAAAATAATGTATGGTGACTATCTAATTAAACCTGGTACCAACATTAAATGGTAATTACAGGTAATTTACTTTTGTAACATGAAAATAGTCTGTAAAAATGTTGTAACGATTTATGCCAGATACATTGAGCATAATATCAAGCTACCTGAATGCATTTTACCATAGACCCTTATCTAATATTGATTATTTTCATTCTTGTTTAAATACTTTCTCACAAATTAAGTTTGCTTTGGAATTTTACAGTACAGTGGAACCCCGCTATAACGCGATGATCGGGGTCCATAAAATCGGATCGCGCTAAAAGCGGGGTCGCGTTAATGCGGGGTTTTACAATATTTAACTTTTTTCCGAGAACATATACGTGTATACATGTACAATGATCAAAAGTCGGCTTATCATCAGATGAATATTAACTGGAATGCATTAATTAAGATATATTCAAAATAATCGATGGCTAATATATTTATAGGTTATTACTGTGCATTAAAAACATTTACTAATTTTTATTTGTTTGAACGATAATACAGATTGACCGATAATACCAGACTATCGCTATATCATGAAAAGTGTATCAACATCGTATGCTACGGTGCCGTCGTGGCATGCAGTTCATCCATAATGGATGTAATTTCATTGAAAATCGTACAGATTTAAAATATTCAATAATTTTGTAATTCGTCGTGTAAAATATAGGATTAACAAAACATTGAAACCATTTACTTGCCGTCTGATATCATACGGTTATTGCATGCATCTATTCCCAGGTCTACATACGGTGTCCGTACAAATTTCATACCGCTAAAATTTTATCATATGCGACAACTGCAAGAATAATTAACAATCAACACATGATTTCAGCGTGCAAATAACTTTTATTTTAGATTTTGTGAACATCAAAAGAAACATGTGAAAACTGCTAAATTAATCGTTGCGCAAAGTGCAAAGTCAGTGTGGTTCCAAATTTAAATTTCATCATTTCTTGAAAAATATATCCAATGACGTTTGCTTCTTTGCAACGTACATGTACACAGATAAAGCTCGATAACTAAGTAATGAATGCCTGCAATGGTTACGAATCACTTTTTATATAAAACAAAATTAAGCTGAATGGATGTACAATTTCATACCCTTTTAATTTACAGATAATAAAGTGGATACTATTTACTTTCAACTGTTTGTTGTTTGATCACACCGCCAAGCACAGCATACATGTTGGCGGCTTTCGTCCTTTGATGTTTATTAAATTGTGCGACTCTTGTATCAACCACAGCTTTGTCTGCTGCTTGGCTGTGATTGCAGTTAAATAAGAAGCCCATGTCGGCTATTGTTTGAGCAACAACTGTATACGGAATTCATGGAAGACAATCACAAAGACGATTTACTGGCTTTACTCATGGGTCCGTAATAAGTAACACTTCCGATAATGTTTACTTCGGCTTAACAATTCAAAAACCTAATGAAACCAGTTTCCTCTTCTAGAGTAGAATACGGAGCTTCACCACAACCTGTTTAAATTGATAAATTTCAGAAGCCAGGCGTTGTACACACTATTTCTCGTACGTTATGTATATCGTATTATTTTAGAATTCATACACGATCATTTCTCCAAAATCACTTAAAGAACCTGAATAAATTGTTAAGTTCCGATCGTTTATTATTAAAAGTCATACGCGAATTCTTCCACCAAATTATAATAAACGTTTTTACACACTATTTCTCGTACGTTTAACAAATATTTTCACGGTCCGATAAAAATACACGTAAATGAATTTCAAATTTCAGGAACCATGCCATGATCATATTATTTTAAAAGTCACAACTAATCTCATGCCCAAAATGAAGTTAATTTCTTGTTTGTTTTTTTTTTGTTTTTTTTTTTTACTTTTCTTCAATTTTTTTTCTCATGTGTGAATGAATATACGAAATTTCGGGAGCCATGCTACGACCGCGTTATATCCGAATTCGCGTTATGGTGGGGCGCGTTATAGCGGGGTTCCACTGTACAGCAACACATGTGATTTATTGCAGCAGAGTACCTTGCCAATAACACACCACTGTAACTCTATCTGGGCTGATCCAATAATAATATCTGAACCTGCACCATCATGGTCATGAGCATGTCGTTTAGCAACTGCAGCTCCAAAACTGGGACCATGTCAAAGTAAAAGCAGAGCTAAATAAGCTGGAGCCACACTGATTTTACTTTACATATACGTGGCACACAGGTTAGTCCTCACTTTCACTTTTCAGTCAGTGAAAAAATGCAATAACCAGCACTACCCTGATTATCAGCGATTGTTAACAACATACACTACAAGTCCACATAGTTTTATATAATAGTTTTGGAGAAGAAAAAAAAAAAGAGACAAAAGGATAAACTACATATTTTGAAGGGGTTGGTTATAGAAATGGGCAGTTAAGCTGAACATAGCATTTACTTACACCACATTTGCACATGTCTGGGACATTTGGTATAGGCAACTCATGGTATCTTCCATTAGAGGCAATGTGAAGGTATCCATAAATGTCACAGCCAAAATTGGCATCACAAAAGGTATGCCTCAACTGTATGGTCTGCTGAAGCAGCAATGAACCATCTTGTGATGGTATGTGTCTGCTGAGGCTTGGATACTCCCACAGGCCAGTCTCTTCATTAAATCCATGCCCTGTGAAAAGGATACATTCAATATAGTCATTTTCTGAAAGGACCACCTGTCTCCTGATAAAGTGAAACAAGAGAAATTGGTATTAACTTTGGCACCTGTCATCAAAGGTAATATCCAACCAGTTAGAAGTATGTCAGTGGCTGAACCAAACATTATGATTCTGAATATACAGGTTTACATCAAACCATGGGACTATCAGTTATCTATAAGTTTATCCAACATTAAATAATTTAAGCATTTATAAAAAATGTTAATGTAATTCAGACTTCTTCTGCATCTAATATTCTAATATCAAGTTTCTGGGGACAATTTTCTATAAATTCTTCTGAGTTATTCAGCAATTCAGATTTCATTTGAAAGAGTATGATCAGAGAATGAATATAAGTGTCTGGTTTAATGGCTTTCACAACTCATGGTACTAGAAAATTCCACTTCATAAAGAGTTGGAATAAATATGAAGGGATATCAGCTGTTGATAGTACCTTTATATCCTCAGCAACTGTAGTTGCTAATGCTGGTGGAATCACATCCTCTTCGTCATCATCACCACTAAAATATACAGAATCACCGGAATCAGCAGTTTGTATCAGTAGATCCATCCATTTTTCAGCATAGACGTTCAATTGATTGAGGTGAGGACAAAGGGTGTCAGTGTTGTCAAGATGGAGAACTTTACATTTTGATGATGAATAAGTGCATTAAAAAAAACAGAATGACAAGATAAACTATTGTCAGTGATATGAACAAAAGTACATGTTTTGTCATCATCAAAATACACAGAAAACTTCAAAGTTTTATCAAATGAGTTAGCATCTGGCAAATTAGTTCATTAATTTAGTTCATTAATTTGATCTTTGGCGGCTTCAAGATTTTCAATTATCTTATTTTCTGACCTGGAAGAATTATTTAATAAAGAAGGTATATGGTCGTTAAAAAATCTCATATGGCAGCATTTCACAAAACTCATATCTACATTATTAAAGTTTTCTTGAGGTATACTTATCGTGGCTAACTTCAGTAATATGCCATACATATTCCACAGCTACAAGACAATTCAGTTGTGTTATCTATATCTGTTTTGGTCAAATGAACATAACAGTCTTCCTACAACAGTCCAGTTGTCATACTAACTTCATTCATTGTAAAAAAAAATATTCACATTAGCTGCACTACG
The DNA here is from genome assembly GCA_030141615.1 of Unio pictorum. Taxonomy (NCBI): domain Eukaryota; kingdom Metazoa; phylum Mollusca; class Bivalvia; order Unionida; family Unionidae; genus Unio; species Unio pictorum. Next base: position 2,714,165 of record JARLTB010000023.1, on the reverse strand, counting down.
TTGCCAAATTACATGACCATTTTCAATCATTGCATATTTGATTTTATGATAAGATCTTTCTTCAGTTATATTATGTGAAGAAGACTGAGGATCTATAGTGTGTATGTTTATCATCAATTATTCAATTGTCAAACATCTACTAGGTTCATGACATTTGCGTTTGGATGCAGGGGGAACTATGTGACCATAATCAGATGACTCAGGTAAACTTTCAAATGTGGAAGTAGGATCTAAGGCGATGTTTTTATATTTGGAGCAAATGGAATAGACCTTATCCATGTTACCCTCTCTATCATAATAACAATATAAAGACAAAACTGCAAAGGCTGGTATAATGTAATACTGTTGCTTTACAATTATTGTTAGTGACATAATACATTCACAGAAGGAACCAAACACAAAATGCACCATTTCTCTTCCAACTGCAATAAGGGCTGTTCCATTTAAACATACATGGTACCCATGGAAGGCAGTTTTTAAATTTTTTAAAATTGCATCTATGGGAGAGCATCCAATTTTAAAAGTTTTTCCCTGTGTCCCATGTATTTTTTTTATAAAATGGAACAGCCCTTAATACAAATTAAGATGTAAAATGATCATTCCAAAATATATAGGCAAACAAATGCATTTTATAGCATGAAGATTCAAACAAGTTTATAGGTTAAAACACCCCTACTGGATGGACATTACATTTTACTGATCTGTTTGTGCTTTTTAAGCACTGGTATTTCATTATTGACAACAATTTCTTTATTGAGTAACTTGAAAACATAAATCGGTCCATTGCTGATGAATATGTGCGATGAGTGCATTATAAGTTTTCATCAGATTATTGCTTCAAATTTCACAGTGGATACAATTTCAGCATTCTTTTTGGGGGCCCCAACCACCAAATTTCATGTGTGGATCAGTCGTCTAGAATGGTTAGGAATAGTTTCTCCATCTCCACAAAAATGTTATTTGCACAAGTTCATATATGGTAGTATGTCACTTTTATAAGTTTCTTGTGCAGACAAGTTGGTCTTATTTTTATTAAAAATTTATGATCTGAAAGTAACATTGATGATAATGTATATTGTGTGTTCAAATTTAATTCTGCTGAAATGTGTTTTAGACTTATTTTAAGTTCATCTTCTTGTTTGTATTCAGATAAAACCATGTCTGTGAATATGCTTGTTCAAGAAAACTGCAGTTGGCTTCTCAGTGATTCCATTTTGATAAAATAGAAAATAGTTCCACTGATCTGATAAAGGATGAAAACAATTTTAATCTGCAGAAAAGCAAGTTCTGAAACCATGCCCAGTAACTTTGACACTTGGAATAATAAAATAATTAAATTTTAATGCCCAGTAGGGATTTTGCTACTGACAAGTGTTTCTTCTTATACTGTTGGTACATTGAACAAGCTTGGTATTTTATAGACTTCCAGCAAACTTTGTGCAATAGAGTACATCTATGTCTTGCTTTGTCGACAGTCAATTTCATGGGTGGTTTTTGTTCTGCCTTCACTGTTGGAAAAACAAGTTCTTCTTTAGCTTTTCTTTCTTGTGAAGTCCACTTCTGTCTTTTTCTTTGTCCTTTATAAAATAATATTGGTAATTTATTCTCCATAACAAGCGCTGTTTAATGCAGACATTTATCTGGCATAGGAAAATCGCTGATTGAACAAGCTGCATGCTCTTATAGTCAGTTGTAAATACAGTAACTGTATTGTATCAATACACAAAATATGAGGGCTCTGAGTGGCAGAGTGGTCTAAAGTGCCCTCTGTTACAGATCACTGCCATCTCACCTCTGTCTAAGTGGGTTTGAGTCTCGGATTTGGCCAACATGGATATGTGAGAAAGCTTGCCAGTAGCTTCTCATGGGTTGGTGGTTCTTTCTGGGTTTTTTCCAGGGTCTTCCTCCACTATCAATACTGGCCGCCATGTATAACCTATCCTGTGCTGAAAAATGGTGTTAAATCCTACAACAAACAGTATACACAAACTACAGAGAACAGAAAATACAAAGCCCCAGTTCCAGATCTGTCTTAAAAACAGCAATATGCCTTTTCATAAAATTACAGTTCATGTTAAAATTTTGGCTCCTTTAATTTTTTAGACCTGGTCACAAACAAAATTTAAGTCACACTGAAATTTCACTAAGGAGTTGTAATAAAACAAAACACCTTTAACTGAAGAACTGCATCTAGAAGAGGAAGCCATCTCAAATATCCATACCTTTTTGTATACTTTTGACACCCATCCCCCTTGAAATGTGGAATTCCTGAAAATTCAACAACTTTATAACTTTCCCCATATACAGTCAGTATCCATCACTAAACATGGTAGGGAATTATAATTTGTCCCACACTGAGAATCTAAACTGAGCTCCAGAAGTTATTTTATGTACAATTTGGAGTGTGTGCACATGCTAGGCAAACAACTACTGGTAGAACTGGCTTTGTACTGTGGACATAGAGTAAAAACCGCTTTAAACTAATCTGCTATACCTTCTTTCTGCACCATGACTTCACACTCTTATGTTGACTCCCTCTCTCTTTCTGTTGATAAAAAGAGCAAAGCATCCAATGATATCTCTTATTGCAAATTCATTTAATGTTAAATTGTGATATAGAATTTAATATGGATATTCAGTTCATAATACCATTACACAAATAGCAAATTTCCATTAACCTACACCCAAACAGAAACTGGTTAGTTTGCAAATATATAAAAACTGATTAAAACTTTGGAATAAATCATAGCTTTTGGAGCTATTGTTATATTTAAGACATATCTTTCAAGATTTCAATCAAGATACAATTTCCAGTCTGAGCATCTGTTCATCCCAATCAATTATCTTTGTTTTCTTTATATCTATATATATGTGTGTGTGTGTGCGCGCGCGCGTGAAGAGATATTCAGGCATTTTCTGATTTATCTCTTAATCATGTATTTAAAATGGCCGAGGTCCTGATGTAAAGTTAGTCTGCTTCCTGGACCAACTAGACTGAATCTAATATAAAACCTGGATCAGAATCAAACACAAATAAGTATCTGGATTTTACTGCAACAATCATCTTTCCTTAATTGGTGCTATAATTTCATAAGTCTATATTTTAAGGGTCATAAACATAAGAATTAAAGGAAAATCATAAAGGTTGGCAGGTGTGACATACACAAAGATGCACTTTAGCAATATTTCATTAATAATCTGAGCACATAGGTAATTTTAGATGCTTATGTTTTGTAAGGGCTATACGTAATGTGTGTGTATATATATATATATATATATATATATATATATATATATATATATATATTTTGTGAAATAAATATACAGTATATCCTATTTCAGGATGCATGTCACACACTGTCATAGAGAACAAAGTTAGATTGTCAATTTGACATTGACAGAACCAGGTACTCCATTGTATATAAGAGAAATAACTCTCCTGGAACTAGACAGGGGTATGAGTTATCTAGTCACAACATACATGTACCTATTTTCAGTCATGTGTATCACATTTTCAAAAAATCAAAAAAAAATCCAAAATATGATCTATATAGGAATTAGCATAAATTCACATGTTGCCAGAGACCAAACTTTTTCTAAAAGCCTAACAGAAAGTACAACTCTTTAGTCTTACATAATCCACCAATCATAGCTAGTGTTCTTGTTTATTTCTGAATACAAGGTTCCCTACACCTTAAACTCCACCCACCTGGACTTGCACAATTAGTACAGTTATACCATATATGAATATACAGTGGAGCCTCGTTAATCCAGACGCATTTGTTCCCACTGAATATGTCCGGAATAAGGAGTTCTCCGGATAATTTAATCATGCACATTTTTTTTATTTTATGATATCATCATAACGCCTGACACCAGGCCAACTAGTCGTAACACTAACCTCTTAATGCTGAGCGCCAAGCGAGGCAGCTGTTATTACCATTTTTGTGTCAATGGCATGACTCAGCTGGGGGATCGAACCCATAACCTCTCGCTAGAAACAATTCTTGTAATAATGATAAACCAAATGCTTGTAATTTTGGGTATCTTTATATGTTTCATGATTTGTGATTATGCAATGAAAAATAACCACACAAAAAACAAAGAATGGATTACAATGATCCTAAAGTAATGAAGTGTAATCACTTACATTGCTCCGAAAAAGAGTATTTCCAAAATTTCAAGTAGTTGTAGCTTAATTGATTATATACAAGGCCACATCTGCCCAACAATACATATGGAGTATTTTTATGTTTCATAACTGACACAAGTGAAATGCTCAGCATATAATACTTTACTGGATGTTTCCATTTTTTCCTTTTTAGAAATGTTTTTCTGAAATAATAAGAATTGATGCAAAAGTTTATTCATCTACCTGGATACACTGAAATGTTTTGGAAATCAATGGATATCCCAAAAGTCCATCAAGATCTTGCATACTACACATGTGAGATGCGATACATTTGAGACATCTCCATAACCCATCAATGATCAGGATCTTTTCTATAAAGCATGTTTTGCATTACATCTACATGTAAGATAAGTAGCACATTGTTGGCATTTAATAATTTTATGATGGAGGCTGAAGAATGCTGTATGAACATCCTACAATTATCAAATTTTCACCTACTTTTAAGAAATGTATTCTGAAACAGTAAAAAATAGCAAATTGTAACCATCTGCTTGGAAGTTTTGCCCTTTCATATCATATGATGTCCCAAAAACTAATCAAGATTTTGTTAAACTTTTAACTGGTTTTTGTGTGACATAGTGAGGTAGAATGCACTTTGTTGGGATGTTCCAGGAACCCATCACCCTTTAAAATACAGCCATACTAAATCGGTTTTGTATGGCATCATTGTCCAATTATTGAGATGTATATATATATATATATATATATATATATATATATATATATATATATATATATATATATATATATATATATATATATATATATATATAACTTTGTTGGGATGTCCAAACAGTAAACTTGTGGTAATCATAAATACAGTCATCTATAAACTGATTACAGAATTTTCAGGACCCAAATAACTTGTCATCAGCCATTACTATACACAAAATAATTATAATTTAATGATAACTGCCAAAACCACTTTAAATTAAGATTGCTTTCAGATCACTACATGAGAACAATTTAACGTTATAATAATAAAGTTATATAGCGGACTGCCTCAATTTTTTCAATACATGTATATTTAAAAACTGAAGAGGGACTCCATAATCTCAATAGTCAAAAGGAAAATATCAAGGACCGAAAAAAGTTCTAAACGACCTATAATTTTAATGGATATTAGGTAATAAAAATTTGTTCCCATTTGTATGTTTCGTTTGTCTGTATCCTGCATGCTTTTCATATTACAGTCCTCCGTGCACAAATAAATATTGTTATTTTACTTTACTTAAAGAGACAGAGGTAACATATTTATTATCCCTTTCGTTGTTATAGTTCTTCTTCTAGTAGGACTAGTTCTTCTTCGTACAATTGTTAATAAAGGGAAATTACTCTTGAATTGGTTCCCAGCGTGTATGTTTGGCAGTGGTTCTAGCTGTGGACTTCCGGTTCTTCTTGCGGATGTGCACTGCAAGACACGGTTGGCGAAAGCCAAAATGGATGAACCGATGGAAGAAGCTGAGGCAGACACAACTCAGCCAGATCTTGTACCCGAGGTTCCAAAAAGACAACCGAACCCTCTGTTGCGTCCCGGAAGCATGGGTAAAAAGTTCCACTTGAAGAAAAATATTGTCATCTTTTGGAATACCGCACGCAGAGGCTTTATTTATCGTCCCGGCTAGTCAATAGTATACAAAATGATCTTTGCAGTGAATTGGTTAAACATTTTTTAAATATTAACAAAAAAGGCTGTCAAATATTATACTCCACTGCAAAGATGCGATTAAAACAAGCACATGGTACAAATTTCATTTTAATAGCTTAAAGCTGTCTTACGTTAATGGAAAATTGAAACGACTACCATCTCATAAACAACTAACACAGACGTCAAAGATGATATAATATTCTACTCATACAGTACAAAATGTCGTCCTTGATATGCTAGACAAACAAGTTGTTTTCACATTTTCTTCTTTTTTCGGACATAACTGGCTGTGGAGAGCAACTGTTTGAAGACTGTATTCGTATTTAGGCAGATTAGTTACTGATGCATGCTTGAAATGCTGTCAAATATTGTAAACATAACCTCATGGCAGGACCAATGACTCTCACCGTTCCATGCATTAGTCAGTTCTTGGTGATATCAGCTTTGATACACATTTATTGTGTGTTGCATTCTGTGCATTTATCAGCAATTCAAATCCAAAATCAATTGCTGCTGAATACACGTTTTGCTCAGACATGATAAATACTGAAAAAGCATGTGTTCTGAATGATTTAATGCCATGGATCAATATTGATTGGATTAAACTTTTATAATTTGCCAGTTAAAATAAATGTATTAACAGTGACTGAACTGTTAATTCACCTGAATAGCAACGTTTTTGCTGCAGCAGTAATTGTGTCTTTCTTCTTTGTTGCCAGTCATATAATTAAAAAAATGCAGTGAACATCTTGATGGTGTGTTGATATACTTGATGAATGGGAGAGGTGCTTGCCATTACAGCCAGAACAAATGGTTTAGCTCACTGTGAGGTCAGTTGAAAACAAGTAGGGGACAAATTATGAAGACTCACACATGGTTGGTAACCAGTAATAGTATAACATGGTTGTGAAATTGGATTCAGTTGATTCCATAATCAATTGGCTGTCTTGTTACAGTTTCTTGTCATATACTTCTATAGTTTATCAACTTGTCAGATTACAAAATGGTCCACATAATTTTACATTGCAACCCAAATTGTTCAGAACACTGTCATTTAATCCATCCATTTTGTAATTTGTTGAACTGTGATAAAATTCACATAATGAGATATTCAGCATCCGATAGTCTTATGACCAAAACCACCATTTCAATGAAGCAATGTCACATCTGATTGTATCAGGATTTAAATAACGAAGTATATAAATGGCTTTGCAATGCGCATGCCAGGAACTTCCCAATTAAGAATTAAGAACTATTAACATTTATTCACATTTAAATAAATCTGTTCCTAAGACAAGAAGAACCTTTTGATAATTAATGTGACTTTTAAATAAATATGTTAACAGTTTTGAACTTACATGTAGCTATAAACACATACACCTAACAAATATAGTCCTCTCTGGAAAGGTCAGTGATGTTATAAAACCACTTTCCAGGTGTAGAAGGGATGCATTATAAGATGAAGACCACTGTATATGGTTATACATAAATGTGTGAAAATTGGCAAAGAGATGCATCTTGATTAGAACTACACCATCATTGCAAATATTGGTCACTGTGACATATATTTCATGCTTCACTAACTTTAGTTAAATTTGTCGTGTAAGTCAATTTTGCATGTTCTGTTCATGCTGGAATCATCAAAATAAGTGTTTATATGCATCTCTATTACAAACAAAAGCAGTTTATTATGACTTAGATTTCACATTTTACTGACTTTGGTTTGTTTTGCATTTAGCTCATGATGAAATATTTTAGCACCATGTATATTTAATGTTATGCCCAGATTCATTAAACTTGTTGAGGAAATGCATATTGATGAATACTACTTTTATCACAAAGGAGGTAACTGTGACATATATTTTGTTGTTTAATTGACTTTGATTAAATGTTGTGTTTGAAGTTTATTTTTCAAGCTCTGTTCATGATATAATCATCAAACTGAATGAGTATATGCTTCTCTGTTAGCGCCATATTTTTACACAAAAGAATGTCACTGTGACCCACATTTCACATTTTACTGGCCTATGGTAAGGTTTGGGGGTTTAGCACAAAACCAAACATGCTTTTTAACACTCTGTATACGATTATACCAAGATACATTGAATTTGGTGAGAGGAGTGCACCCTTAAAATGGAAAAAAAATTAATTACTGTAACCAATACTTCACGCTTCACTGCCTTGTTTACATACTCAAGCACTGTATTCCCAAATAAGCAATCTAGGGTGATTGTATGCATCCCAGTTAGTATCACAACTGTACAACAAGAGGTCAGTGTGACCTATTTTAATCCTTTACTAGTTTGTGTATTTGCATCTAGCTCACAACCATACTATCTGCTGTATAGTACTGCTATACCTGGGGTCATGAAACAGGCATCTTGATATGTACTACACCAGGATCTTGAAAGTTGATTATTGTGACACATATTGCTTATTTAATTGACCTTGCCTGAATTGGATATATATTTATTTATTAAATTAGATGTTTTTTTGTTTTATTTTACATGAAACTAGGTTATTTTAACATTTCTCATAGCACCAAGCCCATGATAGAAACACTATGACCTATATTTCACGTTTTTACTAGCTAAGTTGTATTCTGCTTATGACCATAGATTTTGTATGCTTAGTGCATACTGACCTATATAAAATCATAAAATGTGAAGAAGCATGATGTATCTTTATGAACTACTTCCTCATTTCAGTAGTTAGTTAATATTGATCATACTTTATGTTTCACTGAGAGGCTCATTGTGACCTGATTTTTCATCTTTTTGCTGGCTGCACCTATCATTATGTGTGTGGCTCCTGATAGTGTTGTGATATTCAAAGGATGAGACAATAAGTAAAGCTATAATAGATGTTAACAGGAAGAAAATGTTTAGCCAAGTAATGAATGAAGCCAAGAGCACGCTAGAGCATTTGAATATTGTTGGGACTACAAATAAGGGAATACAAGGGCTGGCTGAAATAAATCCCAAAGATGGAATGAATCAAACCAAGCAGACTGATGTATTATAGTCAAAGAAGAATTTGCAGATATAAGGATGAAGAGAGGTTGCAAGATCAGTCCAAGTGGGTGCCTAAACAATGTGGACAAGATGACAACTATCAGAGAGGAAACTCATATGAACAGACATTTTGCAGTCTGAACTACTGCAAATCCAAAAGCTGCTTCGGTCTGCACCCATCACCAGCAAATCTGTAAAACAGAACCTATGTGCCCATTATGCCAGAAAAGAGCTACACTCCAGCATATACTGTCTTGTCCCATGAGTGATAAAGCTGGAGACATTATATGACTTTGAGAGGGATGGCTGATATGTCAGAGAATATTGAAAAGTTTCAAAACCTGGAGGTCAGGTCCTTAGCTCATCCAATTTTTTTAAAAGGGACAAAGAAACCTGCTACAGCTAACTATTCTGGAATAATCCAAGAAACAAAGTCATGAGTGTTGAGACCAGATCTGTGGAAAAAAATATATCATATTCCCTGAAGCAAACACTTCATCTTAACATCATCATATGGTCTGAGACTGCAAGGAGATTATTTTGAAAGAATTGGTCATCCCATATCAGGAACAAATGGAAGAAGCCTATTAAATGAAGATGGAGATGCACCAGGAACTGGTAGTAGTATTTCATTTCTGCTAATGGAAATATCTCATGGCATTTTCATGACAATTCCAGGACAAATAGTAAGATAGACTATTGTCATCATCTTCCAAGAGGAATTAAAGTGTGTATTATTGACATGTAATTTAACATTGCATCTAAGTGTTTTTCTAGTAATGAATTGAAAGTGTTTAAAAAAAACACTAAAATGGTGATTTCTTTTAATTTAAACTGCAATGTATTTAATTACACTTTTTAGGGACTGTGTTGTCATCAGATGTTTTCCCCTGGAAAGTCATTACAAGCTGCTAGGTAAAATTTGTTTGATCTAGTTATGAAAGGAATTTTATTTTTAATGAAAACAAGCTGCATAAATATATCAGTGTGCATCAATTAATTGTGTGTGTGTGTGTGTGTGTGTGTGTGTGTGTGTGTGTGTGTGTGTGTGTTACAATCCAGGGCACAATCCATGTATAATGATGGATAAATGTATAAGACGATTGACCAACACACCTGCAGACCACTGCAATCAAATCCTGTTTCAAGTCTGTGTTTTGAGGTGTGATGGAGGAGTTAAAATAGTGCACCCACACACATGCACACCCCAGCCACACCTCACTCCACACACATTGAGAGTATAGAACAAAATGGGTGCATGGGATATTTACAAACACTGTATATTATTGTGTGCATGCTTACATACATGGATTCCTAATTTTCTATATGAATACAATCAGTTGTATTTCTCATACCACACAAAAGATGTAATTCATACAGTTCTCCTCAACATGTTGCAGTGATGATGACAATTACAGTGGAGGACTATGAAAGCCAGTATTGGCCCAAGCTTGAACAAGCAATTGATCAGCTGCTTACCATGCAGCCTGGCCAGTACATACCCATTTCTTATGAACAAATGTATAGGTAAGTTAATTCAAATTACTATTAATTATTTTTCATAGGGTACAAAACCTTTGTGGATTTTGTGATGGCTACTGACAACAAATTTAAAGACTTGACTTACATTTTCTTTTGAAACAATAGGAATCGTTCTTTAATCCATGTAGTTTAATCATGATGTAAATGTAATTTATCCAAAAACCATGAAAATTGATATTAATAACAATAAAGCAATTGACAGTACAATAAAACTCACTGTAACAAAATGATCAGGGTCTATTATCTATGTCCTATACCATTGCAATATCCAACCAAGTCAGTTTACTGAAGAAAATAATGCATATGTATCATCTTTAGGCTTACAGTACAGTGTTTGGGGGTTGGTGTTGAGTGCAAAAATGACATAATTGATGCAGTTACCAATTTGATGCATTTGAAATGAGAAATACTTGAAATATTTTGAAGGCAGAGAACCATTTATATATATATATATATATATATATATATATATATATATATATATATATATATATATATATATATATATATATATATATATCTTATATCACAATAGTAATTGTTCCCAAAATATGTTCAAGGAAGCATAATTTCAGGAATTTTTCAGCTAGATTCCATTCGACTCAAATACTTCATTTCTTGAAAAGTACTCTCACACTAAATTAGAAAACAATATATATTAGAAGCATTCATATTTGCTAGACAGGTTCAAAAGGTCAGATTCCACCTCCACACCCTCGATAATAGAATACATATATCAGACATTGAGAGGTCTTAAAAAGAAAATTGTGTTATGAGTTGAAACATACTTTGAACTAAGAATTCATTCAGGAGTTCAGGCATATTCCCCTCATTTGTAATGTATTTGAAATTGACACTGTCAGGACCCAATATAGGAGTAAACTATTTGGTTTTATGATTAAAGAGGGATCTCCATAAAAACAGTTGTCATTCTCTCAAAGACAGGAAAAAATAAAGACAACATTAATATAAAACATTTTTTATACGACTCTGCACTATTGAGTTGCACAGGACAAACATTAAGTAGTATGTGGGATTAGAACAGCATATCCATTACCCCGACAGTTTAAATAGTTCTACTGCACAATGGCTAAATAAATGTAATCTGACCATTACAATGGGGTATGTATGCAAGTGTATTGGAGCTACAGTCTGCATATCTGACTAAAATATAAAAGGATTAAGATGTGGGGGTGGGGTGACTAAAACTGCTCTTGACAATTCAGGTAATGAACTTGTTTCAGCAAGTATATATAATAGTTCATTGAGCAGGCATTTGTGGTCCGTTGTTTCTGTAAATAGTTGGGTGAATTAATTTATTTTTAATTCTGTTGAATTTTTTTTAAGACCTCTGCTTTGTTTGGTCCTTCATTGACTGCCAGATGACAGAAAACAATTGTTGGCTAATGTTTACTCTGAATTGAAGAGCAGTTTTTCACAGAATGCACTGAAAAAAACACGGATACTTACTGACTTTATTTTTTTCTGGTTCCAAATAATTAAATTACTCTAATTATCAGCTTGTTATGAAGTCTTTTTTTTAAAAATAAGCAAGTATTTAAGAAAATCTTCAAGAATACAACATACCTCCCTAAATAAATAAATCAAAACTTTTGTGTGTTTGAGCACTATAGCTTTTGTAATACTTCAAGGAATTGGTGAAATTACATGTATTGCAAATTTTCAGAGCTATGTAATGATTGTGTCATATCCAAACTCATCTGTAATTAAATGTAGAATAGTTGGGTTTTACCATTATTATCTTTACAACAGGCATTATAATCTCAGATTGCAAACACACATCAAAGTATCATCTCTACATTAGTCATTGTAATCTTGCATCTCAGATACACATATCACATCATCTCTACAATAGCCATTGTAATCTTACATTTCAGATACACACATCACTTGATCTCTACAATAGTCATTATAATTTTGCATCTCAGATACACACAGCACTTCATCTCTACAATAGCCATTGTAATCTTATATCTCAGATACACACATCACTTGATCTCTACAATAGTCATTATAATCTTGCATCTCAGATATACACATCACATCATCTCTACAATAACCATTATAATCTAACATTTTTTCTGACATGCGCATACATATCTACAACTGCCATTATAATCTCACATGTCAGACATGCATAACAATACACACAGAAGGAAACTTTAAATATCAATATTTTAAATAATATGCAAATCCCTTACAATCATGAATGATTACTTTTCCAGTTGAACTGGTCATTCCAATCATATTTGATAACTTGTGTTATTGTTCCTTTGTTTTCATTTCTCCTCATATTTCATACACCATTGACCCAAAATAAGTTTGTTATGTGTGTCCTTGTGTGTGTGTATATATATATATATATATATATATATATATATATATATATATATATATATATATATATATATATATTAAAACTAACATGGCATTTAAAGTGTTTGTATAAAGCAATTTGAATACCAATACTACTGGTTTATCAAATTGTGATCTGCCCATGGCGCAATTATATGAATATAAAAACATTCTTTCAACCACAGGTCTATCAATCAATGATTAATTTCTACTCCTTCATTAATATGTGTGTGATTGGGATTTTTAACTTACCTTTAACAATGTTTTAGTCATATCGCTACGATGTCTGCAGTGTTGCAGTTTATAGTGATGTCTAGCACTGGGGCATCCTGCCGCAGACATGTAGCATGATGTTCCCCCCAATCACATTATCCTGACACCAGACTGACCAGTCCTAACACTAACTTCTTAATGCTGAACGCTAAGCAAGGTAGCTGTTAGTACTATTTTTGTAAGTCTTTGGTGTGACTCGGTCGGGGCTCGAACCCATGACCTCCCACTTCCGAAGCAAATGCTCAAACCACTATGCCACAGGAGCGCTTTTCATTCATTAATTATAAATGACATATGAAAATAACGATAAAAAGAATTAATAGTCCTTGGTTTCTAAATGATATTATAATGGTACACAATTTCATTGGAATCTTTTCTTTCTTCAATTCCCCACTTGTGTACATTACAAAATAAGCACAAATCTGGAGTGCAAGAAAAACATAATGTGCTGGAAGAAAACACTAAAACTGAACTTGTATCAAGTAACCTACAGTAATCTGGTTCATTGTATGTTTACAATTTCCTGGGGATCTATATACAGTGTTCATAATATCAATGATACATAGTTGCAGTAAGCCAGTGACACTAGGCAGATATGTTAAATTTGTTGGTTACAAGGCACACATACTGTATTGTGTTTTAATCCTTTGTTGTTGTTTTGTTAAACTTATCATGATGTTCTAAAAATTGATTATTAATTGTTATTATAAAAATGTCCAAACATATTCTCTCTCTCTCTCTCTCTCTCTCTCTCTCTCTCTCTCTCTCTCTCTCTCTCTCTCTCTCTCTCTCTCTTCCCCCCCCCTCCCAAAGAGAAGGGAGACTTTAGAAATGTTAATTAAAGTACAATAATGACTTAGATGAACTGTCAGTATATAAAAATATTTTAATTACCTTTTGTTGGTTCATCATTTCACTTAGTTTCTAATCCACGCTAAATTCTATACACCAGTACATAAATGCCTGACAGTACAGGTTCACTGTACATGTACAAGAAGCTAACCATGTTTGCAGTGTGCTACATTCTTTATAAAATCCATATTTCGTGTTTAAATCATGAGTGCATCCTATATTGATTTAATAAATGTGAATAAAAATAGTGAAAAAGAAAACAATCAACTTATAAATTTGCATATGTGCTTGTGAACAAGAAGAAAAATTGTACAACTACACTTTGTAGCAGACACACTCGGCAGGCATGTGAGATGTTTATTCACTCGGTAACTACACAGTTGCCAGGAGCATATAAACTCCATTCAAAGTGCAAATATGTGCATTTGTATGTGATATAAATAAAATGTATGTATTGTATGTTGTATCAATGATATACCACACATTGTATAAATGTTTTATTGAAAGGAAACTCTGGCAAGCCACGTTTGCTTTTAATGAAAAATGTATACATCTCGTAGTATATAACTATATAACTGATACACATGCATACATTATATATATATATATATATATATATATATATATATATATATATATATATATATATATATATATTATATCTTATATGGGATAATATTATATGCATTGTATGGTTTCAGTGGTGGAATTGAACTGTGTTATTCTTGAAATCTTTAGCAATATAGAATTTAATGTTATTAAAGAGATGTATTATGTAATGTCATATTGGCCCAGCGTAATGCAATGAAATTTGATAATTGGAAAATTGTATTCTAAAATGATTTGTTCTAGTATTTTACTTAGGAATATGCATAATTGAGGACTCTTACAAACTTAAGACTCTGAACTGTTTTGTGTGTGTTTTTCAGCTGTGTTTATAAATGTGTCTGCAAGCAGTTTTCAGAGAGGCTTTATGCAGATTTAATGAAACACATGAAGTCACATCTCTTTGTATTGGATAAAGAATTAGAACAAAGTGTAAGTAGATGTTATGTCTGTATCCATCAGTCCCTTTCGGTTGTGTCATGTGAATAAAGTAAATGTATTTTTCAGTGTATCACAAATTAAAGGTTACACGTGAACTGAAAACTTGCCAAATATTTGCAAGATGTATATCATCTAGTTTACCTGCATTAAAAAAAATCATGAAATCCCATCTTCTGAGAAGAATATTGATTTTTAGGATATTCCAGAGAAAAATGTCACATGAATAGTACATACAAAGCATATTGACCTAATTTCCAACTAAGTATATTAACCACTGAAAGACCCCACTACACAGTGAAATCTCCAGGGTTTACAGGTGAAGTCTGGCTTGCACTACACTGTGCTGTTGTTGTTGTTGTAGGGTTTAACGCCATTTTTTAGCAGAACATGATAGGCTACACAAGGTGGCCAATATTAATGGTGGAGGAAGATTCCGGGAAAACCCCTGGAAAGAACCACCGACTCACGAAAAGTTACTGGCAAGCTTTTTCACATATCCACATTGGCCAAATCTGATACTCGAACCCACACAGACAGAGGTTAGATTGCAGTGATCCATAATGGAGAGCAATTTAGACCACTCGGCCACTCAGGGCCCCTCCACAGTGCTAATAGATGTGGTGGGGGACCTGGGGTAATTGATGTTATTGATTTAAGACCCATAAAGTGAGAGTTACACCAGGTGAGATTAGTACAGCTAGAGAAAAGAGAAATAATGGGCATAGTTCACTGAACTACACTCAGTATCACCCTCCACCAACACATGTGAAATAGGTACCATTTTGATATATATATATTGGGACATGACAAAATAAATTTTAAAAATTCTCTTCCAGAACTTCATGGCGTAACATTTTTCACCTAGGTCATGTATTCGAAGACTTAAACAAAATAAATTTGTGTTGAATTTGCACCCACGCATACACTGCAGGTTTTAATAACATAAACTAAATGCTTATTTAATAATGAATTGAAAGAAATTAATCTTATATTGTTATCTTATATTCTTTTTAAATTATGAGCAATTTATTAAAGGGGAAAAAAATATCTACAAACTTCTTATATGTCGAGTATTCAGTGTATTACTTGTGTCAGATAACACATTATCATTGACTTGAATATAGAGAAAAGAATCGTGTTTGGTTGTACTCTATGGATCGAATATGTTATCAGACTGAAAATTGGATCCAAGACCATCAAAAACAAAAGAAAGAGAGAGAGAGTAAGCGAGGGAATAATCAACTGATAGCTTAAGGATCCTGTAATTCACACATGATATGGTGAAAGGTACAAAATAACCAAGATTGTATTTTATCCAGGTTATCTATATGACAATATCTTGCAAATAAAAATCATTATTTGAAAATACATTAAATGTGAGCAGAAATAAAAAATCTTTTCATTAGCATGGGATTACATTAAGTATTATTAAAGCAAGTTATTGCTGTGTATACTATTTACCCTGTGAACATCAATGCCTGTTTGTATCAGTTGTGATTACGGATACCAAGCAACTAGAAACCCAGGTGGTGAATAGATAGAACTTGAACTGGCAGCAAGTAAGAAACTCATTGTTTGAACTTACTGACAGGATATTAAATACAAAGACTATTTTATTACAGAACAAGCTGACCTCAGAAGATGATTTTGGATCCTTTTAAGCATGCTGATTTGTATGGTTTTTTTTTTTAAGTACTAAGTCAGCCAACATAATGAAGCTATTTTTGGTTTCTTTTTACCAGTATTCACAGGAATTTTGATATAAATTGATACAGTGGAACGGCTTTTAAAATGACAAAATCTAGTGTTTCATATACAGGCATGATGACGCAGCATTTCCTAGAAAATTTGGAGGAGGAAAAAAAATAATATCATTCAATGAATTTTTAAAGCCAGAAGAGAAGATGATTTTGGCAATAATATTATCCCTAATGAAACTGCGGTTTACTTTGGTCTCACTTATGGACTGTCAGTAAGAATGGGGTTAAAGGTGTGAGAATATGTACAACATGTGCAGATTTTTAAAAATCTTACTTTAGTCTTTGTGCAGGAGAAGGGTTGGGATGATAAGAAAATAATGCAGTGAATTAAAGTGCTTTATCTCAAGTACATACTTCATTTTAAAAAATTAAGTTTGAGAGCATTTTCTGATACATAATTTTCTTATAATTTAAAAATGTCCCACAATTTACAACTGGAACAAACAACATGTCCCAAAACTTAAGTGCACAAAAAATTGCATTAAAAATTAGTTTAGAGTGTCCCCAAAAAATACTGTCTCAATGTATGCCATAAATACAATGTGTGTACTAGATGCCATCCATATTTACTATTACCAGTTCATAAATATATGCATTCCACATTAAAATGTAATTTCTTCTATCTTAATTTGTAGCATCCATTACATTGGTAATGAGGAAACTCAGGTGTGTATATGTTTGGGTTTTTTGCACTGGGGCTTCATTTTATCATGTAATAAATAACATGCTTAAGAGTTTGTAGGTTCACCATATATATTGCCCATTCTAGCAGATACTTTTTTTATGATGTTTATTGTCAAGCAGTCATTTAGTAAATGATAAGATATAAGTATTTCTAATTTGCAATAATGACAACACATGGCTTGAAAATTAAGGTGATGTGAAATATAAGACTTATATTTTCTGGCTCATGTATTATGAGCAGTATTGATATTTGATACCATAAATGAAGTATGCTGTTTAATTCTTAAAACATCTTTAGGCCTCTTTGGCGATCACTGCCATCTCACCTTGTCCTCATGGATTTGAGTTTCAGGCTTCGGCGGATCTGTGAGAAAGCAGCTTGCCTATGGGTTGGTGGATCTTACCAGGACTGTCCATGGTTCTTCTTCCACTGGTTATACTGGTCACCTTCTATAGCCTATCATGCAATGAATGTTTGTGTTAAACTTCAAAACAACCAACCAACCTTAAGAAATCTAAAAGCAGTCATAAAACTACTCTAATGCAATTGGAAACTTCATCTCTGTTAATCAGACTTAGTCTTTTCTCAGCTAAAACCAAGCATCTTCTATTTGCATTTACCAAATATTTCATATCGGACTGAGTTGTTGGACCAATCCATTGCTTATGCTGACCAGGGCATTGTCTGTTCTTATTGTTCCTGGACCAATGCATGGCTTATGTTGATCTTGTCTTGTAGTGTCCTTCTGGTCCTGCACCAATGCAAGGCTTTTGTTGATACATCCTTGCACTGATGTATTTAAAAATCTGACTTCCTGAAGAAAAAGTAAGCATCAACAATATTGTAAACATATTGGTACAGTTCACCTTTATTCCTGACCCTGATAGTGGTCAGGACAGATAGTCTTCTCCTTGTCTGTCTGTACATCTGTACATAAACATGTTACATTAAAACTTATGACATTGCCAATCATTAAAATATATTTTTTTCTCTTACCACAGGATGAAATATATCTGGTAATAATGTAAGAAAGGAGAACATTTTCTATTTTTATTTATTGTGCATTTTTCAGATGCAGACTTCTACAAGCTATATACACAAGTTTTCATTCCTGATGAACCAATACCTGCAGGCTTTGGGAGGGATTGTTCCAATATTTAATTATATGGTAATTGCCAAAGACAAGGATATATATATATATATATATATATATATATATATATATATATATATATATATATATATATATATATATATAATCACATTGAAATTAGCCTTTCTCAGTACCTTCATTGAAATAATTCATAATCAACAACATCTGTTGTCCTCTTTTCCTAATTTCACGTTCATAATTCTGTATAAAAGACATATTCTAATGGTCACTTGAAAGCCCTATATAGACATGTTTTGATGTGAAATTATATTGAATATAACAAAATATAGGTTACAATCAAGAGTACAGTTATATGAAAAATAGTTTCCATTATATATTAATTAAAATAAACCTAATTTTTCTCTCTCACAATTATTGTAAATATCAAATGGAATGAATTAGATTAGGGAGAGTAGGTTGTATTAGTTTTAAGTGAAGCCCACTGTAGTCAGATACAAAACATACCAGTTGCTTTTCTGCCAGCATCAGCAGTTTGTTATGGTTTTGGTTTTTCTGCAATGTTTTGATCATGGGTCTCATCATGCAGCCCATAGCATTTATCTTTTAAATAGCAAGTAAAAAATTATTAATCTGTGATAACATTCAAGACTCTAAACATTTAAAAGATTTTGTAAATATTCTACAGCAATGATTAAAAAAAATTGTAATTATTAGAAATGTATGGTTTTGTTCATGTTCAGGTTTCTAAGTGATAGTCTATAACAGTTGTGTTTGTTATTGCAGATTTATTTTCTTAATCAAGTTGAACATAGCTTCTCTCCCATTCATTTGAAAAGTTATTATTACAGTGTTATACCAGATATTATGTCCAGCTATACTAAGCTATGTTGGCACTGGAAAATGCCTAAATTGTAAATATCAATAAAATATTTCAAATGAAGATTCATAAAAATGGGAAGAACAAATCTGGTGATTGAAAAATTTGAAGGTTTTACCCATCATGTACATGAAGAATTTAGAGGTCTGCCCATCGTGTAGATGAAAAATTTCAAGGTCAGGCCCATTGTATACATAAAAAAAATTCAAGGTCTGACCCATCATGTACAAACTTGGAGATCAAAGCCACATTTTGTATCTAATTAAAAAGTTCTACACCAGTCAAGGCCAAGTAAAAATCTAGATATTGCTAAGTGTAATTAATTCATGATAATTTTTATAAGTTTTTATTCAATAATTTTATACTAATATAACAATAAGAATATCTTTGAGTGAAATACCACATATAAAGTTGTGAGGGCTGACTAAATGGGATTGTTAGAGTAATATAAGGTACAGTATTCTGTGAGTACTCTTCAGGTCTCCCAGCCAGTAATATAACATAACTGTTTTGAAATAAGAGATTATTGTCTCACTAATTGAGGGCTGTTCCATTTAAACATACATGCTACTCACAGAAGGCATTTTATTTTTAAAAAAATGTATTGCTATGGTACTCCAATTATTCCATCTATTCACAAAGTTATTCATAACATGATACAGAATTATAGACTGCATTAGCAGGTGTCTGATTAACATTAAGGATGTTTAATATCCCTCATTGGTTCATAGATCACGTTTTTGTCATGAGTCACAAACATTTCCTTATGCTCCTCATTCTTACCCTAGTATTTTTTAAAACATTGCATCAACTTTGATGATACTGTCAATGCTACTGATTATTTCTACTGCTCATGTATTTGGTTCTCATGCATGCACATCAGCATTATCATTTGTACATGTATGTTGGTCAGTGCTGTCATGTTAATTGTCTTACCTCAATCTGCTAATGTGGTTATGTGAGAAAGCATGCCAGTAGCTTCTCATGAGCCGGTGGTTCTTTCTGGAGTTTTCCCTGGTTCTTCCCCCGCCATTTATACATGCCACCATGTAGAGCCTATCTTGTGATGAAAAATGGCATCATGTTAATTGAATAGGACTACTATTCAGCATCAATTCTTCATAATTGAGGCAGGACAGAAAATTAAAACATTTATAGTATCAGTTACAGATCTTGTAAAATTTACATGCTTGCCATATCTAAGAAAGACTTTTAAACAGTCTTGCTTGTAAATTTGTGTACCTAATGATACATTTATGTTGATGAGGAAAACTCGTATTAACTGCTAAACAAAAACTGCCTGTTAATTGCAAAACTTTCTAACAGACCTACCTTAATTGACCTGGAAATATCATATTGCTTTTTATTTTCCAGAACATCAATTGTGTTATAATGAGTTATTTTGACAGAATTTTTAAAAAAGAAATATTACCAAAATATTGCCAGAATTTCGATGAATATGGACAGCAAGTAATTTCTGTATTAATCCATGTAGTAATGCTTTATTTGTTTTCTCTCCATAAATGCTTTACCAGATCACATTACAATTGGATAATTTTATTTGGTACCATTCTGTCTATATATAATTATGGGGGTAAGTGACAGTTTTTGTTCTCAAATTTAAAGCCATGTTCACCACCCTAGGATTAAAAAAAATTATTAAAAAATATATGTAAGGTCAAAAATATTATTTTGGGAAAGCTTCAATACAACAAAGCACAAGAATATCATTCTCATGACCAGAGAATTCAGTGGCAGTTAATAGCAAACAAAGTTATGCACCCCAACCCCAAATTTTACCTGCACTTTTCAAGTCCAAAGGTCATTTTTGACACCATGAAATGCTCACAGAGCAAACACAAGCCCTTTTCCTAGATGATAATTCTGTAAAATATTGTGTATTAAACAGGCTAATGTAATTGAAAATAGTTGCCATCCAAGCCATCTTTGAGATACTAGCCCTGAACCCATGTGGACATTCTCCACAATTAATTTTACTATATGTTCTCTACATTTATTTCTCATTACTGACCTGTACACTGTGTGAAAACCAATACAAGTTATATGTTAATCTTAATAACCTTCAAAGATGACTAACTATTCTTCCTAGCCAACTATAGGTATTTTACTATCAGCATATTGCAGAGTAACTATGGGAGTTATACATGCCTCATATTAATTTCAAGAACACAAGCACAAAATAAATAGTTCACAAATATATCTAAATCTTTTTTAGAAAACCATCTACTGTCACCTATATAGATAAAGGATAGCAACTCGTACATGTTAATTCCCCTTTGAAACTAACTAGGTGATTACCATTATGTTTGGTTTAAATTGGCTTTTACTTTCACTAGCAATGCTATAAAGATACCCTCCAGACAATCAAGTTAAATTTCTATAACTTTATCATCCACATTTCTTTTTCAGTGGTACAATAAGGACTGTTCCAGTAAAATATACAAGGGATGCTGGGAAGGCACTTTTAATGTAGAATAGTCATCCATAGATGCAGTTTAGAATTTTGTATTGTTTTCATATGAACCTTTTGGGTAATATGAATACCCTGGCATATATTTTTAAGTGTGCCTTCCCTGGATACCATGTTTGTTTAAGTGGAATGGACCTAAGACAAAATGTTGCTTGATCTGATGCTTACAACATTCTTGCACTTATTGTACCATTTGTTATTGTCACTTGTGATTTTGATCAGTAAAATTGAGTTTCACAGTAATATCTATAAATATATCATTTGTATTTACTTGCTTGATTCTCATTTTATTACAGAGACAACAAACAAGGGCCTAGAACTCCACCAATGAGGTGTGAAGGCTTACAATAATTTATTCCATCCATGCATGACAATATTAGGAAAACAATATGGCAGCCCCAGCTGGACTACAAAGCCAATTTTGGCTATGGGTATACTGTTTTGACTGCTGATCAATTGATCCATCCATAAAGAATGAGATATGTATGATTCTACGTCAGGAGCCTGTTGTCTCCAATTTGTGAGCCAGCCACCTGGACATTATGCATTGCAGGCTAGCTGTACTTACCATAACGTACCTGCCAGCCGAACTGTAAGACATGCAGAACATACATCAGCTTTTGGTGTGCTGTTTTGACAGCCAATCAACTGATCCAGCTATATAAATTAATTGTTTACACTCCAGTGTCAGCAGTCTTTTATTTCCTACTGGTGAGCCAGCCATCTGGACATCCTGTATAGCCTGCTAGCTATATTGACCTTACTGTGCCAGTCTTCCAGACTGCAAGGCATGTACTGTCTATGGTTTTCCATCCAACTGGTCCAACTAAACATACAAAGTTTGTATGTTTACAGTGATTCAATTATCTCTGACTGGCTAGCTGGAAGACCGATAATCAGACTGACCATTCCTATAAAATTCATAGCAAGCCCATACAACTGAGTCAAATCATGTGCACCAGACTGGCATTCCGTAATGTGATCATGCTGATGGAATATCCAACAATGTTTTCCTTTTTGCACATTTGTGTGTCAGAGATGCACATCGGAAAAATTTGATGCACAGTTTTTGTTGCCATGCATATTTTTGATAAAGCGGATTCACACACTGCTATCAGGGATATTTAATCTCCAGTGGAGAGGACATGGGATAGCGTCATGTCTGCTTTGAACATAGGCATTATTAGGATACAGTAGCTTCCCCTAATTTTGGAGTACTCCTGTGATTTCCATCAGGCTCATCAGCATGTTGTCCAGAAAACCAAATCTCTTTGCTTTTCTGACTAGGTTAAAATTATGTGCCCTCAGAATCACCAGCCAAGAAAGTGACAGAAGCAGAATAAAGCTAAGCAGTTGAGGAGCATAACTTTAAAGAAAAATAGAGCAAACAATTCCGTTGACACAACCATTCAGCCCTTTGTTCATATGATTGCAAAGACTGCAGAAGTAAATGATCCTTTCATCATAGGGTCTATGAATGTCCAAAATTCTGCCCAAATTCACCTTGAGACATCTATAGAACACATTGCTCAAGGCATTATTTCACAATAAAGAAATGGGGGAACCGCTTGCAGTAAAAATGCATTATTTGGATTAAAAAGGGGTAGTTTTTATAATAATATATGTCATTTCTTGGATTGAAGCATTGCTGCAATATGAGAAATATTGTTTGTAGTTTAAGAGTTATTTACTGTACAAGGAAGTTGAACCATTAAACTCTATGGTTTTGGATTTTAAAAACAGTAGAATACAAATTTCATGACATAGGCAGTGAGCTAACTGACATTTGGTTAAAAATGTTTATTTTGGTTTTCTGATTGGCTTATTTATGTAATGTGTTGCTTTTTTAAAAATAATTCTGCTTAAAAAATATGAAAGAGACTGTTATGCAGCTAAAAACCAAAAGGAAAA
Source organism: Unio pictorum (assembly GCA_030141615.1). Lineage (NCBI taxonomy): Eukaryota > Metazoa > Mollusca > Bivalvia > Unionida > Unionidae > Unio > Unio pictorum. Next base: position 2,690,383 of record JARLTB010000023.1, on the reverse strand, counting down.
TAAACTATGACTAGACATTGTATTTAAAACCAAAATAAACTATGGCTAGACATTGCATTTAAAACCAAAATAAACTATGGCTAGACATTGCATTTATTTGATTATTGTGCATGTTTGTTGATTTGTAATTTCAGAGAGAAAATGAGAGTATGCAAAGTAAGCCATGTTTATTATTTGAAACAATTAGGAGTAAGATGAAAAATGTTCAGCACATTCTTTACCCACCCACCCCATTTATTACTTAACCCCCAGTTCTGACAATTCTTTTTAAAATTAATCTTACACTCCTTAAGTATACATTGATATCCAATGTGCAGAATGATGTAGGTGATGAAATGGAAATGCTGGATATACTAATTTATTGGATTGGAGTGAATTTAGTTGTTGGCAGTGATAGAGAAAATATAGGTGTTTGTCTCCATCAGAATGCCATCTTCCATTTTCAATCAATTCTACCTATATGGTCAGTATCCTGGTACATTTGGACTATGATTATGACAGTTCATCATTTGGAATCTTGCTACAATTGTTAAAGATTGTAAAAATTGCCAAACAAGGCATGTGTAAACCTGTTACAATGTGAATTTACTACTGGACCAGTGATAGTCTGTGGCATTTGGATTCTTCAAGACAAGGCTCTTCATATCAACCTCTTAGAAATGAAAGTCATTTAAAATGCACATCCATTAAACACAGTCCTGATAATGTCGGACATTTTGTGGTGACATTCCTTTGAGGGGGTGAGACAGTCACCAAACCTTTGCCTTACAGTAGGGGAATATCTCCATGGGTACTCTTAATATCAGCTAATTTTCGGTCCCAACACATACCTGGTTAGCTCATTGACTGACTGACTCGTTATCAAGAGAAGACAACTGCCTCATACAGAATTGCCACTCTAGGAGCCTTCCCTTTTGTCCATTGTCTTTGGGACCATCAAATGTTTGACATTTCTTTTTCATTCTTCCACAACCTCAGAAGCATGGGCTGTATATAATCCTTTAATCAACTGGGAAGTAATGTGACCATACACCTTCACTCCATCACTATTGGTTGTGAAAACAATTAAGAAATGAGGAGTACTATATCTTGATTGCTCCACTAAGATGAAATACCCTGGATCAACATTCTTCTCAGTTTAGCCACAGATTTAATCAAACAAGGCACCCCCATTTTGCTCAAGTTGAGATTGCCACTAATCCATTGAGTCCAAAACAATTCTTCCTTCACTCATGGCTCCTTTCAGAGATGGCCTGATTGAACAGGAGTTTAGAGCTTAAATTTTGGAGAGACTTGCAACAGATGAAGATCTACCACACTAAGGACAAAAGGGAAATTGTGCATTATCAATTACTGATGTCACATCAGATGAAATCACACCACTCTCAACATTCATTCCTCAATGGTAAACATTCGCTTTCTCTTGGAAGACAAGCCCATAACACAATCAAGGGACACTGTTCCATGATCTCAGACACATTCCAATTTCATTGAAGAGATAACTTTGGCTGCAGTAGGTAATTTCTGACTTGTAATCCAATTCTGACATATCCAGATCATTCTCACTTTAAAGCTACATACAATATCCATAAATCTCAACTATATGCAGTTCCAATCTTATTGTTCAGTCATTCTAATGACACAACCTGGTTTGACCTCAAGAACAGTCTGCTGTCTCTAGTCATGCAATAAGAACTACCCGGTATTCATTTCCTCTCATTAGTGTATCAAGAGAAGAAATACAGGACCCTATATGCACCCTCAGATGTTACCTGATATTTGTGAACATATCTGCATGAACTGTGAAAGAATATTGTTACCAATGAAGTTGGGAGTGCAATAGATAATCATACAATGTGCTGGCCACTTGGCTCAAGTACTCTGAACTATCACAGGATCAGGTACAGCTAATGAAGATTTCAGTTTTCAAAATACAGGTGACTTCCATGAGTTTGGCCTTGACTGTATTGTCTAGTTACATACGGGACATAGCGGCGTCAACTGACTGCCTTGCCCAGTCTGCTTCTCAGCTTGTATGGCCTCACTAAGGAGAGTACTGAATTTGAGTTAGTGGTAGCTGCACAGACAGTGACCACTCCCCTCAGTCACAAAAGCACTACATTGGTCTGTCGCTGGATTCACCTGGGTATCTTTTAATGGTGAGACAATAATAAAGTTTGGAATCCCACAGGGATTACTTGCACACACATATAAGTAAATTTTCTCATTGCCATAAAGTAACATTAAAAGTTCATTCTATTAGCAGAGCATTGATTCTCCTTACTAAGTGTCACAGGTCAAAGGTAGGATGATCAGCATTTTTCCTACTCTCTCGTTTCCTCCTAATGTAATGTAACTAGGTAATGTATTTGATGGAGGAAGCAAATTTGTATCCAGATCTCATTATAAATAATCCCTCCCACTCCTTCACACAATCTGGGCATCCTGTAAGGTGTCACTCAAAAAGAAAAAAATAATGGTTAAAACCATGGATAGTTACAGCCACCACACATATTGAAAGGGGAGTTATCCTGAAAGAGTTGCTCCCCTTTGTGTGTGTGTGTGTGTGTGTGTGTATGTGTGTAATAATAACAGTAATGAGGATGGTGTATAGCACTTAATCTCTAGAAGCTCGGAGTGCTTTACAACATTAGAAAGCACCTATAACATAAAATAAATATAAAGTTATATGATTACAAAAAAACAAAACTTATGAAACAAAACATGCTGAAAATATTTAAGGTAGGAAACATTATTAGGTCTTTAAGTTTGCTCTTGCAGTTGAAATAGTTTAGTTTTAAGAGTATTCTTGAATGGGATCACTTTGTCGTTATGTTTAACTTCAGTGGGCAGTTCTTTCCACATTGCAGAACCATGGTATGCAAAAAAAGTACATTGTCCATATGACTTCGTTTTTATAGTGGGAATAATGAGTATGATTGTCAGATGAGGAGCTTAAGTATCTTGCTGGTGTATACACATGGGTGAGGTCGGATAGGTATGTTAGACTGAAATGAAGCACTGAGAACAAATTGTGTGTGTGTGTGTGTGCAGCAGAGAAGGTTATCCTAATGTAATGTAATCATCAGATAAACATAATTTATTAAAGAATTTGCATTGATTCATTTTTGTTGTAGTTGTAATATGATGTTTTACATATAATGTCTATATAGAATGACATGATAAATGCAAGCAAATTTAAAGTCTACAATTTCATTTTATTCACATTATCAATTTATGAATTGAACTCTCCCATTGTGATCTAGGTATTTCGTAACATTGATTCATCTTTTTCTTTGTGCAGTTTCATGTTTATTTTCATTGTTCATATACCATGATTAATAAAAGCAATTTTCAGTGCCTACCTTTTTATTTTATATTTGAAAAATTAATCAGTTCTAGAAATTTACTCTTTCTTTCAAATTGTGAGCTTAACTTTTTTTTTATATTGGAGACTGTACATAGTGTGTGTCATCATTAATCAATATTGCATTTGATAATGCCCATCCATAAGATGCCATTTAAGAACAAATTAAGCTGTGGATTACCAAACTTTAGAAGTCTTGAAATCTCTATGGAGAATACAGTACAATCACTACACTGTGCTGTTGTTGTTGTTGTAGGGTTTAACACCATTTTTCAGCAGAACATGATAGGCTACACAAGGTGGCCAATATTAATGGTGGAGGAAGATTCCGGGAAAACCCCTGGAAAGAACCACCGACTCACGAGAAGCTACTGGCAAGCTTTTTCACATATCCACATTGGCCAAATCTGATACTCGAACCCACGCAGACAGAGGTGAGATGGCAGTGATCCGTAATGGAAAGCGCTTTAAACCACTCGGCCACTCTGTGCCCCAGAAAACATTGGTTTAATAATAATGTTGATAATGAAATCAACCTGTCCTTATTTCTTGTAACAAGTGTTCTCTCAAAAGAGGTCATGACACTATACAGAAAATTAATCTGTGCCTTATAGATCAGATATGGATGTATATATTTAGACCTAGTCATCAAACAGCAGTAAAACCAATGTTCATTATTCCTTTAAATTATCAAGTCATAACATACAGTACCTCCCCATGAAGTCAGTGCTGATTTGACATAGTGTGGAATGAAACTTGCTGTGACAGAAAATAGCTTTTCAAATTTATGAGAAATGAAAATGTTAAAAATATTTTTAAATTAATTTGACAAAAATCCAAATGACTAAAGCTTCCATATATATATATATATATATATATATATATATATATATATATATATATATATATATATATAGTGACCTACAGGCTAATTTGCCATTGATTAATGGGGGGGGGTGAAAATTAAGAAATGGAATGATGTGCATTGTTCGAACTAATTAAGATAAGGTATAGCGTGTATTAGAGCAGTCTTAACATGGTGGATTTCCATAACTGTTCACTCTTAAGTCATAAAGTACCTTTTAAACAAACACCATTTTTAGAAATTTTGAACAATTCCCATGGTAGATTTCTGTAAATTAATGAGGAAGATCATTGAATTACCCCTATAACAAAATAATTAAATATATTTTCACCATGTTTTACTTGATTTTTATCAGTTAGTTATAATCTAAAAAGTATGATTTAATTTTTGGTACTGCTGTGGATAAAAAAGACTTGTTTATTGATACCATTCACTGTGTCAGTGGCCTAAGTGGTAAGACTGTTCACCTCAGATGCAGGATTTCATGGGTTTAAACCCTGGCCAAATTATACCAAGGAGTTTTAGAAATGGTACTAGCTGCTTCCTCACTTGGCACTCAGCATTAAGAGGTTAGAGTTACAACTGGTTTGAATGGTGTTAGGATAATGTGATTGGGTGGGACATGATGCCACATGTCTGCAGAATGATGCTCCAGTGCTAGACATGACTATAAGATTGTGAAAATTTGATTGACAGTAATAAGCATGGAACAAAATTTACAATGTGCAGTGATCACATATATTTTGATGAGACTCACCTTGACCCCAGTTTAATCAATTAGTAATATTCTGCATTTTATTCCTTCAGATGTTAAGAAAGAAAAGGATTTTCACTTTCATTTTGGGAAATTTTGACTGCATGCTGCACATAAGAACCATTATTTATATAAAAATAATGATTCCATAAATCAACTTCAAAACTAATGGATGGGAGACTATTAATTATACAAAAACATAATGCATAGCAGTCAACAAGGCCTTTGTCAAGTGAAGTAAAGTAGTAATTTTGACTAACCACACTGTAATAATTTTAGAGCTTTATCCAGCAATACAGTGGGACTAAATTTGTACTAGGAAAGATTTGTTTTGTTCATATTGGTCCACAAATTTTTTTAAAAACATTTTCTCCACATTGAACTTTTAAGTGTCATGCATGTATATTACACAATACAGGTGGTCTCACATAGCAGTAGTCTTTCAAATGGGATTTCACTGTTATAATAATTATTGTTATGAATACTATTATTTGACTGGTTCCATGAACTTCTAAGGTAAACTATAGTTTCAAGACTTAAGTCATGGGCTTGTGATAACAGGAAAATAAAATTCAAATTGGCAGAGTTGTTGCTCTCAGGATCTCTTGTCTCTATTCCTAGATTCAGTCTGGTTTTCAGTATACCATGTATCATTTTACAGCCATCCACACTCACTGGCAGCAAATCGCCCTGCGTGTTTTTAAAAAAAATCTTAAATCAATCTTTCAGCTTACTGAATGTGGCTTTCTAATCATTGTTGACTCTATGGATGAATAATAATCTACTTACTTGTACTTGTAACTGTTGCATGATTTTTAGGTAGTCTTGTATCAAGTGGGCAGTTCTTGTTACCACCATCAACATTTTTTGTTGGAATTGGTCAGTATGGTTTATGAATCTCTTTTGACAAGTTCACATATAACTTTGTTTTTATAATTAGTCTACTCTATTGAGTGGTACAAAATCCAGACAACTAGATATAAATCTGATTGGTTGGATTTTGTACCACTCGATATGTTTTCGTACATATTGTCTAAACTTGGTGTGTGAGTGTTAAAACAAGGTCTGATGTGAGTTTAATGATGAGTTACACTGTCTCTTATAATGAGGCAACCATGTATTTTGGCTGGGCATGCTACCAACTCAGTCTGAAAAGTTCACTGTTTTACTGAACTGATAATGTTTGTAGTTAGTTGAGATAATTATCTTATTAGAAATTATTTCTGAACCAATTTTGACCACTTCAGTGGCCTAGTGGTTAGAGCATCCACCTCGGATGCAGAAGGTCACAGGTTTGAACCGCAGCCAAGTCATATAAAATACTTATAAAAATGGTATAAACAGCTGCCTTGTTAGGCGCTCTGCATTAAGAGGTTAGTGTTAGGACTGGTTGGCCAGGTGTCAGGATAATGTAACTGGTTGGGACATCATGCTACATGTCTGTGGCATAAGGCCCCAGTGCTAGACATCACTATAAACTGTCACACTGCAGACATCAAAGTGATATGACTGAAAAATTGTTAAAGCTATGTTAAAAATCTAAACACTCGTACACGGAACATATTTTGATGAAGATTGTTATAAAAATGCCATGTTCATTTATTAGGTACTTATTAAGTATTTATTACTGTTGCATTAGATTGAATAGGGTTAGTGTTTACAATAGTACTTAATTATGAATAGATTTTAAAAGCTTGGAAGAGTAGCAAATTTTATTATCTGAAAATATTTTTTTTCTCTCTTTCAGAATAGGTTTTATGTAGAAACAAAGTTAAAAACAGATTTAAACCAGGAGTTAAGAAATCTTTTCCGAACTGTAGTGGTAGATAAACATGCATCAACGATTCTGTGTAAGTATGACACTTAATTTTTATTCATCTGTATTTATAGTAGGATTATAATTACCTTTCCTTGTAATAATTATCACATTCCTTTTCAAAGAATATGTTAGTTTGTGTGATCCAGCCAACTGTTCAACCATATCTAATGAAGTGCAACTCTGTATTGTTACTGAATGTTTGAAACATTGGGAAATGTTAAAGTGTAGGTCATACAATTTGTTCAGTAATTTCAGAATTTTTATTTATCCCCTAAAGGCATGTCTAGGGTATTGAAATTGGCCACTACAGTAACTCCGGAGTTGTTTATCTTATGTGTCTGAGAATATATAGGTTTTTTTTAAATCTTTGATCCATATGTCAACAGATATCAATATAGTTTTGAAAGAGATGATTTCGCACACAGGTGTGGTCTTTGGAAAGTTTGGGTCTTCACTTAAAACTGTTGGTATCACAACCATGTTACCATATATGCTCTTACTCATTTAGATTCACAAACTTTTCAGTAACTTTTCCCCCTGTTACTGCTTGATATCAAATTCCAGCGGGTTGTAAAGGAAATTGCCATAATTAGTAGTTTCAGCTGAGTTCGAGAATGATACTTTGGGCTCTGTCTAGATATACATTAATGCAAATGGCTCTACTAAAGGATGTAAAGAGTACCTTGGCCATGATCTTTCTTAATTTCACATTTCTTGTTTATTTTCTCCACCTTTAATGCAAACAGTATGCACTAACAGGGAAAAGAAGAATATACAATTATTCAAACCTGTACAAAAACAATGCTGTTTATCCATTGTTAGGATGCTTGCAGAAATGCAATTATAGATCAAGCACTTGTTATCATTTGCAATGCTTTTTGAAAAGAGCTTGAAGGAAAGTAGTTGATAAATAAAACTTTGGAGGAAACATTGAAAAGTGGACTTACTACTAGTCTGTTCAAGGCATGACAAGACACATTCATATATGCAACTTATTTAAGCCTTTATTCCTAAAATGGAGTTTTCACACACACACACATATATATAAAGCACTGATGCAGCCAAAGACATAGATTTTGAATTTTGAGAGAAACAGAATAGGAATGCAGATGATGTTTTTCTGCCACCAAATGCATATAAACTTATAAACAAATGCTTCAAAAATTCTCATTCCACAAGTTTTAACAAATTTGACGGAAGAAAATCTAACATAGAGGTTGTTCAGTGAGTTTTAGCCATGTCTGGCACCTGGCAACCATTAAGTGTCATCCATCGGAAATGCAGTAAAAAGATGGCTGGCCAGTCTCAGCAAGGCTTGGTAGCATTGTCCCACTTATTCCAAGTAAAGCCATTAAATTGTGTTAATGGCCCTGTCCCATGCTTGTTCACTGTAAAGCCATTAAATTGTGTTAATGACCCTGTCCCATGCTTGTTCACTGTAAAGCCATTAAATTGTGGTAATGACCCTGTCCCACACACTTTCAGGATAAAGCTATGAAATTAATTCATGACCCTGTCCCGCTCTTTCATTGTAAAGCTATTAAATTGGATTGCTGACCCTATCCCACATATATTCAGTGTAAAGTCGTTAAATTGTATTCATGAACCTGTCACGCACTCATTTCAGTGTAAAGCCATTCAATTGTTTTCATGACTGCCCCACGTTAATTCAGTGTAAAGTCGTTATATTGCATTCATTAAACTCCCACACACATTCATGTAAAGCATTAAATTGTATTCATGTCTCGGCCACACTCATTCAGTGTAAAATGAAATTATATTCATGACCCAGTCAGTCATTCAGTGTGAAACCAATGAATTTTATTCATGACCCAGCCGCAGTCATTCAGTATGAAGCCATTAAATTTTATTCATGAAACTGCCTCAGCCACTCCGTGTAAAACAACTAAATTCACAACCATGTCCCACAGTCATCCAGTTCAGAGTCATTAGGTTATGTTCACAACCATGTCCCAGTCATCTGGTATAATTATGTTCATGTCTCTGCTCAAGGGAACACTATATAATACCCTTTTTTAAAGTTTAAAGATGAGCAAATGGAAGTTGATGGCATAGACTATGTGTTTTAATTGAAATTGAAGAATTAATTTGATACATGTGTCATACTGACAGAGTTGAGCATTATAAGCATTGAGGGGTGGGGGCCTTCATTGAAGGAGTCTGCCTTGTTCTTCTTTTCTTTACTTTACATTTTTTTAAGGCTTGTTTGCATTTTATCATGCCATTCCCAAGTTACTCTCAAAATAACAATGGTCTTTTATTTTACTATTTCAGCATTATTAGAAGATGCAAATTCAAAACCATTTACAGTTTCACCACCAACCATGGCCATGTTAATTAAAAACCTACACTTGTTAAATCCAGGTATGCTTTAGAATTACTTTATGTATGCTTGCCTGAAATGCAATAAGCTTGAGATTGATTTGTTCTGTTTTCAAACAAACATAAGTATGGACACACAGTAGATGCTGGCCAGCTTTGATAAGGTCAGGAAATTTATTGGCATATATTCCTCCATTTTATTCAAAATTTAATAAAGGCTTTTAGCAAAATGTAACTATATGTATTTGAAAGGAATTCCAAATACAGCTGTAATAATGATTTGAACTGGGTTATTTTCTATCACAGGCAGGCACACATACAAGGTCAAGACCTGCTCTAGAGATGCGTTAGTAAGTGAACACATAATTAGAATGCTATTATACTGCTCATTCACAAAAGGATGAAGCTGCATTCATTCCTAAAACCAATAACTTGCATGATAAGTGTGTTCTCTGTAGTGCACAAGTTTTAACTTTTTGTTTTTTTTCCCCTCAAAATTAGCCTACATCACCATTTCAGCTTGTTTAGTTTTTGTAAAATCTTAGTATGTCACAGATTAAAAATAGCATTGATTACACGCTGTGACATGGAGATGTTGCTAAGATTTAATTTCCCAGACTGAAAACATGTAGTGTGTTAAGGGCATTGCTCGCAGTTGTGATTGGGTCTGGTACACTTTTTGAGGTGTAACAGGTTTTACATTTAGGTCAGGCCGAAATTGCCTGATAGTAAAGCTGTGATTGAGAATGCATATGCTATAAACATGACTTTGCATAAAGCTGGGATATCTAAACTGGACTTTGCATGAAACTGGGATATCTAAACTGGGCTTTGCATAATACTGGGATATCTAAACTGGGCTTTGCATAATACTGGGATATCTAAACTGGGCTTTGCATAATACTTTGATATCTAAACTGATCTTTGCATGAAACTGGGATAGCTAAATGGGGCTTTGCATAATACTGGGATATCTAAACTGGGCTTTGCATAATACTGGGATATCTACACTGGGCTTTGCATAATACTGGGATATCAAAACTGGGCTTTGCATGAAACTGGGATATCAAAACTGGGCATTGCATAATACTGGGATATCAAAACTGGGCTCTACATGAAACTGGGATATCTAAACTGGGCTTTGCATGAAACTGGGATATCTAAACTGGGCTTTGCATAATACTTTGATATCTAAACTGGGCTTTGCATAAAGCTGGGATATCAAAATGGCACTTTGCATAATACTGGGATATCTACACTGAGCTTTGCATAATACTTTGATATCTAAACTGGGTTTTGCATAAAGCTGGGATATCAAAATGGCACTTTGCATAATACTGGGATATCTACACCGGGCTTTCCATAATATTTTGATATCTAAACTGGGTTTTGCATAAAGCTGGGATATCAAAACGACACTTTGCATAATACTGGGATATCTACACTGGGCTTTCCATAATATTTTGATATCTAAACTGGGCTTTGCATAAAGCTGGGATATCAAAACTGGGCTTTGCATAATACTGGGATATCTACACTGAGCTTTGCATAATACTTTGATATCTAAACTGGTGTAACAGGTTTTACATTTAGGTCAAGCCGAAATTGCCTGATAGTAAAGCTGTGATTGAGAATGCATATGCTATAAACATGGCTTTGCATAAAGCTGGGATATCTAAACTGGACTTTGCATGAAACTGGGATATCTAAACTGGGCTTTGCATAATACTGGGATATCTAAACTGGGCTTTGCATAATACTGGGATATCTAAACTGGGCTTTGCATAATACTTTGATATCTAAACTGATCTTTGCATGAAACTGGGATAGCTAAATGGGGCTTTGCATAATACTGGGATATCTAAACTGGGCTTTGCATAATACTGGGATATCTACACTGGGCTTTGCATAATACTGGGATATCAAAACTGGGCTTTGCATGAAACTGGGATATCAAAACTGGGCATTGCATAATACTGGGATATCAAAACTGGGCTTTGCATGAAACTGGGATATCAAAACTGGACTTTGCATAATACTGTCATATCTAAACTGGGCTTTGCATAATACTTTGATATCTAAACTGGGCTTTGCATAAAGCTGGGATATCAAAACGGCACTTTGCATAATACTGGGATATCTACACTGGGCTTTCCATAATATTTTGATATCTAAACTGGGCTTTACATAAAGCTGCGATATCAAAACTGGGCTTTGCATAATACTGGGATATCTAAACTCGGCTTTGCATAATACTGAGATATCAAAATGAGGCTTTGCATAAAGCTGGTATATCTAAACTGAGCTTTGCATAATAATGGATAATCTATACTGGGCTTTGCATAATACTTTGATATCTAAACTGGGCTTTGCATAAAGCTGGGATATCAAAACGGGATTTGCATAATACTGGGATATCTACACTGGGCTTTCCATAATATTTTGATATCTAAACTGGGCTTTGCATAAAGCTGGGATATCAAAACTGGGCTTTGCATAATACTGGGATATCTAAACTCGGCTTTGCATAATACTGAGATATCAAAATGAGGCTTTGCATAAAGCTGGGATATCTAAACTGAGCTTTGCATAATAATGGATAATCTACACTGGGCTTTGCCTAATACTGGGATAGCTAAGATCCGCATATTCTTTGATATAGACATTGCTGTATACATACAAAAATGTAAGTAGTTATAAAAGTGGGTTGCTCTTAATTATGCAGCTGTACAGCTTATAATGTATTAAAAGCAAGATTTTTATGCCACACTACATAAAATGAAATTGATACCTGTCAGACATGCATTATGGCCACCATGGTGACCATCATTAATTTTGTCGCTAATGAATGGTCCAGAATGGAGGATCATATTGATATTGGACTTTTACCAAAAGACTTCTTAGGATATCAGGTTGGTTCTTGATGAAGAAGATGGTGATCTTAAATCTAAAACAGCCACCATGTTCGTCATTTTAAAAGTCTTTATTGCTTTAGAATATCAGGAATGTTTATAACACTTAAGACCTGCATTCCTGGAAATTCATTTCAGCTTGTAAAGCATCATAATCTTCAAGTAACATGTGTTAGCTGTACTAGTAATTGGCCACAAGAGGTTACTTGATGACCTGTTATCAATTATCAGTCATCATTTACAACTATTTCTAATTAACTACTGGGTGGATTACCATAAAACTTTATGCACATTTATTCAAAGGTCTAGTTGGTCCTAAATGAAACTATGCCATTTGGATATCCAATATGTCTAACACAGTGTCCATTTTGAAAATCTCATCACTTCTCACCATGAACATAAAGAACTCTGCTCTGATGGCTTAGAAGTTAGAGGATTTATCTCAGATGCAGAAGGTCATGGATTCAGTTCGTAGCTGATTTATACCAAAGACATTTTTTTTTTTTAAAAATGGCACGAACAGCTGCCTTGCTTGGTGCTCAGCATTAAGAGGTTAGTGTTATGACTGTTCAGCCTGGTGTCAGGATAATATGATTGGATGGGACATCATACTACATGTCTCCGGCATGATGTCCCAGTGCTAGACACTACTATAAGCTGCCACACTGCAGACATTGTAGCAATATGACTGAAAAATTGATAAAGTTATGTTAAAAATGCAAATAAGACACACACACACACGCATCCTGAACATGACATCATATTGACATGTGGTTTTCACTCTTATTATGTCTAGTTGTAGTGACAATACTACTACTTCAGAACTGGTCACATCAACATGGGGTTTTCACTTACAGTCTTTTTATGCCTGATTGATCCAGGTGAAAATGGTGCCAGTTTGACATCTGATATAGCCACTACTGCAGCCATCTTGAAAATCTTGTCACTACTTCTCCTTTGTTACATTCCCCAATCACTTTAGCATTTATTGACCTGCTACCTCAAGAATCCAGCCATACTTAAAGACAAAAAGTGTCTTCTTTTTCTATCTATTTGCAGTAGAGAAATGGCAATAATTCTTGCCCATTACTTCCCTTAGGCTCTACCAGGTGTCACTTATTTTTAGCTTCACTGCTGTACTGATCACTCGTACAGTTTATCCTGCGATAATCCAAGTCGATTTTCTGTTCTAATTGACTCATCCAATGTTCTTTTTGGATCTGTTATATGGATTAATCATTGTCTTGCAGGTTATATACTTTCTTTTATATTTCTGCCAAATTTTAGTGATTCTGTCATCTGTATGGACTTGTCCATTTAAGACTATGTTACACCATGCTTTTGTTGACCTCTGCAAGGTCGTTATGAGTTAGCACATCTTTGACTTTTGCTTGCTTCGTTCATAATGGTGTTTTAATGTGTTATTAAAATGCTGCATTGCTATTATATGCTTTGTTTTTCTCTTCTTGTGTGGTTTCAGTAGAATGGGTCAACTAATATTTGACATGTATAAGTTCAGAGCATTGTTTATAAGTTTCCAATTTGATTCCTTCATTAGTAATGGGGAATATTTTTATATTAGCAAGTTAGTAACTTGATGAATTATTAATTTATTCTTTGCTTTTTTTCCTGTGTCATTTCAGCAGAATGTCATCTAAATGCTATAGATGTAGTCTACCAATACTCTTGTTTTGTTCATACTAAGTATACACCATCTGTGATATGCAGTGTCTGTAATGTGTGGTCAGAGGAAGTTTGCACTTCTGTAGATGTTAGTCACATACCGATTTGCTAATCTATGCATTGTTTTCTCTACTTTTGTTGTTTCAGGAGAAATGTTTATCAAATCCATGAAATGCATGCTCAAAGCAATAGTTAATTCAGCACTTGAAGGAAAGGAAAGACAGAATAAGTATGGGAAGACAAACTACAGTTCATTGTTGGTGATACTGACACATTGTGAAGTATTCCCCAGTTTTAATCAGCCCAGTGGTCATAACTACCCCCAAATGTCCAAGTAAGGCCTTAGGGCATGTATGTCAAGGTGCATGGGATTTATATTGGATCAGCTGTTACCACATCCTTATACCACTGCATCATTACTGTCCATCTAGCCAACCATCCAGTATGGCAGACTTTTTGTGAAGACAGCTACGCTGACAAGTTTATTGCTTGCATTTCTGACTCATTTGGTTGGGGAAGGGGGTCCTAATTTTAGGCATCCCAGTGGACATAAGACAAACCATGCAGGTCTGAACATGGTCTCTGTGTACATTGGGTGTGTACTGGTTTCAGCAACATTCCCTTTCTATGAAGATATTTTTCAGTGAGAAATCAGTCTGTCCAGCCAGGCCATTGGAGCAGTTGGTATTGATGATAGCTGGACCATCTTCTATACTACCATCTTCAAGGCTGAACATTCACCTGGAAAACTGGCCAGCAGTGCCTGACTTGTATGTTCACTACTTATCCACAAGGGAGAGCTAGTGACATGTTCATAAGTATGGAATTGAATCTTCATATCCTCTAGTATGTCTCTCCAGAGCTGCAATTAGACCCAGATTGGGCCTCAATGCAGAATGGGAGTGACAAAGCTCCATCAGATCCTCCATCTTTCACATCATACTTAGACTTAAGGTGGCAGACACCTTCAGCACTGATCGCCCAGCACTTGACAAGAATATATCAGTTCTGTTTTATAAGGCAGACCAATGTGCTCTATTCCCATCAAATTTGTTTCAGGATGTCATTGCACTTTCCCCATTGTTGGATTTGTCCTCATTGGCACCTTTCAGGCTTGATGGAGACACCCAGCAATAGCCACACTTGGCAGGAAATGTCCAAGATTCCTAGTGTCATTGACCAGGGTTGCTACATATACCATTACCAATACTTTGATGGGTTTGGCCAATTTACTTATGATTCATGTTGCATGGCTGTGACACATGACTAAAACCATGTCATACCTTTCCTTTCTGGACGGTCATATTCAAGAACTGCCCCTCCACTTAATCAGTGAATCCACATATGTGTTTGGTACCACTCATCTCCTGCCAGTGTAAAAGGATATTAAGTGGCCTCAGGACAGGGACACATGTACCAATATCTATTCCCTTAAAATGGGCAGGAGTGGATGAGGGGGTGCTCCAGTTCATTTGGAGTGTCGAGGGGCTTAGAGTTTCATTCATCAACAACCCCTCCCACCTTCTTTCTGCCTTATTCATGGATGCACCATCAGATTGGGAGAAGTATGCCTTTCTACAACAACCGATACAGTCGCTCATTTTTTTAAAAATGTTGAAGCTTGTGCATGGACTACAATGCCTGCAGTTTTATTCAAAGCTGGGGGGTTTTTTCTTTAGAAAGCAAACAGCAAGTTGAGACCCATCATTGACTGGAGTTTGCTAAACCTATTCATTGCATCTCCAAATATTCAAGATGGAGATGGCAAGTTCAATCTGCCTCTCCATTAGAAGGGTTTAGTACGCCATCAGTCAGCAGCCAACTATCACCCCATGATATTGGACACATTCTGAAATCATGGCAGACATGATTTGGGGCATGATATCAACCTATCAGATATTTTATCCCTTTTTAGTCTCAATTATCCAAAATAACTCAACTCTGTTTCCAAATGGAACCAACTTTGAATCCATTGGAACCTCTAGCCCACACATCACGCAAGTCACTATCATACAACTGACGTTTCCTGTTAGCTTTAGCTTTTGCGTGCATGATAAGCAAGCTGCATACCCTTATGTCAACCTGAACTCTCTTCAGTTCAGATCAGAGGGTTTGGTGGTTTTCTTGACACAACCAGGCTTTGTAGCCCAAAATATGGTACTATCTGTCTGGGATTCTAGCTGTTTTTCTTTTGAAGGATACCTGAGGTAGATGTTAGTTGCTCAGCATTACCTACTGCTATTATTCTCCTAATGTAATGTGTTTGGGGAACATATTTGAAGGAGAATCCAACCACCCCGCCATGTAGTTATCCTCATTAGTATCTTGCTCAGTTGAAAAGTAGTGACATGTGGTGATGCCAAAGAGAGAAAATGGGCAAGAGTTATTGCACTTTGTAAATTGAAAATAGACAGGTAAAGATGGTTTTCCTATTCTAGTATAACTGAATTCATGAGGTTGCAGGCTAATATTCCTAATGTAATGTTATTGGCTAAATATTCTCAGAGAAACATAATTTTCTTAAAAAGTTGCTTTCTCCTGACTAGAAAGTTTAATCAACATGGGGTTTTCAGCAGAAGACTTTTCATGATGTCTACTCAGTCCGAAGTGAATCTAGTATGCTACAATCTTAAAAGTCTTTGTACTTGGATCAACGATCATATCAGCGTATGATTTTACTAAAAGACTTTTTATGATGTCTAGTTAGTGCTAAATGAAAAAGAACTGATCTGACATCAAAATTGGCTTACAATGCTACCACTAAAAGAGTTCTTATTTATCAAAATGAAAATGCTATCATTACTCCTTCTGAGTAGATGTTTATATTGACATGGATTACACTGAAAGACTTTGTATAGTTGGCTGCTTATGAACGGTTATCATCATGCAGATCTCGTTATCACTATTCATCTTGAATTCGGCACAAAAGATAATAACCTAATACGACCTCACAAAATTTGGACTGATAAATCTTCCTAATGGATTGCCATAAATAAATTTGTTTTAAATTAAAAAAACATTCTTCCAATACAGAGTTATTTTGATATTAAAATGACGCTGATCTTACCTCCATAATGGCTGCGTTGACATCCTTAAAATCTTGATATGGCTATTTGTGAATGATTGTAAAGGAGTTTTAAAAAGTGGATCTAAGTGACCATGGCTTCGAGACATCGGTCACTACTTGCATTTTTGTATTTCACTGAAGTTATGAACAGTGATTTGTATATAAAGAGTTGAATTTAATGAAGCTACAAATTTTCTTGTGATATGTGAATATGACAATGCAAACAATTATGGATGGATTATTGAAAATCCAAATTTATTTTGATCTTATGAATATCTTCAATGGTTCCATGTAAATAACTTTGGGTTTTTTTTATATGGAATTTTGTAAACTTTATTTGATTATGGATTTATCCAAGCTTAGTACATTGACATTTTCTGAAATAAGTTCAATGATACTTTAACCATAATATCAGCTCAAAGGACATAACACAAAATTTTGTCTTACACTTAAAGTTTTTTTTTTGCAAGTGTTAATTCAGACATGTATAATAACATTTTTGTTTTCAAATTTTGTGTGTTGGATTTTTCTCAGTGGTGATTTCAATACTCTCCAGTTATTAAAAAAACAAAGACAGAAGAAATGGTCGTATTTTGGATTCATGAAAATTCTTTTTGTCACGTAAAGTGCCGACCACTTCAGGGTACTCTTATTCATTTAGGAATTAATTTATTAGTTTGTTTTAGAAGAATATGGTTAATTGCAACTCAAAAAAGGATTTCTATTCTGCAGGAGAATAATTCATAAACTATTTGTCTATGATATTCCTGCATGGTTCATCTTGTTACACAGTTTGTATGTACTGGAAAAATGACCTATATAATTCTTGTGATAAACATTCAGTGATTTAATGTACGTTTTTGTTTGCTGGAACATTTTTGCATCAGTTACAGTTACATTAAGGGTGGAAAGTATTTGCTGGAGGCATTCTTTATCTCTCCTAAATGATCAGAGACACATGTAAATACAATCTTTTTTTGTTGCAGATTATGCCAAAATAAACCCAGCTCTTTTTTCAAAGTACATACCAAATGTTCTGCCAGCTACCTCACTTTTGGAACTTGACAGATATGCAGAGGAAACCAAACAAATGCAATTAGAAATACACAAATATCCAGGATTTGAAGGGTGAGAAAGTTAAATAAATCTACAATGATGTTATCAGGTAACATGTACTGGAGAGACAGAGAGAGGGAAGCAGAAAGATATTTTCCTAGGTATCTTTGCAAAATGTTTTTTAATATCTGTACATTATTCTGGATTCATTCAGAAGAAAACATCTTGCATTGTTGCCATGTTACAGTGGGTTAAATTTAGAGGAAGTTTCACTATATTAAATTTCAATATGATGTAATATAAATTTACAAAAAAATATAATTTTTTTTATTATCTTTGGTAATAAAGGAAAAACATTACTTTCTCATAGGAAACATGCATTTAGTCAGTGTTACAAATGCAAACAAGTGCTTTATACATTAATAAAATACAACACCAACCTTAATTGACATGAAAATGCTCTTACTGGTTGATGTTTTGAAAAATAAATTGGGTTAAAAAAATATCTGTATGTTCAAGGTACATATATTTAGCATGCATATAACCAGTTTGACCTACACAAAACTTCCATACTGCATGTAAATTTAAAACCTGCAAGTTTGCACACCAATGTATTAGCAAATGACTATATTATATCTAAAACTCACACAGGTCATATTATAGGTATTCAGAATTAACTATTTTACTATTGGTGCCTTATTTTAGATTTTGATTATGAACCTTTAAATGGCAATTATTCCCATTATTTGGATCTTTAAATATTCCTGCTCTTTTGGAAGATCATTATTTACATGCCCTGATAAATATATTTGAGGAAAAAAAATTGATGTTAAATTATGTGGACTTCTTTGGATGAGGTCAACCTAAAAAAAAAAAAATTATGACAATTAAGGTGCTGAGCATTCAATAATCAGGATTGAATTGACTTTTTAAGACTATTTTATTAATAGATTTTAGAACAAATCGTGAAAAACTCGGAGCTTAGTACCTCAAACAATATTGTATACTGTTGGTTACCTAGCCATATTGGTATTAGAGGTAATGAAGAAGCTGACCAGGCTGCTAAGATGGTGTTACGTATATTTGATATAAGTCATTTATATTTATTTTTATTGTTTGTGAGATTCAAATTTGGCATTTTAAGTTTAAGATTTATTCATTGATAGATGACCTGTACTTTACAAAATAAACACCAGGTGTTGACCTCATTTCTGATCTGGCTTCAGAGTTGTAAATGATTGGTTGGTTCCAAGGACATTATGGAGCATTATATAAACATCTTTCTATTTTTATTTGGGTCATACGGTGGGTACTTGAGTTTTTGAACGTAAATTTGTTCTAGAAGATCATGAGACCCCTTTCTTGTTTACGTAAAAACAGGTATAAGATGATGCTATATATTAAGATGAATTCAAAAAAAAAGATACCAACTTGCTTCTTGTCAGAAATGAATATCCTCATTGTACAATGCAACTCATGAATTTTTTAAGTATTTACAGCTGCCAATAAGTTTGCATTAAAAATAAAGAGATGAAAAATATGTTTAAAAAATTGCTCACATTGTGGGAGTCGTACCACATTCCTGAGTCAAAAACTTTCTTTGAACCTAGTTTTTCATTAAAATTTGCACAAAGTTTGTTTACAGTGTAGCTTAATGTTTGGGATACTCAGCTTTAATGCATTTACATTTATTTCTAAAATTATTACATAATGATGCTAAGAAACATTGATTGAAGCTTTCTTAAATGTTTCTCAAGCTTATCTGTTAGATATTTAGTAGTTGATGCAAGAAACTCAACAGATTTCAGACTGTTTATTCTTTTATTATATACCTTTTACAAATTAGTTCTATAGCTGCTCGTCTTTCTCAAAATGTTCAGTCCTTATTTTAGTGACAATAGGTTGTTGAACAACAGAATACAAAATTTAAACAATGCCTCTCAGTCCAATTTAAATCCATTCTGGCACTCTTCCAAAAAACTCGAGCCATGCACGAGGGGTAAAAAAGAGAAGACAACAGAATATGTATTTCATATGATCGGAATTAATTTATTTATTATATATTAAAGCATAATACAGCTAGTAAAAAAAATTAGAGATGTGGCAAGCATGTGCAGTTCAAAACATCACATATTGTGGTTCTCTGAATCGGAGAAGGATATGACATAACAGCAACAAAATAGTTTTATGCATTTCATTTGTAAACTAAGCAATATACTTCATAAAGATGGAATTTTTATTTAGGAAAACAATTCATGGAATAGAAATAGTAAAATTACCCAGTTTCCCCCTCATTCCTTTTACATTTACTTTGAAAGCTAACTTAACTAAGTTACCATTTATTCGAGGATATTCTCTTGTCAAATGGGGCAGCAAAGGCTTTTTGCTTGCGGTATTCTCTTGAAAAAAAAGCAGCAAAGGCCTTTTGCTTGGGGTATTCTATTGTCAAAAGGGGCAGCAAAGACTTTGTGGCTGAGGTAATTTCTTATCAGGTGAGGCAGCAAAGGCCTCAATGTTATTGCTGTAGGTTGTAGGTCATGACATTTTTAAGCCTCACTTTGTTTGTAAACACAGTTCATTGCATGTAATGGCCAACTTAGTCTGACTGCAGTGTAGTTACCAGAAATGGAAAATGTTAATGCAAACACCATTTTTACTATTATTTTGGGTCACCATAAATTATTTTCTTAAGTAGTTATAATTTGCATTGTATGCTCTTGGAAAGATCTTTCTTTTTAAGTAAATTTTAGGACACCTTTTCAATCTTAACATTGGTGTTTAGATGGTAAAATGATTAATAAATGATTTAAAAATGAAATAATTCAAAGTTTGCATGTTCAAGAATATATACATTTTATTTTTTGTTCCTAAATGCAAACTTGAAAAGAAATTTTTATACATCTCAGTGCAGTATGGGAAACTATTTGTACAAGATACTTTAAATTGAAATATTTGTACATTATCATGCCACTACTTCCATAATGAAATGCATATTAACTTTGGTACGTACTGTGTTTATCTGTTTTTGTTAAGATATTAGAGAACCAAAAATGATTTGTTAATACAACTTAAATGAACAATATATCAATGTTTTTATTCAATGTAAGTGATACACACTGTGGATATGTAGGCGACATCACTGCCCAAACGATTTTGGATAATGAATGCATTTTGTTTGCACAAAAATCACTTATGAAGAACAAAAAAATACATATAAATAATAACAGTACAAAATTAGTTTCTATTGGTGTGTTAGCAAATAAGCATTATATTTATCTGCTTTGTTGTAACATGCCAGGGCTTGGGGTGGTAAATTCAATATAATTTGTTCCAGTCTGTAAATTTTGGGACACGTGATCTAGGTAAGCAAATGTGATGGGACTGGGAAAAAAATTTTTTTTTTTTTTTTTTTTCTTATCCCTTGTCAGCAGCAGTGGGAAATTGAAACATGGATATCGCAGCCACAACAAATGAGGTTGCGGTACTAGTTCTAATACAAGGATACAGAATGATAGTTACAACGATACATTTGTACCCTGATCAATATAACAAGCAGTTTTAAATTGTTTTGCACTATGATTGATACGTATTCATAATTATTTTATGTACTAATAATATATGTTTTATCTCCACAACATACATGCCACTTTTAAATTAAAATATTAAATGTTTAAAATTTAGTGACACCTTTATTACTTTATATGTAAGTAATACTCACATATGTGTGATGCCCTTATAAACTTTTTTAGGTAACCCTTCAGGCCATTTCCTGCCACAGAAAATATGTCATTATACAATTTTTTACTGCCTTAGTAGTTTGTAAAAGTGGTAATCAGTAATTTTCAAAACTGCCATCCACATTGTATAAATAATAATTGTTCATTATTGGTCTCCAGTAGTGCATGTACAGAATGTACCCATGCTTCTCCCTGCAAAGAAATGTAAAAAATAAAATATGGGTTCATTGTGATTCAGATCTTCTACAGATGAAAAAACTCCCAAAGTAACCATAATGTTAGATTGTTGATTGTGAAAGCCATGAGGAGAAATGGATGTATGCTAGTATTCTTTTCATAGTGGGGCAAATTCTGAATTAATTATATTTTAAGGCAATAATCATTTTAATAGTAATTTGTTTATTTTTTAGAAATGATAGAAATAGAAAGAGAAGAATTGAAGAAGAGGGACCCATTAAATAACAAGGAGGAGTCTATGTTCTTTTTATTGGTAAGAGAGATTTCTTGTCTCACTTGTACATAAATTGTGTTTTCAAAAACAAAAGGACCAAATGTAGGTAAAATAAAAAGTCAAATTTGCACTTAAAATATACTACAGTCAAATTGAGTTTGCTAACCAGCTGATGCAAGTAACCCATTGTCCATGGCAATCATCACTTTTATGTTCCCATTCATATTGCTCTATTGTTTGGCAAAAGATGGTAATCATCACTTTTATGCTCCCATTCATATTGCTATATTGTTTGGCAAAAGATGGTAATCATAATGTGCCAGCATGTCAGGGATTCCATGCAATAGAAACATGTTCTGTTTTCCATTAAATGTTTGAAAAGACCTCAGAAATAAAGACAGGCCATTTTTAAATTATTTGCAGCTTGAAGTTGTTATTACATCATAATAGCTTCTTTGATGTTATCAAGACTTCATCATATGTCATCAATAAGAACAATATAAGAAATAGTTGAACCGATTGATTTTTTAAAAACAAATGTTCATTCAAGCAGTAAAAATAATTTAATTTATTTCGTTCATTTTTAAAATGTCATCAAGTGTTATGCTCAGCACTTATAAGGATATATGCTATTTAATTTGACCTCGTGTCTATTTGGGAAGTATCACAATAATTACTGCCAAGCTTCTGGTTGTTGGGTTTTCCCTGAATCTTCTGTATCCAGTAGAGAACAAAGAATTTAAAACCATGAACTGCTGGTATATTATGCAATCACAGAATTTGGTATCATGTTGTTTATTTGGAACATTTTATCTTCTTAAATATTTTTTGCCACTTTTGCCCATTGTATTAACATGTTCACCATTTTGGTGGAGGATATTATGGTATGACCCTGTCTGTAGGTCTGTTAACTTTTCCTGTTTTGTACAATAATGTAGTCGTTGTTGTTGTAGGGTTTAATGCCATTTCTTCAGCATACGATAGGTTATACATGGTGGCAAGTATTAATGGTGGAGGAAGAACCCATAGAAACCCCCCCCCCCCCAGAAAGAACCACTGACCTACGAGAAGCTACTGGCAAGCTTTCTCACATACCCACATTGGCCAAATCTGAGACTCCAACCCACACATGGGATGGCAGTAATCCGTAATGGAAAGCACTGGCACAGTCTCAACCTAACGCTTCAGGTAATGTGATTCATTTTCCTAGTATACCCATTCAGTGCTTTAAGATCCTTATAGTGTCTGGACAACCAGCACCTCTCACTGGGATGAAATTTATGTTAAGTAATTATATAAAGTATTCAAATAATATGGTGATCAATTTTTCCTGTATTTCCCAGCTTTGACAGACAGCAAATAGGCATCTAGCAATTAGTCCCAGGATTGGCTCTGAAATGAATGCCAATCAATTCAGGTATTTGATACCAGGATTAGGTACACTAATTGATGTTACATGTATACACTTTCCTAGCTTCAAGACAAGAGTGCCTGGCACCTGACCATGGCAGGCTATGACATGGACACCAAGATTATTAAGCATATCTGGCTTTGGAATCAGTGAACCCTTACACATTTCCCAATACTGGACTCTTGGAGTATAGCAAACTGTATTTCCATCACCATTCCAATTTTAACTGGTACTGGCTATGGTTACACTATTCCTGGATAATGAATACCAGAGCCAGGCTATGTGGGATACACATAGTGAACTCAAGGAAGTTATTGTTGTCACAACTTGGACAAATTTACAGCATTTCTCCAATTCCACTATCAGGAAAAACATCACACAGCAATTATTGGACTGCACTACAGCAAAGACCAAGAATAAGCCAGCATCATGGGCCCAGCAACCCAATCTTTGCCATTGTGTCCTAGGAGAGGTTACCGAAACAGGAAGGATACCCTGCAAAGCAGGGAGCATCTCTTCTTTTGGCCTTCTCTTGATGCCTTCAGCAATAATGCCACAGTTATACTTCCTTTCTAAAATCCTATTTGAGTTGTTCAGTTTTTCTTACTGGTGCATAATGCAGTCTGTTTAGGAATGCCTCCAGTCCACATTTATAAACTACCCATCATTTCAGACATGCAAAAGAGACCAATACAGAGTGGATGTTTTGCAGCAAAAATCAAAACCCTACATAGAGGGCAGTTGAGGTTGTTCACAATACAAACTCAATGGAATTTTATTCCAGACCTTTTAGAGCCAGTGGAAATCCAGTCATGAATTTGAACTGTCTCTTCTCCTTTATTCATTTGCCATGTTAGGAATGGCAGAACTGAGATTTGGTACTAAATGCTGTTTAGAATGACTTTCACATTCAGCGTAGACCTCTGAGATGCATTGTCTTCACATATACATTCTCAAGTCTTCCCGGAGTATATATGTTTTACATACAGGGATACGTCTAGTTTAGGGCACTTCCTTCCAGTTTGAATATCAGTTCCTTGGTTTTCATGATATTCATAAACAAAATCCTGTTGTTCCTAACTGTCAGACTGCCTGGCCAACATTCCACAAAACATCAGGTCAGTTCAGAATGTCGTAGCATACTCCACAAACCTGTAATATTGAGCTGATTCATGCCAAATATTTTTACTCCTCTCAGTCAAAAGTTGTACTTGTTTCGGTTGACCTCTGATGAACCTTTTGCAAGAAAATGGAATGCAAAGCTCCTGACCTTTTGTCTCTAAAGTCCCATATCAGAAACCTTTGGCAGTACACCTTTTTCTTGAACGTATATGGTCTTGTATCATTTGCTGTTTGCTTTCTCCATGCCCCAAGTATTGCAAAGAGTGATGGAATCAGAGTGCTGTTTAATCCTTTATGATTTTCTGATTTGATTAATTGAATTCAGCAGTAAACTTTCCCCCACTACTACCTGCTTACTTAAATAATCATGAATATTGTTCTTCCATCTGTGCAAAGAAATGCTGAACCACCATTGTTAGATCAAGCAAACCCTGAGAAAAAAAATGGTCCTGATAACATGTGGTGGATAGATTAATGCTAGAAGAAAGGCCTGTCACTTTTAAATGTTCAGTTTCAACAATTAACAGCTTTTGGGCAACCCTATCCAACATGCCCAAGTTGTCTAAGGGTCTGGCTATTGGTTCAGACCTGATATTTCATATGTTATCAAGTACTTTTGAGTTGCAAAGACTAGTTTCTTGCTTACTAATGCCTAAATGAGTGGTGGTTGTGGGCTTTGTCAAAAATCACTATGGAAGTACTGAGTTAGGCTTGCTTCAAGAATCCTGTCCTTAAAAGCTCTTTTTCTGCTCTCCTTTGCATCTGCTAGATTGAGTAGACTTTGTGTATAGAAAAAGTTTTTTCGTTGTTCAAGAAGAATTTTGAATCTGTTTCTTTCCTTTGTCAGCCAAGTATTTTAGCGAAAAACCAGCTTCCTTTAGTAACTCGACTCTAAAATGTGATCCCCAATATCAGTCATATCTGTTGGATGTTTACTTGGACAGACTTATCTGCCCAATAAGAACATTACAGTTCTATTTGGATGTGTCAAAAGTGAAAATAAAGTGTATGAAGTATCGCTTCCTATCCATTAAGGGTTTTGCTGATATCTC
Source organism: Unio pictorum (assembly GCA_030141615.1). NCBI lineage: Eukaryota > Metazoa > Mollusca > Bivalvia > Unionida > Unionidae > Unio > Unio pictorum. The sequence goes on along the minus strand of JARLTB010000023.1, from coordinate 2,664,744 downwards.
TGAATCCACCATTTCTAGATGGATTATCAGCACTATGAAGAAAGCTTATCAGTTATTCACAGAGAGGGCCTTATCTTCATGAAGAAGCCCATGAAATAAGAGATATTTCTACTCATGGTGTTATTTTAATTATTCATCATTAGATGTTATGAGAGCCATGTCTTGACAGTAAACTTTCCTCTTTTTACCATTAGTTTTCTTTTCTCGCCAGAGTGATGACACTTTTCCTTGTGAATAATAATGACATCACAAAATGTAGTCCAATCTGCTGCCAACTTACAGTATTGGATACCCTTACCATAAAAGTGAATATATTAATTGTATACTGGCTTTTTAAAACAACCCACTTCTCTCTGAACTGTCAAATTTAACATGGCATTAGTGACAGATATTGTATTACTGCTAATAACTTGCAGTTTTTAGCTCTATGGGTCATAGACCAGAAGAGCTTATGACATGGTCTTTTGTCTATCATCTGTTGTCAATACATCTATTCATTCACAGACCAGACGACCTAATGGCATGGTCTTTTATCTATCATCTGTTGTCCATCCATTCATTCATTCACAGACTAGAAGAGCTAATGGTATGGTCTTTTATCTGTCATCAGTTGTCCATCCATCCATTCATTCACAGACCAGAAGGGCCAATGGCATGGTCTTTTATCTGTCATCTGTTGTCTATCCACCCATTCATTCACAGACTAGAAGAGCTAATGGTATGGTCTTTTATCTGTCATCTGTTTTCCATCCATCCATTCATTCACAGACCAGATGGGCTAATGGCATGGTCTTTTATCTGTCATCTGTTGTCCATCCATTCACTCATTCACAGACTAGAAGAGCTAATGGTATGGTCTTTTATCTGTCATCTGTTGTCCATCCACCAATTCATTCACAGATTGGAAAGGCTTATGGCATGGTCCTTTATCCATCATTCATACATTTGCACACTCCTAAACTACCTGGAGGATTGCCATGAAAATTGAGACACACATTCATCCTGTGGTCTAGTTGGTCCTAAGTGAAAATGGTGATGCTCAGACATTCATTATGGCCACTACATCAGCCATCTCACTCCTGAATGGAAAGCCACCAGAAGACTTTTTATGATGCTAGATAATCATAAATGAAAATAGTGTTGGTCTGATTTCTAATATGGCCAGCTTGAATATCATATTTGATCACCACTTCTCCTGAATGAATGCTCGTAACAGTATGTGGTTTTCATGTCTTATAACATTTTCTTCACCCTAAATTAAAAAATGGTACTGATTTGACTTCCAATAAGTGATTATATTGAAAATCTTGTTTTCATTCCTCCACCATTAAATAGAAAGTCATTTTGACATTGGGTTTTCGTCAGAAGATTTCTGTCTAGTTAATCCTTAATGAAAATTACTAAACCTCAATATGTCCACCATTGAGGCTATCTTGAAAATATTATCTCTAGTCCTTCCAAATGGACAATTATATCAACATGGGTTTACACCTATAGAGGTCTTATGATACCTGGTTGGCCCTAAATGAAAATGATGCCAGTAATACATCCAGCCTGGCTTCCATGGTGACAATCTTAATCTTGTTGACACTACTGTCTGAATGGATGACATGAGAGTTTCAAAAGACTTTTAATGAAGTCTAGTTTGACCTAAATGGAACTGGTGCCATAATGACATTCAGTATTTCTACCACAGCAGCTAATTTGAAAACTCTTGTATTTGCTGAAGAATTTGATTGATGGTTTCAACACTCAGCTGTTAAAAAGAAGAAATGGTCTTGTCTTGAATTCTAGGAAGTTCCTTTTGTTTTCATAGGGCATCCAATCTTCATAGGAATTTTGTTGAGGGTGGGGGAATGAGTAAAACTAATTTTTAATAATGTAATACTTACCTGTCACTATTGCAAGATTGCCTCCTCTCAAAGAGAACGAGTATCTCACATGAGCCTATGATGCACTAGTTAGACTGGTTGTTGTTTATCTGCTTTAGATTTCTATAATGTTCCATATTATGGGAGGATGTAATTATGAGCTCAGATTTGGAGTCTCGGTGTCCTAGAAGATAAATAAGGCAATAGCGACAGGTAAAAATTACACAATTAAAATTGGTTTTGACATTCCCAAACTGCTATTTTTGTACCTGTTATGTATAGTTATATCTGGATTCATTCATTAAACATGTTGAAGGGACACATTTTGATGAATATTACTCACAAATGTAAGTCACTGTAACCCATATTTCAAGTTCACAGAGTTGGTTAAATTTTATTTTAAGTTTATCTCTAAAGTTCTGTTAGTTTGAATTTGTTTTCTGCATGATAATATTTATACAGTGGAACCCCGCTATAACGCGATGATCGGGGTCCATAAAATCGGATCGCGTTAAAAGCGGGGTCGCGTTAATGCGGGGTTTTACAATATTTAACTTTTTTTCCGAGAACATATACGTGTATACATGTACAATGATCAAAAGTTGGCTTATCATCAGATGAATATTAACTGGAATGCATTAATTAAGATATATTCAAAATAATCGATGACTAATATATTTATAGGTTATTACTGTGCATTAAAAACATTTACTAATTTTTATTTGTTTGAACGATAATACAGATTGACCGATAATACCAGACTATCGCTATATCATGAAAAGTGTATCAACATCGTATGCTACCGTGCCGTCGTGGCATGCAGTTCATCCATAATGGATGTAATTTCATTGAAAATCATACAGATTTAAAATATTCAATAATTTTGTAATAGTCTGAATTCGTCGTGTAAAATATAGGATGAACAAAATATTGAAACCATTTACTTGCCGTCTGATATCGTACAGTCATTGCATGCAGCTATTCCCGGGTCTACATACGGTGTCTGTACAAATTTCATATCGCTAAAATTTTATCATATGCGACAACTGCAAGAATAATTAACAATCAACGCATGATTTCAGCGTGCAAATAACTTTTATTTCAGATTTTGTGAACATCAAAAGAAACATGTGAAAACTGCTAAATTAATCGTTGCGCAAAGTGCAAAGTCAGTGTGGTTCCAAATTTAAATTTCATCATTTCTTGAAAAATATATCCAATGACGTTTGCTTCTTTGCTCTAGGGCATACAGTTTCTCTTCAGCAGAAAACGACTTGCGTTTTTGAACTTGCTTTTCCATAATAGTAAAATATTTTTTTATATAAGCAAACAACATACACAGATAAAGCTCGATAACTAAGTAATGAAGGCCTGCATTGGTTATGAATCACTTTTTATATAAAACAAAATTAAGCTGAACGGATGTACAATTTCATACCCTTTTAATTTATAGATAATAAAGTGGATATTATTTACTTTCAACTGTTTGTTGTTTGATCACACCGCCAAGCACAGCATACATGTTGGCGGCTTTCGTCCTTTGATGTTTATTAAATTGTGCGACTCTTGTATCAACCACAGCTTTGTCTGCTGCTTGGCTGTGATTGCAGTTAAATAAGAAGCCCATGTCAGCTATTGTTTGAGCAACGACTGTATACAGAATTCATGGAAGACAATCACAAAGACAATTTACTGGCTTTATTCATGGGTCCGTAATAAGTAACACTTCCGATAATGTTTACTTCAGCTTAACAATTCAAAAACCTAATGAAACCAGTTTCTTCTTCAAGAGTAGAATACGGAGCTTCACCACAACCTGTTCAAATTGATAAATTTCAGAAGCCAAGTGTTGTACACACTATTTCTTGTACGTTATATATATCGTATTATTTTAGAATTCATACACAATCACTTCTCCAAAATCACTTAAAGAACCTGAATAAATTGTTAAGTTCCGATCGTTTATTATTAAAAGTCATACGCGAATTCTTCCACCAAATTATAATAAACGTTTTACACACTATTTCTCGTACGTTAAACAAATATTTTCACGTTTTGATAAAAATACACGTAAATGAATTTCAAATTTCAGGAACCATGCCACGATCATATTATTTTAAAAGTCACAACTAATCTCATGCCCAAAATGAAGTTAATTTCTTGTTTTGTTTTTTTTTTACTTTTCTCCGAATTTTTTTTCTCCATGTGTGAATGAATATACAAAATTTCGGGAGCCATGCTACGACCGCGTTATATCCGAATTCGCGTTATGGCGGGGCGCGTTATAGTGGGGTTCCACTGTACTGTATATAGTATTATCCAACCTTGCAATTTATTTGTACCTCCACCCCACTGATTTTAAAAATGAAAACATCAACAATTTCAAAAAATGCACAAAACAAAAAGTAAATTTCTTTCATTAATTTTTAATTTCTAATCTAACTTAATATCTTGGGGGAGATGGGGGTGTCTATAACAATGTCATCATTTTCATGTTTCAAACCAAACAAAGTTGTCAGGATAAACAACAAGCTTGCTGTCATTTTCCAGTTTCTTGATACACAGAAGGTAAAACTGTGTCATCTGCCACCGGTGCCACACAGAAACCATCAATAACAATAGCCTTTTCTACTTTTCACCAATGTTGTAGAATCGACTTTCAGAGAATGATGACTTTGGTTATTGTGCATTGTATACAATAAATCTAGCTGTTTTCCAAATTTGATAAAAGAAAATGTTTATCATCCAGATTAAAAAAGTATTAATACATTCAAAGGTCTAAATTGTACCAAAAACTCTAACTAATTGTGACTTTGAACATATTAAAAATAGACTGCTACTAGTTGCTGTTGTTAGTATAAGTATGAGAGAGAGAGTCAATTAACCCATGATACATGGTACTAATCAACAACTTTACATTTTTATCCACTCTGAATAACATTGTTTTTTTATTCAATTTTATCCTGTACATGAAATCTCATGAAACACAAATGACTCCAGAATGAATTTGCAGCTATAGTTGTGAGAATTATCTGATAGGTCACAATAACCTGGATTCACTGATAAAAGTTTTGGTTGGAAAAAGCATTCAGAGTAGAATTACCAATCACTCCATCCAGTAAACAACAGCTACAACACTAAATAAAACAATACAGGTAACAGTGCACAAAAATATCTGACCAGTCATGGCTTACAACAGAACTCTAAACTAAACTTAAATAATTTAGAAATCTTATTCTTCAAGCCAGATGAAACTGACATTCCAAATGTACCTGCTACAAGTGCTGCTTCCTCCATGACAACAAAAAATTAAGGACCAAGCTGCCTTAACAACAAACTTCAAGGCATATTCACTGGCCCATTTTGTCATTATTGTAAACTTTCATTGATGTGTTGAGTCATTTGCTATAGTGCACTCATTTTTATCCCAATATTAATAATGGCATATTTTTTTGGCTATTTGACATCTCATCTTTGCCGATTACAAACTTATTTTTCTTAACAGATTGTGAATATCACCTCATGTATGCATGCGTTTGGTGTAGTGAAGTAGTACCGTGCAGTGCTTTGGTTTGAATCATAGATTAAATGAATGACATGTACAATGTTTAATAAAACATTGCAATGATTTTTTGTTTCAGTTGTGTTTTCCTTAAAAGGGAACAATTATTATGCTTGTTTTTAAGTATGTAATTAAAACGTTATTGGCTAAGCATTGACAAAGACTGGACCCATGCAAGCTTGAGCATTTGTCACACAGCCTTACGCCTAGTATTTTGCAATATTCATTTAATAACCTGTTTGATAATAATATAAATAATAATAAATAACTTTATTTCAAACCTAAGTTCATATGCGGTGGCCTGAGTGGTCTAAAGTGCTCTCCGTTATGGATCACTGACATCTTACCTCTGCATTGGTTTTAGTCTCCGTTATGGATCACTGACATCTTACCTCTGCGTGGGTTTTAGTCTCAGTTTCGGCAAATGTGGTTATGTAAGAAAGCTTGCCAGTAGCTTCTTGTGGGTCAGTGGTTCTTTCCGGGGGTTTTCCTGGGTTCTTCATCCACCATTAATATTGACCACCATGTATAGCCTATCGTGTTGAAAAATGGCGTTAAACACTACAACAACAACAACAACAATAAGTTTGTATGCAAATTTCAATAATTTCACATAATATATGACAAAAGAAATATTTAAATAACATTATTGAAAAGTACAACTTTAACTTTTTTATGTTTCTCTTTTTTACAGGAAGTAGACTTTTATAATGCAGAGAATCAAGATATTCCAAGGAATAAAGCAACTCAGTGCTGCTAAGTTCCTACCAGCAGTTTTAAATTTTATTTATTTGCCTGGCTCCAGTTTGGATCATTATTTCCAACAATACAGTACTGCTATTCGTGCTATATAGCATTTACCAAGTCTTTCAGAGACAATTTTCTTTTTCATATTTTGGTTTGCTTTTCTTCTGTCATCAAAGTCTCTTTGTCTTTGTGAGTGTGTCAGTGTGCATGTGTTTGCATGTGTTGTTTGTTGTCAGGGATAGTTTTGTTGATCCAGTGTTGTGATATATTTGTATCAAATCATCATAATAGAACATTCACAGAAAAGAAACATGATCTTATTTGTTAGTTCACACTCTGGTGTGTCGTACAGTGCTTCCGAAAAGCAAGAAAAATAGAGTTGTGGGCTGCTATAAATATTATTCAGTGTAGACTTTTTAATGGTATGCAGAATCATTAGCTTATGGTGCATCATATGCTATCTGTCCATCAACATTTGCTGTCACCACTCTGGACTCCATCATTCTGATCCAATTTTGGTCAGACTTAGGATATGTGACGAGTTCAGTAATGAGCAATATACATGCATATTAATGAATGATCGTAAATCTGATTGATTGACTCTGAATATATCATATTTCCAAATCTGCCAACCTATATGATTTTACCTTAAGGCTTGCTAAAACAACCCAGAATCCATATTTTTAACCCATTCTAGTTATTCAGGGAACCAGAGTAGCTTTTATTTCAGATGCTTTAAACTACCAGTATTGTTCATGTGATCCTGCACTTTATCAGTCTTTAGTTTTTGCTTTTACATTTTTGCATATCAAAATATCGTCCATCAAATGAAAAACGTGTTTAGTCAAAGGAAACAATTAGCCATCTGAAAATTCCAAAATAACAGGCACAAAAATATGAAAGCCAGTTATTGTCAGATGCTTGGCTGTGCTTGGAAAAAGAGGGTGACAATTATATTTATTGGTCATATTATGTCACTTTCAGTACTACAAATGTCAAAGGAGATTATTGCTGCAGCCATGAAAATGAAGATTAAATAATACAAATTGTCAAGTTAATTCTTTGAACCCATGAGATTAATGTTAAAATTTCACGTAAAATAAGGGTTGTTAACTCATTTTTTTTTTTAACATTCAGATTAAATCCAAGTACATCTAAATCAGGTTGCCAGATAGTTAGATTTGTAAATGATTTTTTGATTGCCTGTTTTTCCTGTGTATGAACAACAGAATAGTGAAAATTCGACTTCCTTTTTTGTCTTTTTAGTTAATGTACACATGAGTTTTTCATCCATTGCTTTTTCTCTCTAGATCTCAAATGTTTTGCAGAGGTTTATATGTACATTTTTAGATCAGTCTGCTTTAGGTCTGACTTTAGGAGGTCTAAAATACATGCACACAGACTCCAGCGCTAGCATTGGGTCTTGTTGTTTTTTTAAAGTGTCAGGCTTGATTTAATCAGACAATGTAAAACTGCTAATATTCTCAACATGTTGCATAGTTTTAATTATAAGCAAGACCTCTGCATATTTATGAGGTGAATTTCCAGCAGGAAGGCTCTTTTTATATCACTCTTGAGAATATTTTGGACCGTATTTGTGATCACATTTGGTAAATAGGGAATATAGAGGGTATTTCAGAAGTACTGAAGATTTTATTAAAACCTTCTATTTTCTTTGACTGTCAATAATTTAAGTTCCAATGGAGGCGAGTGGTCTACAGCGTTACTGAAAAATAGCATTTAACCCCACAACAACAACAACCAATGGATAGAAAAGTTTGTTACCATTCTTCATCTATTGACCATATTTAAATTCAGTTTGAGCCCTCATCTAAAACCTCACTAAAATTTCTAACTAACTAGAACATGCCATCTGATAGCTTTAGCTTTGGCATGCGGGGTGATTGAATTGTTTGCCCTTTCAATGGATACAAACTTTCCCCAGTTCACATCAGATGATTCTAATGATGCAGCAAGACTTTGTACAGCTAAGAATAATGTTGCCATCATCAGGCAATCAAAGTGTCCTTTCTGTAATTGATTGATATGTCCAAGGTTACTTCAATGCAAAACCTTCTCTTTGCTCTCAAATGTGCACAGAAAAATGTCAGGGAGACCATAACCATAGTCACTTTTCTATAGCCCAATACTCTGAAATCACAGAATATCAAATTCATGAGAATTGAACTTCAAATTCTACAGGATTCATGGGAAATTTTGAAGCTTGAAAATCATTTACACATAACTGCATGAATGGACGTATCAAAGAGATAGCCATTCATGCACAGTACATGTGTAATTCATTTTCAAGCTTTCATGAATTCTTTTGTGAATGTAAAGTTCATTTCATATAATTACAGATAGTTATAAAACTATTAATTAATCACATTTACTATTTTATGTACATGTTATCCACTCTTCCTAGAAGGAACTGACACAAGTCCAGTTGAATATCTGATGCATTTTTGTTCATGCTAGAAAGTAGCCACTAAAATAGCATCTAAGTACAACTGCTCTCTGTATCATCCAAGCTGTCTTATGGTGGTCAGTGATGGCATTTTTAAGCATACAATCTTTCACTGTAAAAAAAAATTTTTTACCTGGTAGGACTTGTACCAGCAACACAACTGACCACCTTCCCAAGTCATTAAGCAGCCTTGTTATATGCATGTCATTCTACTTCTTGGATTTATGAGTGAACATTACTTTTTTCATAATTTGTGATCAAGCCCACAACACCCACAAAACTTTCAGCTTTATCTTATATGTTAGAAGAGCAGAGAATGGGCTGCCACCTGCAGTTTAAGGAATAGATGTACCCTCCCAATCCTTCTCCCCAGTTACATCCATATAATAGTCTGCTTATCCGTTCTAAAAGTTACTCACAGTTGACAAGATTTTATGTGTATCATGCAATCCAAGGGAGCACCACTCATGTGAATCCCACCTTGACACCTGCAATGGACTTGGGGATGTAGAAAAGGTCAGATGCATCCTCCAGCATGCCATAAGAGATGACTAATGAGGCATAGCCACAGTGGCTCAGTGGATAATGTGCCATACATGCAACTTGAAGAGTGCCAGTTCTTCATTCTATTATAAGATCAGCCTGTGTTGGCTACTATGGTTTGGGTATAACACTTTATCCCAATTGCCTATAAACTACTTGTATTGCTGTCATCAAGTCCCGTCATCCACCTTGACAAGCACATTTCTAGCACTTTTGTTGCTAAAACAATCTAGACAAAATGTGGCAAACATCATCATTAGCATGGAAGGACAGGTTTTGCATGGTAGTGAATATACCTCTAACAGATCATGATCATGTAAATATTCTCAAAATAAACATTCTGCTCAGAAATTTGATATATTCCATATCAGTTACTGATTCAGGTGAAACTCTGGTATGTTATCTCCATATACCAAACTTCATCCATTGATAATCTGTGATATCCTGTGATGGCTGCATAGGTGGCATCAACATGAAAATTCTGTATTTACATTTTGGAGTGTAGTATCTTCTGCACTCATCACTGTATTCAACAAATTCTGGCACAATGTTACCATATTTCTAAATTCTTGTTTGTGATGTACTAAGGTTTTCTTTCTTGTACTAAGGTTTTCTTTCTTGCTTGCTTATAATTAAAATATGCATTTGAAAGTATAGTTCACAGAAAAAAAAATGTTCTGTGATACTCTTGTTGTGATTAAGCAGCAGTGACTTAGTTTGATTATTTAGTTCATTTCCCAAGCAGAGGTAAAATCTTGATCTACTTTTGTCTTTGTTTGGCCAAGAAATTTTCTTTAAAATTGGTCAAGCCATCACCTTAAACATGGTTATTTTTTTAATTTCCCACATCTTCCAGATATTTATTTCTATCATGATTTGATCAAATAGTGTATATACATGCTTATAAGTTGATTCCTACTGCAAATGACATAGTCCTTGATTTGCCAGGGACTATTGTGCCAGCAGATATGGTCTGTTTAGTTTCTCCTACTAACTAGACTAAGATCTGCTAGCTCATTATGCAAATCTGTTTAAATTGTATAGCTGTCATGTGCTGTTTTGTTTACAAATGTCACTTATAAATTGTTATATACACCTGTATTCAAATTATGCTCAGTAAATAGCTGAAAGGATAAATTGGGAGCTAAGTTGACTTACCTTATGTGATGTTGTGTGCAGACTAACACTGAATTGTGAATGAGATTCGTTGTAATACAACATGTGCTTATTCTAGGAAATGCTTTGTTCTATCAGAAAGTACATATTGTTATAATTCCCTTCAGATATTCTCTCTGCTAAAAATGTTTCCATATTAGGTGGTGCAAGCTTAAAGATTGCAATATTTCAAAATGTTAATGTACAGTTTCACATCCATAATTTGAAATATTTTGCAAAGATATTTTAAATGATGTTGACTTTAATGCAAATATATTTTTAATGACATTGACTTAATGCAAACAAATAAAATAAATAATATGCTTGAATGAAACCATTTAATAATGTATAGAAACTGACACGTGTCAAGATGCAAGTCAGAATAAATTTATTAACTTCACCAGGAACACTTTACCTGATGAGTCATTTTATTTTGAAACTTTTGAAAATGAATATATTTATTAAACAGGTTTACAGATTGCCTCTATAAGATTGCATAAATACACATATATTATGTTAAAACAGTCACAAGTGTCAAAGTAATGCCTATTTTAGACTTTTTAGCAGCATATCATAGAATGACTTGCAGGGACTATCTCAATTTAAAATTTCATTTAATACAGATAAATATATCAGACCTGGGTCTCTGAAGGAAATTAATTCTGTCAACTATATTTTTGTCCTTGTTGTTTTAAGTCATGCTACAAATTGGTCATTTGTATTTAACATGCTTCTACCTTCTGAAGACTGAGGTCAGATTTGATTTTCACTATTTTCTTTCAAATCTGAGTTATGGCTTCCATCTTAATTATTCAGTTCATTTCTTATGGCCAACTCTAGTATATTTTGACCAATCTAGCATAATTTTGGCCCATCCAAATACAATTTTGGCTAATCCCAGTATAATTTCAGCCAATCCCAGTGAGAATACGCATTAAATTTGGTGCACAAGGTAAAAAAGCTAGTCATTTCTTGGAGTATCAAAGCTGAAAATCACAGAATAAACTGACAGGATTGGTCTATTTATGTTTTCATCACAGCATTACAGTGGCCCTTACTTAGAGGCCCCACTCAGGATCGCTCACCCCTATTTTAATGGCCACCTGACTTTCAAACAGTGTATTTTAAACATATGTGTTCCCCCAGTGAGAGGGCACACTTTTTTTTATAAGATTATATTGCAGCAAAAATGCTGGTCTGATAAGAGGATGAACACTGCATCATTTTGTGTGGTGTTGATTTGTGTATACAATATTTCTTCGTAAGACCAGTTGAGCAATTATTTTTTGCTATACTCAATGAAAATATTAATAAATGACCATTAAGAATAATCTGGACTTTAGAGTGTAATCTTACCTACTAATTTTAATTGTATTCTTATTAATGTTATATCACAAAATGTAATAGACAAGCTTGCTTTGTACGGTAGTTGCAATTGTTATGTTATCAATAATGACATCAAAATTTTGTTTGTTTCTTTTCCTGGTTCATTTTTTAACCATATTCTCAGATTCTCAGCCATACTCTTTGTAATTGGATATTAGCTTTTAATATAGTTCCTTCTACATGGCATATCCATATCTGTTTCTCATTGAATTTTCACATCAGCATCTTGAAATTTAGCTAACATTACCAAATTTGTTTTATGCATGAATGATTTTAAACAGAATTCATATTTACATACTGTGCAACACCATTTATTAGGTAAATGCTGAAAAAGATGTTTGTATATATGTAATCTGCCATGTTCATGCTAAGTTCTGGAGGAGTCCGCACTTGATACTACAACGAAATTAACAGGAGGCAACTATATGATGGTCAAATTAAGCTGATTATCAATAAACAAATGGAGTTTTCCACTGTTAATGGCAGTATAAAAAATTGGATGTAAACAGACATCCCTGTTATAGTATGTATTTAATGAAATATGTTACATTGTGTAGATTCAAATGGTGTTGAAATATTGCACAAATCTTACTATTAAATACATTTGAAGACAATAACCGGAATATTCAGGATGCAGATATCTATCACTATGCAGTGCAGAACAAACTAGAAGAGATCATTACTGAACCACTCGATTTGTAAATACACCAGATCTAAGGAAAGACTTTTTAACAAGACAGTACTTAGTCACTACATTAAATAATCCTTTTCACAATCATCACTATTAGTCATATATTTTGGTCCAAGAGGGTTCTTTTTTTTAAAATATATTTTAATAAACTATCTCCTGTTTGAGTGGGTTGATTTACATTCAACTGTCCTTCAGGTTCCAACATGGTAGATCAACAATTTCTTGTGGTCCAGATGTTAAAGGTCACTGTTACTAGGGACAGGGAAGGGGGGTGAATTATCAAGGTTGTGGCAGATGGAAATAAAGAAAAGGTGAGACCATTTGCTTAAAATTTATATTTTTAGAAAAGATGATGTTTAAATGTTTGCTTTTATCAGGACATTATGATACAGTACATGGGGGTTTCATTTCAATTTGTGGAAATCATTTTGATGATAGAGAATATTTACTACCAGAAGTATTCAGTCCTCATACAAAATATTTCCTGCTTTAAAATAATGTGCATTAAGTTTGAGTAATTATTGTTCTGAGTGTAATACAATGTGTTTTTAAATTCGAATCCAAGATGTATGCAAGAAAAGATATGTTTATGACAGTACAGTCTTACTAAGTTGAGTTTGTCATTCTTTCATACTTTTAGTTATCATGTCTTTGTATCTTCAAAGATCCGGTTTTTTTAAAACGCCGTAGTCAAAAAATGTTCAGTGCATATTGTGTGTGCATATGTGCAGTTGAACTAAATAGATTTTGAAACGTTCATTTGTTTGCATGTACTAGGTCTAATATCATATTTGAACAGTCCTAGCTATAGGCCTGTTTAATAAGGGTTGTTACCTCCCTTGTGAGACATCATTATTTGTTAAAATTACTTCTGGTGAGCTAAAAATCTGACGTAATGATGTTAAATAAAGGAATCGCTCGCTAACCCGTGCTCTTTTGACAAGCTATCAGTTTGTGAATTTTAGGTTTATTTAAGAGATAGTGGTGCACATGTGTCAGGGAGAAAATATTCAGAATAAATGGACTTTAAACGGCTTATGGGATAGTAATTTGACTCATTTGTCGTTGTTCAGAACAGAAGATTGTACAATTATCTTGTAATGAACAGTTCAAGAACTTTTGATTGTAAAATAACGAATGTCAAGAATCAGTTGAAGACAAGTTTTTTATGAAGACAGATGTGCACTCAGTTGCATATTACACAATTTCGTGCTTGCATTGCTATATAAAGGCCAAAGTAATTCCATTGGTGCCAAATGATTTTAAGAAGAAAATTGACTTAAACATCGTTTTATTTTTCAGCATATTTATTGGGTAACATGCACACTTTTAGTAAATACGCATATATGATTTTGCTTGTGTGTCCTTTTTAGGAAAGTGGGGGTTCTTTTACAATTTTGGAAACACCCCCCCCCCTCAACATTTGACCATATCTGGCTCTGTTAATACTGAGCTTCTATTCTGCCTCATAATAAAAATAAGTTTTATCTGCTGAAAAAGAATTAACATTTCAGTACACTATCAAATTCCACAAAAAGTTCATGATTATGCCATAGATATAAATCTTCTTATTTCCCCATGTGTTGTCATAGTATATATATTTATAAACATATATATATATATGTGACTATATAAACATATTTGTGAATATATATATACACACATACTGAATGCAAGCGGCTTCATTTTTTAGAAGTATTCCTTTAATTTTCAAGAAAGTTTCACACAGGAGAAATACAGAAACATGTCATAAACATGTAATCCGGTTTGGTCTTTATTGTTATGATCATTGGCCTTGTATGAATAATACTATTTTGTTTTGATCTTCAGAGATGCATTTATGTCAAAAGTGGGTTGGATTCGTCCTCAAAGTTTCCCATTGTTCATACCTTACCAGTTTCATCTACTACCTTTTCACTGTCCACTATCAGTCCACAACAATAATTTGCTTTTTCCCATTACTGCATTTGCAACCATCTAATCAGTTAGATGAAAAGCAATTTCATTGTTGATTTTAATGACTGGCAACATGGTCATTGCTGTTGATGGAAATGTAATCGTCTTTGGTTCTACCTGTGACACTTGATGCATTAAATCTATGTAGTAATAGAGCTTTTTGCAGTCTCAGATTTATCAGTAGATCATGTTACGAGTCTATGGACTTAATAATAAGTGTCAGAAAAGACTGAAAAGCAACAGGCTTTATAAATGTCAATAAGTAATTTATTTCCCTTGAATTGAAACTGAAAATGAAAAAGGACTTACCATATTGCGAATTAAATCTCAATATAATCATAGCTTTGCAGACAAAAGTCCTAATAATTTAAAATCCTGGATAAATTTTAATAAAATTCCTAACATAAATCCATAACTAATGGTGATGATGTGCCTGTGATAGCTTGTAGAGTGTTTATGTGTCAACGGTCTTTTGTTCAATCCTAGTAATATAAGTTCAGGTTTATATTCACTATAAATTCTAATGTATCTATTCAATAACTTTATCAGAGCGCTAGTTGCGTTTCCAGAAGAACACAATAATCACTTGAATCAATAATTTGAAGAAATAAATTCCAGTCCACCTGGAAACAACATGTATTTCAACATGAAAGTACAAGATCTTAAAGCACAATTGAAACATCCTCTCAGTTACATGATGATCTAGTTATTTACTTGACCTCAGGTCGGAATTTGCATTTATTATATTTTTTAAAAACGATTACCTAATGGAAAATAACCCTCTAGAATGACCCTGATGTTTACAAAATAAAAATACAAGTTATTATTAGAAACCAGAACCTGAACGATGTCAAATAGGCTAAGGACATTGGAAGAACTAAACCTAGACTATTAAAAAAAACATTTGCTTCTATCAATAATAAATCTAATTTAAACCCATTCTTATAGAGAATAATTTAACGTTATATCAAGATATTTAACCAATACACATAAAGAATAATTTAGCTTTGCATTAGCTATTTTATAGGAACTCATTTTTATACAAGGTCGAGTCCAACACACAGTGTTACATTACACTACTATATAATTAAATAAAAATTCATTATATTAAAAAAAACTAACAATACAAATTAAATATGCATACAATATCCACATCACTATCAACGACTTGCAATGAATAGTGTATCATGAAAAAGCCATGAGCACCATTGGCATTTTTGTAAACAATTCCTGAGCAACATGACAAAGACTTTCCATTATGGAAAATAGTTTTCTCGCATTGACATCATGCATTGGTATCACTTGTCCACGTATGATCGTTGTTGCATTAAATATCAATTCAGTTTCTGCTTATGTATAGTTAATGTCTCCCCGTGCAAGTCTAGCATGTACCCGTCCTGGTTCTCACATCGAATATGTGTCAACCATCCATTATGACATGAAGATGCAGGGGCGTCGACGTAGTAATGAAGATTAGATCACCCATTCCACATTTCTGGAAACACGTAACGATATGTAACCTTTGAAGTATACGCTTGCAGAAGTCATGTTTCATAACTACCACTGTTAACGTCACCGTTTTTTTTTTTTTTTTTAGTTTTTTTTTTTAATCCGAGTTGTTGAAGTAATCTTGAAAATATCAGGTGTAATATGGTATACATATATGCTTGCAGAATTTGCTTATTTTTGGAAATATTTTTGGGCCAACAAGAACTTTTCTCAGCGACAGCTGTCTATTATTAATCATATATTGCGGAGATTCGATTGAGATGGTAGCAGAGTGGGCTCACGTCCACGTATGAAAACTAAAGCAGCTTGGCTAGTACCCAAGGAAATTCTTCGTCATACCTAATTATTGATCAATGCAATATCGTAAGCACATTCTACAATGCCCCAAGTTGTGCACTGATCGTGGCGATAACACCAGAACGTTATTAGTGTCAAATCCCCCCAATATTAGGCTAACTGTAACCCCTAACACAGTAATATACAGTAATGTTCTGTAATGGAGATGAATATAAAGTAATGTAAAAGAAATTCCGGTATTGGAGTAACACGTCAATTATTTTGCACACATAGCATTGATTTGGGGTTTTATTAAGTAATGCAAATATACGTTTTGCACTATTTGTTGTTATTCATCCATTAATATGATATATAATGGCACTAGCGTGGTTCATTAACGGAACATCACAAGAATAGGCAGTAAAGGAGACTATATCATCGTGGTATGCATGCAGGTATTATGTATGGTTATACTGTTTTATTAATGATGATACAATGTTTTAACGAACAAAAATGATTATGAAAATTATATATATATATATATATATATATATATATATATATATATATATATATATATATATATATATATATATATATATATATAATAGTCCTATCATACAGGCTAGAGTATTTTTAAATCATACTCAATGAAGATTCAAACCCAGGTCCGCAGGTATACGGCACCCATCACCTTGCCTGCACGCACGAGCCCATATTCCTTCATGACTAGGCAAACATCACAAAACATGATGTTACTCAATCGGTGTTAGCAGGGTCCAAGTTTTTCAGTTTGCTCTCGTCTTATATTACAGAGCTCTCGTCCTTATTATCTGATGATTTTTTTTATACTTCAAAGGGCTCTCGTATAGCGATTTACCAATTGTAAACGTTAGTTTTTTATTTTTTTTTGTACCCGTGCCTTTGAGAAATTTTCGAAATAATGCTTCTCTATCATTTTCTGGTTTAGGCACTACATGTTATTATAAGTCTTTTTTTTTATACGTATAATCGTATACCAGCTGGAAATTGTCTCTTCTAATCATTGATCTTTCGCCATATTTTACTGGTAACTCACAACTGATTGATTGATTGATTCATTGATTGATTGATTGATTCAAGTTGTTGTTATAGGGTTTAACGCCATTTTGCAGCAAAAGATAGGCTATACATGGCAGCCAGCAAAAATGATGGAACAAACTGGGAAATCAAGGAAAGAACCACCCTCCCAAGACAAGCTACTGGTAACTTTCTCACGTACCCACATTGGCCGAGCCCGAGACTTTGTGCACCGCAGATAGAGATGAGATGGAACTGATCCGTAACGATGAGAGCTTTACACCACTCAGCCACTCGGGCCCCCAAAATTGATCGTAGTACGTCAATACAATCTAAAATATTTTTTTGCTTCTATTTGGTCCCAGTCCTCAAGATCTTGTTGGCAGACAGCGTTATCAGTTCTCCAGTGGACGTCCACGTTTTACCTTCGCTGGAAAAGTTAATATGATTGTTTTTCGAAGTATAGCTGGAAACCCGATGCTTCTTTCGAAAAGACATCTGCTGCACATTTTACTTTTTCTTCTAATATTACACAACTATCCCCCTGTGATAACCGAAAGGGTGTGGCAGTTGTCTTTCTGTCTTCTAGGGGCTTGTATTTGGATATTATTTATCTGATTAAAACTAGTATCGAGTATACTTCAGAACACACACTTTATTTTGAATTTTCCAGTGAGAATTCCTATCAACAATCACACCTGGAAGTTAAGTACTTGACTTTCGATGTTATGCAATATAGTTCCCTGAACAAATATAAAAATCATTTTAAAATGGTTCAGGAACGACTTTAGCAAACGCAGGGTCCTATTTGGATAAATTTTGCGGGACCCCTGTATTTAAGCGCAGTGTCTCTTTTGAACAAGGTTTTGCGAAATAAACGTTTAAATCAAGTCTTATTATATGACGCTGTGTTAAAAAAAATTCTTCAATGTTTTAAAATTACTTTCTCTCTGTAGATATATATTGAAAACATTGGGAGAGAAATAAAATAACAAATATATTAAATTATATGACTATACGGATATACGTCATTTAAATTTGCTACCATAGAATAGTATATACAGTTCTTCATATTAGGTTTACAGTACTGTACAAACTACATTCCAAACAATCCACGAATTCATATACCCGCTGCTGGTCCACAGACACGCATTGGAACCCTTTTATTGTCACGGAATTTATATGTTTGTCCCCCGTTAGTGTTTACGATCACCAAGACCATCTTCAAATTTAGGTGGTTCCTCCTCCATTATTGAGATTTTCTTCTTGCCTGGTAAGCGGCTGACCTTCATTGGGCGGCTACAAAGTAAGAGTGTAGCAAGTGGCTGTCCTGGATATGTGATATTGTAGGATACTAAGGTAGGTAGGTGAAATGAATCTGATATGGATAAAGGCGTTTTAAAGCATCAAGCAAACAGCAATACACACAATCCAAACGCCATGTGTTAGCTTAGAATGCAAACGAAGACGATGGAATTTTACAAAATAAACTATTGAGTATACCATAAAATATAATATCCATCACATCAACTATATTATTTAACACCCCTACACACTCTAGCCAAACGCTTTGTGTTAGCTTAGAATGTCAGAGAAGGATAATCAATCCATGTAAACCTAATATCACATACGTAACATACCATCCAATATCCCAAACTTATAATATGCCAAAACGCTTTGGGTTAACTTAGAATGTAAGAGATGGAGAAGAAATCCCACAAACCTACTATCACATGCATTATATATAATCCTATATCCAATTTTACACTATCCAAAATGCTATGTGTTAGCTTTGAATGTAAGAGATGGAGAAAAGCCCACAAACCTACTATCACATACCTTATGTACCTTCCTATATCCAATTTTACACTCTACCTAAAACGCTTTGCGTTAACTTAGAATGTAAGATACAAAGAAGATATCCCACGAACCTACTATCACATACATTATATACAATCCTATATCCAATTTTACACTTTATCCAAAATGCTTTGGGTTAGCTTTGAATGTAAGAGATGGAGAAAAAATCCCACAAACCTACTATCACATACCTTATATACCTTCCCATATCCAATTTTACACTCTATCTAAAACGCTTTGTGTTAACTTAGAATTTAAGAGAATAACAAATCTCCAAAACTTTATATCACATACCGTGCATATAAACCAGCATCTCATTATACACTCTATCCAAAATGCCTTGTGTTAGCTTAGCATGAAAGAGGAGAACAAATCGCAAAAACTGGCCATCAAATGAACTATATCATTCAACACCACTTAAACACACTATCCAAATCGCCATAGTGTTGGTGTGTAATGTAAATCTTCTACTAGGTAGGTAAGTGAGAAATGGAAAAATGATAGAATCTTTTTTTAAAAACTGCAACATGTATAAAAATCCCATTGAAAAAGCCAATATCTATATATACATACAACTTGTAGGAAATTCCTTTGGAAAACCTATTATTTTTAGTTATAATCTGTGGCAAAATCCTATGGAAAACCAAGTATATATGTATAGCCGCATCTTGTGCGGCACTCATTTTTATAAACCATATTATCTATTAATATCTACATATAATGTAAATTCCTATGGAAAAACCCAACTCTATATTTAGTAGAATTTTTTTTGTATCATACAAAAGGAATATCCACATATATAGTACAGTCACAATCAATAATAATATTTTTGTCTGATATAATAATAATAATAATAATAATGAGGGCTTAGTATAGCGCCTAATCTTACGAAGCTCAAAGCGCTTTACACCATCAATAATGATAAGACTACACTACAGAACAACAAATGACAAAAACAATGAAACTGGAAAACATAAAAACATGCTGAAAACATAAGGTACAAAACATGATTAGGTCGCTAAGTTTGTCCCTGCAGTCGAAATAGGAGAGTTTAAGAGCACTCTTAAAAGGGATCTTTGTGTCTAATTTCAATGGGCAATTCGTTCCAAGTTGCCAGTCCCTGGTGTGCAAACGAACGTTGTCCTTATGACTTTGTTTTCACCTTGGGAACAATGAGTATACGATTATCAGAAGAAGAGCGTAAGGATCTAGCTGGTGTATACACATGGGTGAGGCTGGAGTCTGTCAGTGAAACGTAGCACAGAGAACAAATTTTGTGTTTGATTCTGTATCGAATTGATAGCCAATGTAGGGTACAGAGTATTGGTGAGGTGTGCTCTGATCGAGGTACTCTAAAGAGGATCCGTGCAGCTGTGTTTTGAACTTTTTTAAGTTTCTGGAGTAAATATTGTGACGAACCAGGCAGAATTGAGTTACAATAGTCCAGTAGCAAAGTACCAATGAACACACAAGTGTTTTAGTGGCATCAACTGAAAGATATTTACGAATGGAACTGATGCGTCTCAATTCAAGATTATATATATATATATATATATATATATATATATATATATATATATATATATATATATATATATATATATATATATATATCAGCACATAGCTGCATAGCCTTATTGTTTATGTGACCAAAAACTAAAATCATTTACGTGAGCTGCAAAATAGTTCATGTGAGCAAATAATTTCCTTTGTGTTTGTGAAGAGCTTCTACAATACATATACAAAGATGAAATTTTCTGCACCTATGGCTGCAGCTTTGTTGTTTGTGTTGCTGGTGGTTTTCTAAAGAATTAGTAATTATATTTCAAAAAAAGTATTAACTGTAGTTTAAAAAAAATAGTAATAGACACAACATCATATTATGCTAGCTGGTAAAATTAGTCAGGCCATTGCCTATTGAAGGGCAATTACCTACATCAGTGTCACGGAATTGTATACGACTATGTTCAATATGTATATGTGGTCAAAAATCTAGTCTCGATTTCGTTACTGCGTACAGTTTTACCGAGGGTAGTTTATTATTTTTTGGGCTTTTTAGTTATTTCGGCATAATGAGCGAACACTCAGCTCGTGCTGCATGTGCGAAATTGCCTGCAGTTTAAAGTACCTAGCTGTGCATATCTGTCACAGCTAGGAGTATATAAGGACGAAATTATAAGACAGAAAACACATTACGATGTAGTCTTGTCGAAAACGCTTCCATCCTAAACTGAGCAATCTATCAGCTGAAAGAGCTGAAGTGGTGTGGTGACGTGTTGCGCTGACGTAGTGTTGTGACGTGTAGTGCTGAAGTGGTGCAGTGTTGTGGTAACCGTGTGTGGTGACATGTTGTGCTGGAGTGGTGCAGTGTTGTGGTAACTGCGTGTGTGGTGCCATATTGTGGTGACTACGTGTGTGGGCTTGTCTATGCTGACCGTGTAATGCCCGTGTGTGGCGCCTGTGTATGGTGCTTACTTATGCTGCATATATCTCGTCATATGGACGACATATTTATTTAATTTCTTCTTTGCAGTCTCGTTATATAAACGACACCTGCATAATTTCATTCTACACAAATCTCGTTCCATGAATGAGAACTTCAGAATTTAGGGTTCACAAATTGCATATATCTCGTCATATGGACTACATATTATTTATTTAATATCTTCTTTGCAGTCTCGTTATATGAACGACACCTGCATAATTTCATTCTACACAAATCTCGTTCCATGAACGAGAACTTCAGAATTTAGGGTTCACAATTGCATATATCTCGTCATATGGACGACGTATTATTTATTTAATATCTTCTTTGCAGTCTCGTTATATGAACGACACCTGCATAATTTCATTCTACACAAATCTCGCCCCACAAACAAGAACTTCAGAATTTAGGGTTCACGATTGCATATGTCTCGTCATATGGACGACGTATTAATTATTTAATATCTTCATTCTAGTCTCGTCATATTGAAGACGCATTATCTTTGCATCTATCTCGTTATACGAGCCTTTTATATATATTCATATTTGTAAATTCATTCATATACTTCTTTTTCGTCATTACGTTACTGAAACTCATAGTTCCATGTTAGGAACATTTATTTAAATAGATTTTTCTTATATTTTGTAAAATATTGGTGTCAGAGTTGACTTTTAAAATTGCGTTTATAAAATAAAGATCTTATTAACGCAGTTGTGTTCCGTGTCTTCACTAATCCAGTCCCGACTCGGTCTATCTTGTGACAATCAGCCAGCAAAATTTTAAATGTCCAGTTTTCATAAGGCTATTTTTGGCCTGATAAACTTCTCAACAAAGTTCAAAATAAGGTATTTTTGAGAAATACATTTTAATGTGGGAGTTATCTGTTGTTTCAATTGCTAGAATTGCGATGATTTTAATACATTGCAGTCCAAATATAGAGGTACAAGTAAAAGAAGGAAGATGCTGGCTGTTGTGGAGACCCTAGTTGTGATTTTATATTGTATTTTTTCATGTTTTACTTCTTCTTCTTCTTAGGATTATTATTATCATTATCATTATTATGGTTATTATTATTATGGTTATTAATATTATTGTTATGATTATTATTATTATGGTTTTTATCATGGTTGTCAACTGTTATAAGGTTTGCCATTGGTGGAAGGGTGTGTGGCATGTTTCTATAATTAACAATGAAGAACTGTTGTGTCCATAAGACTAAGCTTACTGTATGGCCTTGACATATGTACATCATATGTCCTTCATTATGTATCCATCAGCTATTTCAATTTTTAACTTCTTCTCAAAAACCACAGAGAACATCCTGCATGAAGGCCGCTAGTATTGGTACAAATGATACCTATTTGTCATACAATTTCCCTGCCATTACTAAAAACAGACAAATGTTCATATGAATTCTTTTCAAAAACTACTCAAAAGAATTTAACCACATGTGTGATTTCTGGGCAGAATTAAATTTTTGTTTGCTGGAGATCTTGTGTTGTTCTGCTTTAAAACCAGATAAATTTAAATACTTGAATGTTTGCATTTATGGTCAAATACTTTTGTTTAGCCATTGTTGAGTAAAGAACATTATGGCCACCAATTAATATTATTTCATAAAATTTAGTTCATTCTGTTTGTAATTAATTGCATTCATTTCAACAAATGTCATTCTTTTTAAACTGAAAGAGATAGAAAAGAGATCAATAGCTATCTGTTTATGTGTTCAAAAGTACTTCAGGATTTTGATCAACTGCCAAACAGTACAAATGACACACCTTAGTAGTTCATGAATATATATTACAGGTACAAAGCTAGGTATGGTAGCAATTAAAGATAGATTACATATAGATAAAGCTAGGTATGGAAGTATGTAAGCTAGGTATGGTAACATGTAAAGATAGGTTACATATAGATCAAGCTAGGCATGGTAGCATGTAAAGATAGATTACAATAGATCAAGCTAGGTATGGTAGCATGTAAAGATATATTACAAATAGATCAAGCTAGGTATGGTAGCATGTAAAGATATATTACAAATAGATCAAGCTAGGTATGATAGCATGTAAAGATAGATTACATATAGATCAAGCTAGGTATGGTAGCATGTAAAGATAGATTACAAATAGATAAAGCTAGGTATGGTAGCATGTAAAGATAGATTACATATATATTAAGCTAGGTATGGTAGCATGTAAAGATATATTACAAATAGATCAAGCTAGGTATGGTAGCATGTAAAGATAGATTACATATAGATCAAGCTAGGTATGGTAGCATGTAAAGATAGATTACAAATAGATCAAGCTAGGTATGGTAGCATGTAAAGATAGATTACATATATATTAAGCTAGGTATGGCAGCATGTAAAAATAGATTACAAATAGATCAAGCTAGGTATGGAAGTATGTAAGCTAGGTATGGTAGCAATTAAATATAGATTAAATATAGATCATGCTAGGTATGGTAGCATGTAAAGATAGTTATGGCACTATATTTTAAATTGCATTGGTGGGAAGAAAAATGCTGCCTCAGCTAATTGGCTTGGAGAGAGTATGAACAATGTTGATTAAGCCAATCAGCTTGGAGAGTTCATGCCAATATGAATGGAATATTTGAGCCATTGCCTTATGGGAATTGCAGTAAGCCAGGTGAACAATATCGATCCCAATTTGGCCTCTTGTTACATATAAAATGTATGTTTTAGCACCAAGAAAGGATCAATCAAGATGAAAAAAATCATCAAAATCACTGTTATTTATATCATGTCATCAGCTTTAATAACAAAATCATCATTTAAAGGAACATGAATGTCCTGACACATTGTAGCTGATGATGTTTGGAATGGAGATCATCTCCTTCAGGAAGGAACATATTTTCTTCACCAAATCACATCCACAAGCAAGTAAGAGACCCAAGTGAGCCTGATATTTGTCAATTATACACATAACAGGCTTTAAAGATATTTTACTAGATGCTGATACAAACAATTTCTTAAGGTAAAGGCATATTGGTTATGTAGTCTCTTGCACATTACTGAAGGCATATCCAAAATATTGATGATGTAAAGCCATTTTATAGAAATCAGACAAGAAATATGTCTTTAGATCTACTGAGGTATTGTGCTCAGCCAATTGTACTGACCTCACTGATTGTAGAATCTATGACATTGATAATAGAAGCTTAAGTTGGAGAGAAATCCAATTGGAATTCATTCCCTAGATCGGTAACAAGCTCAGCTAACTGTATACGAGATTATCTCATTATTAAGTATAGATCATGCTGATGTTCCTCTCACATCTTGATAACAATGGACTTGAACAGGTTTGATGAAAACCAGATGAGAAATAGAATCACTGTAGTGTTGACAAGCTCCATGAATCAGAAACAAAGTCACCTATTAAATATGCATAGATCTTGCTCACATTTCAGTTTGCCATCTCTGTCCCAATGTATTACATCACAATAACAGACAAATTATGGGCAATGGCAGAATGATATATTGTAACACTTTTGTGCATTGATTAATTATTACACCTCTAGGTTGTAGCTCACCGGGACATAAGACCAGGAGAATTATAGTACAGGTTCATTTTGCATTCATTATTATTTTTAACTTCTTCTTTAAAAAAAAAAACAGATAGACCTTTCATGTTTGTGCAAATGTTGCCTATCACATATGAAATATGGCAGCCTTTATTAAAAAAAGATAAAAATTAAAATGACTTTTTCTCACACCTTTGGTTTTAAGCTCAGGTGGCCATAAGCATTACAAGTCAAATGCTCTTAAAATAAGTAACAGAAAAGAGTGAAAGACAACAAGCTTTGTGAAATGTAACAAATAATTTATTTACCTAGAATACAAAGTGAAAATGAGAAGAAAAAAATGTATGATCCTAATAATTTTATGTAAAGAATAAAATTAAGTAAAAGCCCAATTAATCCAAAAACTGAAGGTCATGATAATTATGTGGTAGCTTATAAAGTGTTGATGTGTCAGCAATCTTTTATTGAATCACAGTACCAGAATTACCAGGTTTGAATTCACTATAAGTTCCAGTGAATGTCTCTATCCAAGAATTGTATCAGGGCACTTTTGTATTTCCAGAGAAAATAATCACTTCAACTGAATAATTCAAAGAAAATTGATTCCAACCCAAACTTCAGTAACTGGAAGAAAATAGATTACAGCCCAAAATTACTGGTCACAACATATAGTACAATTTGATTGTGCTAAGAATAAAATAATGAATGAAATAATCCTCTCAGCTTCAAGATAACATAATTCTCTACTTGATCTCAGGTCACAATTAGCATTTTCTATATATAAAAATATTACCTAATGGAAACTAACCTTCTAGAATGATCCTGATGTTTACAAAGTAAAAACTTAAACCTGGATTACACTCAGAAAATTCCAAAATCTAGACCCAAATAACATAGTTACTTCTTCCATTAATAATGATCACAGGAAACCACTTTGATTGGTGGGCATAACCAGGTGAGGGTAGCCAGAAGGCCATGAGCCTTCTGGTGATTTTAGGGACCTGCTCAACCCAGTATATGAAGACTGCTCCAGCTGACTGTGCGGATGTGATCAATCAGAAGATCCAGTATCTAGGAAGGCAGTTCAGCAATTCTTTTGTGTTGGATCACAAAAGAAGACCTGACCATCGACTGCAGCTAAAGATGTTGCCAGCTTTAACAAGTCATTGTGCCACTGGACTCCAACTTCTGTGACCAAGAGGGTGAGGTTCCTCCAGCGCAACAGCTTCTTCACCATAATCTCCTTCATGCACAGGTTGGTATTGTGAAACGCTCTTTACTCAAACCCCTGCGTCCTCTTTCTTTCTACTCAGTGCATCTTCCAAGTCCAATGGTGATGGGGGAGGGACGAAGCGACAGGTAGAGGTTACTACTGGTAGTTGTAGTTCCAAACCTACATGGAGGCGGTATGTGGACAAGTGTTCATGTTTCTTTGAACCAGGCGAGCAAAGCCGGCAGCATCCCAAACAACTGAGCAGCCTTGTTTATAGCGACACTGCTCACCCTAGGGACTAGGAAATGCGTATTAATAATTGCCTCTCCTATAAACTAACTTGTTGGTTATCCCTGGTTTTCAGTTAACCCTTATTGTGGTCGACACTATAAGCATAAACAAACCAACACAATACATGAAACGTACACATACTCATGAGCAAAGAAGATACACATAGGCCAGAGTGAGAGAGAAGAACAGCCCTCATAGCCAAAGAAATGGACCGATACAAGATTGACAGCACCTTCTTCTGGAAGTGGAAATCAAAGACAAGCACTGAATCCATGGAGTCAGCATTGCCATTCGTACGGCACATTTGCCTCAATTCCAAGTGGTTCCTACACATGTGAATGAATGCTTGATGCGTTCGTTTGTATGTCTCCACTTTTACCAGCAGCGAAGAAGACAAGGAGGCTTTCTATGAAAGTATCGATACCCTTGCAAAAACTACCCCAGTATATAACAGACTTGTCGTACTTGGCGATTTTAATGCACAAGTGGGTCATGACTATGAAAGCTGGATTGGAGTATTGGGATAGCATGGAATTGGACAAATGTACACAAATTGACTGCTTCTATTGTCGATCTGTGCAGAGAACAATCTGACAATCTCAAACCACTTTTCCATCAGAAGAGCAAGTTAAAAACAACTTGGCTGCATCCCAGATCCATATAATGGCATCTGATCATAACAGAGATGTCTGCAATGTACAGATAGCAAGAGCATTGACCAATTAGTCAGGGCTATGCTTGATCTCAACCTTGTCCTACTACAGTGCAAAAAGATGAAGCTTACCCAAATCAAGTTCAACATTGCAAGGCTGAAACATCCACTGGTGACTGCGCATAGACCTCTGGCTGGTGACCCAGTATCCAAGTGGAACAAGCTCAAGGACATGTTGAGTGAGTCTGCAAAGTGGTAATCCTAGGAGGAAAAATAAAAGCCCACAATACTGCTTCGACATAAAACAAAGTTATTAGCATCCTCCTTGAACAAAAGCTAGAATCCTAAGTAGAATGGCAGAACAATGTTGACTCAGTCTCAAAACGTGATCGCTTCAAACACAGGCAAAGCAAAGCCCAGAGAGAACTATGCAAAACAGCTGGTTGAACTGTGAAGCAGATTAAGTCCAACATTATGCAGACTCCAACAACTTGAAAGAGTTTTTCAGACCCCTGAAAGATGTCTATGGACCGTCGTAAGCCTGCAGCACCCCGTTAATCTCTTCTGACAGGACCAATCTGCTCAAGGACGAAGAGGGTATCACTGCAAGGTGGAAGGAACATTTTTCCAACCTAATGAACATGCCCTCCACCACAGACTCTACATATCTCGCTCCAAAACATCACTTATATACCTGTTTTTACGTAAACAGGAAAGGGGTCATGACCTTCCAGAATCTCTCAGAACAATCTCACGTTCAAGAAATCATGCAAACATCGTATGACCCAACCAAATTAGAAAGATGTTTATACTTTACTCCATTATGTCCTTGGAATCATCCAATCATTTTAAAATAAAGCTCTAATGTCCTTGGAATCAACCAATCATTTTAGAAGCTTGTTTACACTCTGAAGCAAGGTCAGAAAATGAGGTTAACATATGTTGTTTACTTGTAGAGTGAAAACTTTCTAGAAAAATTACCCAATGAATGAATTTTTAATCCAAAATGTCAAATTTGAATCTGACAAAAATAAATAAATTATTTAAATCAAATATACATAACAGTCATCAAAATGACAAGCTCTGGCAAGGTACCAGGCGTGGATGGAATTCCTGTTGATCACTTCAAAGCAGCTGGCCCTAAGGTACTTGAGGCACTGCAAAGCATCCTGATCAGCATTTGGAAGGAGGAGTTCAGGCTACTGGAGTTCAAAGATGCAATGATTGTAACCTTATACCAAAACAAAGGGAACAAAGCTGACTTTGGCAACTGTTGAGGCATATCACTCCTGTCAATTGGCACACATCCTTCTCAACCTTCTGGTAAGTAATGTCTCAGAAGTCATATTGCTGGAGGCCCAATATGGCTTCAGACCAGATTGGAGCATGATCGACATGATCTTCACAGTGAGACAAATACAGGAAAAGTTGATTGAACAAAACATGAACTTCTATGGTGTCTTCATAGACATCACAAAGACCTTTGATATGGTCAACAGAGATGCACTTTTCCATGACAACACTCATGACAACAGGGATGTCTCTAAGCCATTCAATGTTTCTAATGGTGTGAAGAAGGGCTGTGTTCTCACCCTAGAACTATTCAACCTATTTTTTACATGTGTCCTAAACCATACTACACAAATTATCTCTGGAAAGGAGTGTACATACAGTACAGACTTGATTGCTCTCTCTCTCTGACATTTGCTGACAATGCCTAGTCCAAAACAATAGAAAAACTTTTTGTGGATGACTGCTCTCATGGCACACTTAGAAGCAGATCTCTAGATCATCATTACTTGCTTCGTGGAAGCCTCGAGACTCTTTGGACTCACTATCAGTCTGAACAAGACAGCGATACTTCACCAACTTATCCTAGGCATCATAGCTTGCCCTCTGATTGTATCCATTGAAGACACCCAGCTTAATTCTGTTGATCACTCCATGTACCTTGGAAGCATCATATCTTGATGGATCCCAAGACAACGAGATAATGGCATGCATCAGCAGCACCAGTCAACCACTAGGACGTCTCCGCTCTCCCATGTTGAGTCACAGAATATCAAACTGTCCACCAAGATAAAGGTACATAAAGCTGATATGCTAACAAGTCTTTTATATGGATGTGAGACCTGGACAACATACAAGAAGCACAATATTCAATTTGAGTGCTTCCATATGAGAGCCCCATGCTGGATTATAGGCATCAGATGGCAAGACAGAGCGACGAACCTAGAAGTGCTGGATAGAGTGGACCTAACCAGTATTGAAGCGATGGTTAGGACAGCCCAACACCGGTGGATGGGTCATGTCATCTGTATTGAAGAGTCCTGAATGCCACATCATATTTTGTATGGAGCTCTATCTAGTGGAAACAGAAAAATTGGTCACCTGAAAAAAAAGATTCAAAAAGGATAGACCTGGCTGGCGTGCAGCTGTTAGTAAGGGGTGCAAAACCTTTGTGGATGCCTGCAGAATGCAAATTACCAATGCCCGGGAATGCAAGAAGGCCTCAACATCAAAAACCAACCAATGCCTCCATGTCAATATTGCTCCAGGACACGCACATCTTGTATCAGACTCATCAGCCATATGAGGACCCATCAGCAAAGAGTAGCGCAGGATTGATTTTATTGAAACTGGATGGTCAACCAACATATTAAGCCCATAAACAGAGTGAATAATTTAGCTATGTGTTAGTTGTTTACACAGAATTACAGTTTGTTTTTAAAAATCAATTTGTGTCAAACAGAAATGAACTAATTTTGTAACAATGTCAAGTCCAGCATACAATGTTACATTTAATAGCATGTAATGAAATTTAAAAAATTAAAATAATACTAACAAACAAACAAAGCAAAGTTAAATATGCATAACAATGAGACTAACTAAGCTTATTGTATGGCCTTGACATTTGTACATCTTATTTCTTTCATTGTGCATCCATCATATATTGTGATTTTACACTTCTTCTCAAAAGCCACATATCTAATTTCAACCAAGCTAATGACAGAGAACATCCTAGCATGAATGCCTTTAATATTGGTACAAATAATGTTCCATCTGCCACGCAATAAGGCTGCATTACTAAAAATAGACAAATGTTCATAAGAATTCTTTTAAAAACTGCTCAAAAGAATTTGAATTATATTTGACAGAAAGCAAATATATAATTTCTAAATAATGCTGATTTGCCATCAAATATGTCAATTACAAATTGGAAAAATCTTTCAAAACAAATAATCATCCCAAAACTCTTTAGAGAAATTTGTGCAAATCTAAGAAAAATGAAGAAGGCCCTGAAATTTTCTACAGCTGATGCCAAATTGTCTATAATTATTGCATGCAGAAACTCTATTAAATAACACATCAAGAACTACTAAAGAGAATCAACCAAAATACGAATAAAACCAAGTAATCAATCTGAAATTGTCATGATTTAATACTTAGATAATTGAAGATGATTGAATAAGCATTTTCCTGAGACACTTGGGTAATGTTTTTGGATATGACACAAACAGGATGTCACAAAGTTAGGATTCATTTGATTTGAAATTCTTGATCCCCAAAGATGGATGGATGATTGGATTGTTAAAACTATGGTCTTAAACTATGTCACAGAAAGAAAGCAGATCCATCCAGTTTAGTAAAATTAGCAAATAATTTATTCTCTAAGTTACAAAAGTGAAATTTTATTCTCTAAGTTAAAGAATTGAAAATTAAAGAAGAATTTACAGTATTGGGATTTAAATCCAAAAGTATAAAACGTTCCCAATGAATTTCAATAACTTTAATATCTGGATGTAATATAATCCGAAATAATCCAAAAATAGTGTTTTAGTCAAAAGACACTTTTTTATTTTTAATGGACAGTTTAAATTCTTCCAAAAGTATATCTGGACCCATTTACCAACTCTGATCAGAGATTCATAACGTCTGACACTAAAACACGAATGAACCATTGTTTACCTCATCCTGCTATACCAACTAATTTCACTTGACCTAAGACACGATTGCATTTCCTGGGGAAAACCCCTGGTCTTCCTGTCAACTGCAAGTAAATATCTTTTTTTTTTTTTTTTTTAAAAGACAAATGTCAGACAGGTCAAAACTCTACCCTTAATAACGAACAGCATTAAAACACACATCATAATTAAATATGCATATAACAATATCATTATATTATTATTATTATTATTATTATTATTATTATTATTATTATTATTATTATTATTATCAAACGTCCAGAATGAAAATTGTTATTGTTATTAATTTTTTTTATTATAGTATTTTAATAAATGTGTACGTGCGTTTCATCAAGTGAAGCAAAATATGACAGGCAGGGAGAAAAAAAATAGAGGCCAAACAAATCACGAACGCCTATGACAATCCTAATTTTCAATCACAGGTAATTCAGCACAAATTAAATCCAATGTTCTTTCTAAACTTTATAAACATGGATCGTTACTATCTAAAAATTTGTCTCAAACCAGCGGAAACCTGTTGACGCAAGTCAAATATAACACATACGTTTCCTGGCCTATTTGTATAAAGGTTAACTATTTTTAGTAACAAAATGATAAAATGTTATTTATCCTCAAATATGCCATTCGTTCCAACTGGTCGTAAACCTTATTGTTTTTCTCTGGATTATTTTAATTTTTGCCTTCGGAAACTAACTTCTAAATTATTCTTGATGTGGTACATTATTTTTACTCGAGAGCAATCGAACTTTCCTGTATGTTCTCGAACTCGTAAACAAGCGCATTATGGGCGTGGTCTAAGAATAAGAACAATTTGATTGGTTTAGATGGTGACCTTCATCTTACATCATATGGGCACGTGACAATATTTCCCGCAATTCTGTAGAACCAAAACAAACTCCATGTTGGAAAGATTTAAGTATGTAAACATAGACATTTTTACCTGAAAGTGGAAAAGTTATTTGACGGCATTGTGGATACTTGTAAGGAAAAAGCAAAGGAAGGGTTGATTGGAGAAAATGAACCTGATTTAGTCAGGTAAGTCGCTTTGTTTGATCATTATTCCACGTGCAAAATTTTGACAGCTGCACCTCGATTTCACAAACTGGGTCAATGGACGATTGTGTAACATAACGATGAAAAGTAATTTTGTCTTTGATAGCTATTTAACGAATATATTGATCATTAGATTTGCACTTTCAGTTTCAGCCATTGTAAACGTTTTGCAGCGTCAGCTGTTTTGTTTTTTCCTTAACAGGTCTTTACTGTTGTTTTACACTTATGACCCAAGGATCTCTATATGTTGTTTACGCAACTAATTCTGTTTTTGGCGATGATTCAGTCACATAGTGTCATTATTCAGTACGGGAGGGTGACACGTGTAAAATATTTTCAGTATTATGGAGGAAAGAAGACTATCCAGTTCGTGGTACAGATAGTTGAACCTCCGCATCCTTTGTAACAAAACTAGACTGATTGAAATTTAATGTACATGTACAGTTGTGGCTCCCTGTTCAGCTGAGTATGAGTCATGGAAAGTTACTGTACGGTCAAAACAGTGAGACTGTTTACTAGCTAAGTGTGGGTAATACTATTTAGAACACACGTGCGTTCATGAATCAGTATGGAAATATTTATTTTTAAACACATCATATCTCTCCAGTACTCTGTGTGCGTGTGTGTGTGTACACAGTTGCTTATTCAGAAACAGTAAGAAAAGTAGTTTTGTTCTCATGTAATAAAATGTCTCATGAACATGGGGAAAACAATTTCTAAATCCAAACAATTTGCAGGTGATTGTCACTCATTTTTCTTTATTACAGATAATTTCATACCATACAGTTTTAGTCTTTTTTTCAATAAAAATTATAAATATTATTATTTGCCTGTTGAAAATGAATGTTTCCATATTTTTATAAGGATGTTCTTAAAATAGTTTGCTTTTTAGCATGAAATTTGAATAAATTGTTTTCAGTATTCACTTCAGATATATCACATTCTAAATTAGTATTATGAACCAAATATAGGTCATATTTTCAAAATTGTGTATTAATTCTTTTTTGTTGCATGTATTTGATACAGCTTTTGTTAAGTTTCTTTATCTTTAAATACAGTCAAAAAGGTATATTCCATACCGTCTACAGATATCTGGCTTATGCATGAATGAAGCCAATGGAGGTTTGGGTAAAACCTCTCAAGATCAAGGTCATTTTAACTGAATGAACAATGACATTAGTTTGACTTCATATAGACTGGGATCAAACTTTGTAGCTGGCTAGTACATATGACTGGGATCAAACTTTGTAGCTGGCTGGTACTTATGACTGGGATCAAACTTTGTAGCTGGCTGGTACTTATGTCTGGGATCAAACTTTGTAGCTGGCTGGTACTTATGACTGGTATCAAACTTTGTAGCTGGCTGGTACTTATGACTTGGATCAAACTTTGTAGCTGGCTGGTACTTATGACTGGGATCAAACTTTATAGCTGGCTGGTACTTATGACTGGGACCAAACTTTGTAGCTGGCTGGTACTTATGACTGGGATCAAACTTTGTAGCTGGCTGGTACTTATGACTGGGATCAAACTTTGTAGCTGGCTGGTACTTATGACTGGGATCAAACTTTGTAGCTGGCTAGTACTTATGACTGGGATCAAACTTTGTAGCTGGCTGGTACTTATAACTGGGATCAAACTTTGTAGCTAGCTGGTACTTGTGACTGGGATCAAACTTTGTAGCTGGCTGGTGGTAAAGAAGAAGCCAATTGATTTTGGGGCAAAGAAGAAAATTGGTTTAACAGAAATTCAGTTTTTGAATATTACCTTAACTTGAGTTGGTGGATAGCTTGCATACTTTTATGTAAAAAAAAAAAAAGACTTGATCATTAGGTCAAAGACAATATGACTTACAGTCACTTGAAAGAAAAGTGTTTTAAGATTGATAGTTTGGGATATTTAAGTTTAATCATGTACACACAAGTTTTCACTACTGCAAGCATAACAGTGGGGGTAGGTATATCAAAGAGAGGATTAAGAAGGAGTACCATCACTATGTGCAACTTGACAAAATTACTGCTGCTTTGCATAGAGAAGTAAATAATTTGGGGCACAGAGATCTGTTTGTGCTGAATGTTTTATCATTTATATCAGTGAAAGAAATTGTAAGTGAACAAGAATTAATGGAGTCCAGTCTCTCAAGGTATATTAACCACATGTACACATGTGGGTACCTGTTCTTTTCTGTCCAGGTAAACTTTTCCTTTGTAATAGTAGGACAGATTTATGCTGTTCAAGGGCATTTGAATGGCTGATGCATATGTTTGTTCAGATTTCATCATATACAATAACAATTTAAAAAATAAACTGAAGTATCTGTGACCTATTCTCCATGGATTGTTGCTAGACACCTACTGGACTACCATCGTTTAAACAAAAATGGCACTGCAATATATATTTTTGACATGGTATTAATAACTTCACACAGCAAACAGCAGATGCAAGAAAAGACAAACGTTGTGGCAGCCACGTCTTCACAAGTTGGCCTCAACATCCACGAGGACAAGACCAAGATCCTGAAGATCAACTCCACAAGTACCGAACCAGTCACCCTGAATGGAAGTCCCCTATAAGAAGTGCAGTCCTTCACCTACCTGGGTAGCATAATTGACCAGCAGGGCGGTACAGACGCAGACGTCAAGGCAAGGATCGGCAAAGCAAGAGCCGCCTTCATCCAGCTCAAGAATATCTGGACCTCCAAAGAGCTGTCCTTGACCACCAAGATCCGACTGTTCAACTCCAACGTGAAGTCAATCTTACTGTATGGAGCAGAGACCTGGAGGACGACCAAGACCACCATCAGGAAAGTCCAGACCTTCATCAACAGCTGCCTCAGAAGGATTCTCCGGATCCGCTGGCCTGACACCATCAGCAATGCCAATCTTTGGGAAAGGACCTTCCAACTTCCTGCTGAAGAAGAAATCAGGAAGAAGAGATGGGGCTGGATAGGGCACACCCTACGAAAACCGCCAACCAGTATCACCAGGCAGGCGCTGAGGTGGAACCCACAAGGCAAGCGGAAGAGAGGCCGTCCAAGAAACACCTGGCGACGCAACCTCCAGGCGGACACCACCAAGATGGGCTACACCTGGAACCAGCTAGAGAAAATGGCCCAGGACAGAGGACTCTGGAGATCTGTAGTTGGCGGCCCATACCCTGATAGGAGTGACGGGCAGTGAATGAATGAATGAATTAATAACTGTTGATAGGATACAAAAGTATATTGAATGTCTAAATATGAATGTATTGAATGTACAAATTGCTTTTCATTTTTTTGTCAAGTAAATAAATAACACGTTGTAAATAAGTGATATCTAGCCTTTATGTGAGTGGTCTTCATGGACTGGCTTATCAAATGTCAGTTATGTTTACCAGACCCCTTAATTGTGGAGAAGAACAACATGTTCTTGCCATGTTTTGGTGGCTGAGTGGGAATTTTATCAATGAGTGTGAAAGCTCCACTATCTCCACTGTCTAAATGTAAAGATTAAAGGTTATCGTAGCTGATATATATTTTTTGCAAAACTAATTATGTTTTCAACGCATGTTATGTTACTTAACCAAACTGTTTTAATAAAACAGTAAAGAAACTTTAGATTTTGTGGTCCTAAGGTCAGGGGTTGTGGTCTGAAGTCAAGGTTGTTATAGCTTGGTTACAAATGTTTTTTTTTTTTTTCAGCATTAAGAGGTTATAGTGTTAGGACTGGTCGGCCTGGTGTCATGATAATGTGACTGGGTGGGACATTATGCTACATGTCTGTGGCATGATGCTTCAGTGCTAGACATCACTATAAACTGCCTCACTGCAGACATTGTAGCAATATGACTGATTTGTTTGTATAGATACGTTAAAAATCTTAATCAAACAAATGGTGTTTACATAATCAATTCTGTTCTATAGCAACTTTTTCTTTCAGGCAAATATTGTGGATGGCTGGTAGGTATGTAATAAAATAACCTAGATTTTGGGTCACAAGATCAGAGGTCATGGTCATGAGAAGATTTATAAGAAAATGGTTTTTGCACACAAAGTGTACTTCAGGAGCACATGCCTTGACTTACCGTTTGGTAAATAATCTTCAAGATACAGCAATATCCTCCTATTGCCATGTTAAACATGGGTTGCCATATAATGTTCAGGTGGTCTGTATATTTGGTGGAGGAAATACCTGGGAAGAACCACTGATCAATGGAAAGCTTAGTGCAGGGTTTCTAACATGCCCATATTGGTCAATCTGAATTGAAATGAGTGACCAGTAGACACAAGTTACTTAGACCAATTAGCTATGTGGAGACCCAATAGAAAATGTAAATAAGAGAAGATGACATCTTTAGCAAATACACTGCTACATTTATTTCCAAAGTAACACACAGGAAGAAAAGATGTTGGATATCACATGTAAAAAAAAAAAAAAAAAAAATAATAAAGAGTTCAGATCCAAGTATGGAAGGCTTTTATGACTCCAATTTTGTTTGAAATTACCCCTTTTTGTGTTCTTCATTGGGGTCCTTGGACCCTCATCTTATACCTTTCCTGGAATTGTAAAACTGCAAAGAAAGCAAGAAAGAACTTGAAATAATTATTGAAACTACCATTACCCACAAAGTATGGGTTTAATTCCATTTGTAACACATGATATGCTGTTCAAGGGAGTCAGTGTATTTGGTGAACTGAATAAGAACAACATGCATGGGAAGATACTTGCAAGCTTTTTCTCTCATATTGACTCAGAGTTTAATTTTTGTAGGCAGGTCAGATGCCAGTAATCTGTAAATGTTAATGACTTAAACGGTAACAGGCTGATTCAGACCAAGCTGATTCGGTCCAGATTACGGGCTGATTCGGACCAGATTTCTGGCTGATTCGGACTATATATATATTCTTTATTTTGGTTGAACAAATCAAAATGCTATAGTTTATATGGAGTTTGTTCTGATTTCAGTTAGAAATTTGCTAGCAACTATCTTACATAATTTTAAAAGCCGAATATCAACTTTTTATATGCTCTTAGTATGTCTGCAAAAACAGTAATAACTACCAAACTAAATAATGTGTGTGTTACATGGTTTTTCTTATAATAGTTCACATGGTCCGAATCAGCCCATAATTTGGACTGAATCAGCTATGGTCCAAATCAGCCACAGTCCGAATCAGCCAGCATTCCCTTAAACTACTTGGCTTAAACTACTTGGCTACACAGGCCCCCTCTCCCCCTACCAAAAAAACCCAAAAAAAACAAACAACAACAAGGTATTATTTCTGTTATTATTTTCCTAAATCCAGCTCTGAAATGACAGGTCTGGCTTTGTTTTGTTTTTTCTTCTTTCTCCATGTTGTTTAAGCAAACAAACTCTGGACTATGATGTATAAGGCTCTGTCATAAAATGGCATATGAAAAAACATTTTTCCTAGCTTGCATTTTCAAGGACAGGTCAGAAATCAGGACATGTGTACATAACTGTTTAGATTAGTTGAAGTGGATGTTTATTCAACAAGATTTACAAGGTCAGAGTGGCATTTCATGCCCTTCATACAAAGGTGATATGAAAGAGTTATGAAATGATACGACATCAAACACCACATCTAAAAGCTACTGCAATTCCTGCAAGTTATCTTGCTTAAAATGTAACTTTCAAGCTCAAGGTCAGCAGTCATTCAGTACATCTGAATAGCTGGCAGTGCTAAAAAGGTATTGTGTGTGTGTGTGTGATTTGGATTGTTAATGTAGCTTTACAAATATTTGAGTGATATAGCTACAATGCCACAGACATGTAGCATGATGTCCCACTGAGTCAGATTATCTGGACACCAGGCTGACCAGTCATAACACTAACCTCTTAATGACGAGTGCCAAGCAAGGCAGCTTTTAGTACCATTTTTGTAATTTTTGGTATGACTTTACTGGGGATTGAGCCCACAGTCTCTCGCACCGGAGGAAGAAGCTCTTACCACTAGGCCAACGGAGTGGTCAAAAAGGGTATTGATATTTTGGGATAACATAACGTGTATTTATTTTATACTCATTCTGAATGTGCAAATACCTTTCAGGTAAGGAATGGTTAAAATTATATTAAAAATGGATTCTCTATAACTGACATTTGCCAGTAAGTGACTTTTTAAAAAATGCTCAACAGAATTTGACCAAATTTGATGGAAAGCATCTTGGCATAAAGCCAATCATTTTTGTACAAAATAATGGCCATTGAGCATTTTTCATGGCCATTGTTGCCAGAATGTAGCAGAAGCTTGTCTCAAATAATGCTTATTAGATTTTGACTAAATCTTACAGAAATTATTTAGACCTTAGATGCTTTCAATTTGTGAAAATGATACAGATTTTCTACCAGAGATGTCATCATTACTAAAGAAAGAAGTTTTCTAAATTTGTCTTATCAAAAACCTTTCAGCAGAACTTGACCAAATTTGTCAGAAAATCTTATCATGAAGGATTTGTAAACTTGTTCAGATGAAGCTATTATCACAGTAGATATGTCAGCAGCTGTTAAAATATAAAAAATAGCAAGAGCTTGTGAAACTCCACTATCAGATATGACAAACATAACTAAGAATAGAAAAATATTGACAGTTTTATTTATTTTATTGAAAAACTTTACAGAATTTGACCAACTCTTAAAGAAAGTTACTTGGCATAGAGACTTTTCAATATTGAAAAATTACACTGATGTGATATGAAACATCAATGAAGGTATAACCTGCCAACAGTTGTTTTCATAATTTATGCATTGAACAGGAAGAAATTTTATCATGCATCTTACTGATCCAGATTTCTTTTCTTATAAGTGATCTCGATCACACTTGGGCATCATTTTTTCAAATCAGTTAAAAAGCTTTGTTGTTACAAGCTACACTATTTTAAGGAATTTGACATTTTTTTTTAACCAGTATTTTTTTACTTTCCTTGTAAAAATAATCCCATGATCTAGTCTGGCTTCTGCAACTTTTTAGAAACGCTGTGCCATGTCTGCTCGGTTGTCATATTTGTCCCTTTTTTAATTATCATTTATTTGTAGATGCAGTACAAAATTACAACCTATACTGTGTGCTTTTACAAATATTTTGACCGGTCACAGTTGGTATGTTTGCAATATGCCACCATCTTGACTAGTGGTATTGATGATAATAGTGCTGCTTGCACATTCAATATGGCTGCCACAGCTGACATCTTTAAATTCTTGTTACTCCTCCAGAGGGGATAGCCATATCAGTATAGGATTTTCACTTAAAGACTTCTTTATGGTGCTAAATAAAAATGATTTGATACTGATATTCAGTATGGACACCAGTGGCCATCATGAAAACATTATTATTACTCCTACATGGATGTTCAATAAGATATCCATTTGGTAAGAAATAAAAATGGATCTGTTATGAAGTCCGCTATGGCTATTAATACAATCATCTTTACAGTTTTATTACAACTTCTCCCCAAAAACATGTATTAACTTGGGGTTTCACCAAAAGACTTCTTGTAATGTCCATTATGGTCAAGACACAGCAGCCATCATGAACATCTTGTTATCACTACTCCTGCAAAATGGAAGTTTGTGTCAACATTTTTCACTACAAAGAAACTTCCTGTAATTTTTGCTTGGTTCTAAATGAAACAAAATGGTGTCGATTTGATATCAAGTATAGCTGCCCAACAGGAATCTAAAAATCTTTTTATCACTACTCTTTCTGAACAAAAAAGACTATTGATATGTGGCTTCTACCAAAAGTCCTCTTATGATATGTCTACTTGGTGGTCCTGAATGAAAATGTTTCTGATGTTGTGCCTGTACGTCTTCAACAGAAACAAAAAAAACCGACAAGTTTACTAAAATAAAAAAATTATTTTTCTGTTACAAAGTGAAAATTCAAGAAACACTTAGATTATTGTGAATTTAATCCTAAATGTCCTATGTTCCAATTGAATTCTAATAGTCTTGAATGTTTCAAAATAATGTGTTGATCCAAAGTCAATAAATAGGCACATATACTTATTCCTGTTTATAATTTAATAAATAATTCCTCTTGAGTTGTATCTGAACACAACTGGAATGGTTTCAGACTGGTTGATCTGAAAATAGGAATGAAGTATTGGTTTATCAAGTCCCAAGGTTTTAAAAAGTCTGGTTTTAAAATGGGAATGAATTAGTTGTTTACAAACCCTTATTTATCCATATTTTCACTTGACCTATTGTTTAATAGAATGTGAAGATTTCCAGTGGATAAACCTAGCCTGACTGAAAATAAAACTGACCTTGAGCTCTTCCTATGGAAAAAAATATCCCATTGTTAGAATGTTCTTCACAAAAAATTTAGATCAACATGTTATTTGCAACTTACAACCGTAAACACAAATTGGTCATGTTTACAAATTAAACATGATCTCAAAATACAATCTACAATCATGGAAAAAAGTTAAGCACACAGTATAGTTCTACGTAACACCAATCTGGGATCTAATAAGGCAGGAACAATGAACAGTTTGATGATCTTGTTTCACTACTTCTGAATGAATGGTCACATTAGCATTTACTAAAGACTTCTGATAATGTTTATTTAATCTTTAATGAAAAATGTGCTAATCTGACATCTTGTAAATCTTGTTGTAGCTACTAATGTTAAAGGAAATGTCATATTGACCAGGGCTTTTTCATCAGATGATTCCTTGTTGTTTAAATGAAAAAAGACTTATCTTCATTATGGCCAACATGGAGATTATCTTGAAAATATTGTTATCTATACTCCTAGATGAATGGACATAACAGCATGGGTTTTCATCAATAGACTTCTTATGATAACTATTGGTCCTAAATGATATTGCTGCCAGTCATAAATCCAATATGGTAAAAGTGATGGCTGTCTTAAAATCCTTGCTGTCACTAATTACACTGAATAGATGATCATTATGAAATGTGGTTTTGACCAAAACATTTCTAGTGATTTTTACTTTGTCCTAGTCTGGGATCAGGTATGTCACCACAACAGCAAACTTGAAAATCTTGTCACTGAAGAATATCAGAGATGGT
This sequence comes from Unio pictorum, assembly GCA_030141615.1. Taxonomy (NCBI): domain Eukaryota; kingdom Metazoa; phylum Mollusca; class Bivalvia; order Unionida; family Unionidae; genus Unio; species Unio pictorum. The sequence continues at coordinate 2,623,400 of JARLTB010000023.1, read as the reverse complement.
TTGGACACTCAGCAGTTAAAAGGAAAAAATTGCCTTGTCATAAATTAATGGAAATTATTTTTACCTTGCACATTTGTATGACTTAACTTTTAATTAGCACTAAATTGCCAGTAATGTGCTTACATGCCAATACCAGACTTCTTTGTACATGGTAATATTTTGTTAATTTTATTTGAGATATTCAATAATTATTACCTTGACTGTACTGTTCAATGTTAAACCTGTCTTGAGGGACCATTTGTCTTAAGAGACTGGTTTCTCCATTATAAGGTGTATATTTTACCGGTATATGTTATGAGAGACCATTATATTTTTAACAGAAGGGATGAAGATGGTTTCTGTTGTATATAATTATAGATGTATTAGTTTATAATTTTCACACACCACTGTATGTAGTTTGTTTGTTTGTTTTTTAGGGTTTAATGCCATTTTTCAGCACAAGATACATGGTGGCCAGTATTATTGGTGGAGGAAGAACCCAGGAAAACCCCCAGAAAGAACCACCGACCCACAAGAAGCTACTGGCAAGCTTTCTCACATAACTACATTAGCCGAATCTTAGACTCGAACCCAGGCAGACAGAGGTGAGATGGCAGTGATCTGTAACAGAAAGTGATTTAGATCACTCGGGGCCTCTCACTGTATGTAGTAACATTGCCAGCAGACTACAAAATCAATGAGAAGCAGTTTGCAATTTTTAGTGTCTGTTGGTCCATCTGTGCATCCATGAACAATATTTTCATGTAAGATGATCTGTTTGGATAGACCTGATCTGTCTGTTAGGATAGACCTGATAGGTTGTAAAATAAACCAGTCAGGGACTAATGTCACTGTGAGTGGAATTATCAAAAAAAAATAGTTTCTATTTACAAAACTGAGTTTGACTGCATACTTGTACTTATAGCAATACATGTGGTTTGACCTTGAAAAACAAGTTACAGATTGATTGTAGAGTCCAAAGGTCAGGGTACATTTTTGGCACAGGAAATGTAACAGGTGTGTTGATTATCCACATTGTAAGTTGTTGATTTCTGGGTTTTAATTATCATAATGCTGTTTTGGAGAAAAGGTGGAAATTTATCATATCTTGTGCATCCAGTTGTATGTGCATTTCAAGAGACCTTGATTCACTTACATCTTGCCTATGTCTACATGGGTTCAAGATTCCTCTTGTTCAGCATGGGTCAGACCCTATGGATATAGAGTTATGTTGCCTGGGTCATAACTTGAAAATGATCAAAATCTACATACATGTATATGCATATACACATACTGGGCTTGAAAAAATTGATGCAATAATATATGCAAATAAAATTGGTCCAACAATCTATTGTTTCTTATGGGACATTACCCAAGAAACATATTTTGGAGTTGCATGGACAAAAATGATCTTGGGTATAATTTCAAAACGTTTTGTTTTAATTTCAGATCATTTGAAAGAAAAGTCACAGCCCATCATTTTCCATCATCAAACAGAACAAGTCTTTTAAAAAGGGTATTACAGAGTCAGTTTTCCAAAAGACAGTGTGACAGTCAAATAAATACAGGATCGTCTAAGCCAATCTCTATTTTTATATCAGAGACTGGAAACTTGATTAATCCAGGTCAGCCGAGTTACTCACCGTCTTTAACAGACACCAGGTGTCCGACCACGCACATACTCCCCATGACTGTTGCCAGTCAGAGGCAGAAACAGAAGGTGGGTAAGATTTAAAGCGCCATCATTCAATAAAGATTACCATGACAACACACACAAGACAGCATCAGAACTAACATGAAATTATGTAAAATTGACACAAATAATCTGATCATTTCAATAAGTGCCCAGGACAGTTATAAAGTTAATTTTTAGCTCACCTGGTCATAGGACCAAGCTTTCTTAGGGTATGGTCAAGTGTCTGCTGTGCATTGTTCTTCACTTGTCCCTTTGATAACAATTGTTTATTAATATTCTCAAGTCCATATTTCTGATCTGATTTGAATCAGACTTGAGAGTATGGGTTTATCAAAATCTCACGAGAGTTCAATAAAGGGTGAGATCAGTGCATATAAATGAGGTCTGCTTGTACCTGATTTGGCTAACCTGGCTACCAACAAAAAATTTGGGATAAAGATTATGGTTCTTTTTACATATTGTTTGTATTGTGAAAGTAAAAATAATTTATACTTTTCAGCATTGCTCATTAACTTGTCAGGTTGATTACAGTTAGTGTAAGTAAAGTAATTTAAGGAGAGAGGTTGAAAATTTACATTTCTGCTTCTTATACACTTGTGGAATATTTATAGTATATTTTTGGATGATTCAAAGTCTGTCCAATTTATGAATTGAATAACTTTTACAGGGTTGACAATTGGTGTCTTTGACCACCACATGTTAATGATGAAGGCTGGTTGTGTTGTAATACTGGTGGCAATACATAGCTCTTTAATTTATTTTAACCACTTGATTTGAAGAAGAAGAAAAAAGATCTTGTACTACGATTCACAATATCTATAATTGTATTTAACTTTCTGACAAGAAGGAAGATGTTAAAAGTTATTTTGAGTGCCAAACTATATATTTATGGGTGTAACTATTTTAATACTATTTCTTGTATTTTTGCTTTTGAAGTAGTCCTAAAACACAAAACATGGAGAAAAATTGTCAGCTTGAATGAAAACAAACTAGGAAAAATGTAAATGTGATGAAATGTTTATTAATTATCTTGAGCAGAGATTTTATTTCACTTTTTGCTTCATCGAAATATGTAACTGATATTTAGAAAAGAGATACATTAGCATTTCCTGACAGTGATATCTGGAAAATAAGATATAACATTTCCTAACAGTGGTATATGCCTATGGAAAATAAGACATAACATTTTCTAACAGTGGTATATGGACAAAGGATATATAACCATTTCATATCAGCGATATCTGGAGAAGGTGGCAATTCACATTGAACTTCTCATTATCTCAATCTTTGCATGCAAAATCCATAATTCTTAATAAAATGTTCAAAGTTTACATTTTAAGAATGATTAACCAACATCAAGCTGTCCATGTCTCCCTAACTATTCTCCATATCTTGATCATGTTCATAGTTATTAGGGGACACAGCTACACAGAATATCACCATGGAAACTCTTAACAAGATCCATATCTGCATCAAAAATTAGTAAGAAGTGTAGAAGGAATTATTTACAATACATTAAGATACTTGAATGCTGTTGTGTTAGTATTAAAAGAGAAAAGTATAAGACAGATTAGTCACTGTTGTCTATCATCTGTGGTCACATTAGCATCACATATGACAGATTAGTCACAGTTGTCTATCATCTGTGGTCACATTAGCATCACATGTGACAGATTAGTCACAGTTGTCTATCATCTGTGGTCACATTAGCATCACATATGACAGATTAGTCACAGTTGTCTATCATCTGTGGTCACTTTAGCATCACATGTGACAGATTAGTCACAGTTGTCTATCATCTGTGGTCACATTAGCATCACATGTGACAGATTAGTCACTGTTGTCTATCATCTGTGGTCACATTAGCATCACATGTGACATGCATTTTGGTTGTGTCATACACATCATGAAAGTTATAACAGGCTTTGAGTCATGAAGTTTTCTTTCTCTGTTTCAGGTCATTGGTGAAATCACTATGGATGGTTTTGCCCCTACGTCAGATTGTATTGACTTTCTCAACCCAACTGGTGACACCATATCCAACACAGATCTGTTGGATACATCAATCTATGCTTCTAGTCCAAACTCCCTGTACATGTATGATCAGGAAAAAGGAGATATGCAAAGCTCATTTGGTACACCTCCAACCACAGGCAGTTTTATTTATACAGATGACTTTGATTTAAACAGTCAGTATGAGATGTCACATGATATTTCAGCCACGCTTTTACCCAGTGTGCAGAAAACTGCAGCTGCTGTAAGCTCATGTAAAGACACTGGTCACATGTGGGGAGAAATGGGAAAAATGTCAAAGATAGAAGGAGCACTGCAGTTTAGCTTGAATCCAGCCACATCTGAACCAACTCTCGCTGAGCTAAATGAGACAGAGTCATATCTAGATGGCCTACTGTTAGAAAATTATTTGGCAATAGATCAAATGGACAGTGATTTTAAAGGCAAAAGTAAAGACAATACATGTTCAACTAATGTTTCTTTCTTGTGTGATCCTCATAAGCTTGTCAAAGAAGAGAGTCCTTTGGACAGTATGTCAGATTCAAATTATTACACAGGATCCAGCCTCCAGTCCCACTGGCAGAATGATCTGACTTCCATGTCCTCTTCACCTAGCCTTTATCTAGTCAAGAGAGAAGCGCCTGAAATAGTGACCTCCTCTCATGGTCCAAAGTCTTGTACAATTTTATCACCTGATAGCCTGTCGGGGAATCCACTGAGTAATGTGAGTTTCCCAGTTAAGTTGGAGAATGATACCCTGAGCAGTATGCCTAAGACTAAGGGAGATAATCAGAGCAAATTGCTCAAATTGTTACAGAAAAATAGTGGGTCATTCCCTCAGGAAGAGTCTTTAAAACTTAAGATGCCCATAGCAGTTCCTGCTGTTCCTGCAGCACCAGCAGTGGGGCCAAATTTGAGAAGAAAAAGGACATCAGGTACAGCTGGATTAGAAAGTATGGATGAAAAGTGGGAGGAACTAAAGGAAATAATCTTCACCAAGGGAGACCAGAATACAGAGAAGCAAGGAGGCAAACCAGAATATGTAAGGGTGAAGAGGGAGAGATATGGTAAGAAGTGTTGAATTTCTAAACTGTTTTCACCATATACCCCAATTTTTGATTTGATATAGTTGAGATCATGCTAGAAATGCAACTAATTTCAGCAAACATTTTAATGATACAGTGTATAGCAAATAAGATATTTCTGTACATTATTTAAAGTTTATAACTTTGATGGATTTTTACAGAAGTTACTGAGAAATTGGTAAAAGCTGGACAAAATAAAAGAATAAAAGGGAAATTTTCAATCGCTGCTTGATGACAGAATATAAAGGTGAAAATTTAGTCATAATTGAACTGATCAGTGACTTAAATTTATGGAGTTCTTACTGGCATTTTAAGAGAACTGCTCAGTTACTTGAGATACAATTGCTGTATGGATCATCTGGATGCTTGCACAAAAAGATTAAAGTTCTCAAGCAATAGGAATGGTTACCACATTTTCTGCTCCATACTGATATGTTTTTTATGTTGAAGACAAGAAGGCCAGTTTATATAGCACTGTACCAGCATGTCAGTGATATAAAAAAAAAATGTTCTCTCAGTAACTGTTGGAAGAAAAATATTCAAGCTTAATCCCTTGAAACTCACTTGGTAAAAAAAGTACTAAGAAAACAATCTCCCTGAGACTTGCTCAAGTGAATTTTGAGGAAAAGAAATCAGTCCTTTCGTAAAGGTATATAAATGTTAAAAATTCTTGAAACATTTTAACCCTATTAAAATAAAAATCTTATTCAAACATGCAGCTTAGCAGAGAAGAGTCTTCTTATTTTGTAGATTTATACAAATTTCATGGGTAATAGTCTTGTGTTGGTCATAAATGAACGTAATGATAATGATCTGATGTTTAATATGGCGGTGACATTGGCCATCTTGAAAATCTTTATTGCCAGTCCTCATTTCTAAATTTACACATACACAGAAGGGATGGTAGACACATATGCTTAAGTTGTACCATATGTATCAGTACTACACACAGTAGATATGCTTGTTGCCTTCAGTTTTGCAAACTATCAGCATCTCCTCTGTACATGGTCATATTAACATAAGATTTTCTTTAAATGACCTCTTAAGGTGTCTAGTTAGTACTAAATGAAATTGGTGCTGATAGGTTACCAAATATGGCACCATAACAACAATCTTAGAAACTGTTTTATTTCTGCTTTGATTGAAAAGAAACGGTGCCTTTGGGTTCTGACCAGGACACTTGATTGGGTGACTAGTTTGTCCAAAATTAAAAGGGTGCAGTATGCTCGTTAAATATTGTTGATGCAGTGGCCATATTGAAATTATTATCACTGCTAATCCAGAATGGACGGTTGTATCAATAAAGGTTTTTACAGATTTGTATCTTATGTCTGGTTAGTTCTAAATGAAAAAGAGTGATGCCAAGACATTAAATATCATTTGTCGGGTTCAATGTAAACTACATTGACCATTTTCAATTGTTTTTTAAAAATCTTGAATGAGTTGTAATATCAGCATGAAAGACTTATATTATCTAGCTGGTATTGTATGAAAACGGCACCTATTTGACTTTTCACAATAGCCATGTTGACAATCTTGCTGATAATACAATTTCACCAAAAGACTTATCATTTGACTGGTTCATTGTAAATGGAAATGGTGTCAGTCTAAAATCAAGTATGGTCACCATTACCTCAGTCTTGAAAATCATGTTACCTCTCAAAAACAATGTCATGTGAACGTGGAGTTTCCACCAAAAGACATATATCTTGTTGGTCATAATAATTGGTTCCAGTTGAAAGTGGCGCCAATCTGACAGTTGTAGCAGCAATTTTGAAAATCTTTAGTTGTTATTGCTGAAGAATATCAGAGATGGTATCATCCCTCAGTAGTTAAAAGGAAGAAATGGTCTTTTTTACCAGTATAATGTAAGTTCCATTGAACAACTTTAGGAAGTTATGGAAGAGTCTCTACATAATAAGCATTGTTTGATTTTGAAAATGAATATTTTCAAAGACAAAGTAATTTTTCTTCATCCATTATTCAGCCTTATAAAAGGAAATTTCATCCAAGAAAAGATCTGGAAATGTTTGCTTTTACAAGTGTGAGAATCCAGTTTTTCAGATATTATGGTCATAATAGATTTGAATTTTAAATGCTAATAAAACATCAAGAAAATTCGTTTTACTTTTTTTATTCAGATTCTGGAAGCTCCATCATGTCATATGATGAGTCGGACAGTGACCATGGAGACGGCGATGATGACTGGCATTCCGATTCAGGTACTAGAGATAGATTTAGCACAGGTAAATGTCAGAATTGCAAGTATGTTCAGTGTGGTGATTCAGGTACAAGAGATAGATTAGCACAGGCAAATGTCAGAATTGCAAGTAATGTTGTGTGGCGTTTAACAGTCATTTGTCAGAGAAAATCTTCCCATTGAAGCTAAAACAAAGCAACAAACATGAACATTTTCTCAACTACAGACAGAGATACGAACAAATTAATTCATTTTTGTCCCTCTACATGTAGGTATTTAGTACATTTTCCTCCAATTCGTCATCAAATACATTATCCAGTCATAATACCATTGGAGAACTACTACTACCTTGAAAATCCAGTCCTTCCAGGCTAAAACATTTTAGCTAAAAAGCAAATATTTATCTGTCCACTTTCGCAGAATAGAAACAAAGTGGGTTTTGGATTAAATGGGTAACATAAACGCAATATGTGAAAGATGGAAATTTATGAACTCAATTAGTGAAGAAAAATATATGATGTATAAATATAATGATTCTCACACGCTCTCAACATACGATTGATCCAATAACTATATACAAACATTCACACATTGAAAATAAACCAAAAATATGCTATCAATCTGAAATATAGATTAAATAAACCTCATGTATATCATATACATTTCAAATAATAGTATGCCATGTAAGATATTCACATTATATCACGTATGGACTACGATTAAGACTCAAACAATCTCAGGGTATTCAAATATTTTTCAAATGTTCTGCACTGTAAGTGAGATTCACATAAATCTCCTGGAATACAACTATAATTTTAAATAATTTCATGTAAATGAAAATGTACCCAATTGATTCAACAATTGGAACAAACATATTCTTCTTGACCCTTGTACATTCGTACGATTCATAAACTGATAAACTGCACAGTTTCACCAAGTCCTTGGATTAGTCCACACTTGTATCGGCCGCTCGCACCCTTCACAGATCCACTACATGTACAGTCAGTCATATACACACATACAGACAGCATACAGCACCCTTGTATTAGCTATGGCTCCACCACATGTATAGACATACATACATACATATAGACAGCTCTGTGCGTCAACTCTACTGTCAGCTAAACTCATCAGTTACAATAAAACCAAGCTGGTAATAATAATGACTTCTGGAAAATGCTAATACATTAAACTCTTATAGCAACTTGTAATTCACAATTCAGAATGTTTCAAATCTGCATTGTAATAAGTGAATCATTACACGATATGACATTACAAACTCAATAAGCTTCACATATCAAATGAAATATAAATTTAACACTCACCTCAATGGCTTAAGAACACAATGGAGAATGTGCACTCCTCATTGAAATCCAAAACGACCAGTGTGTCGGTTATAAATTGATCTTGCTTAAATCCATAGAATAGTGAGTAATATTCAGGGTAAAATACCCGTGCATATCATGATTATAATGTCCCTTGTCGCAAGTAATTTCCGGCGAGATACAAGTTAGTTCAGTCACTTACCTGGAAAACACTTATTCACCCTATATAACGTACGCATGTACAGCGAAAAATAGTCAAATATTTCTAAGGCATAACCATGTTATTTTTTGGCCTAATTATGTGAATTAAGTGTAATGGTGTGTCGTTTCTAATGTGAGTATAAGATGAAAATGGTAGGGACAGGGAGAGATGAGATTTTTTGTCTGATTCATTATTAACTTTCATTTGTGGTTGAGGTACTAATGTTCACATAACAGTTTCTGCCAATCTGCTTGTTCATGTATGCAACCATATGTCTGATTACAGTTAATTTTTCCGTGTAATTTAAACCCCATCTTTACACTGAGAATGACTGATCTTATTTGGTATGAGTACAACAGAGGTCTTTGGGCCTGGATGCAGCCCTAGGGAAAGGAGTGGTGTCAGATGTGACATTTTCAAAAGTGCTTGTAAACTGAAATTGACTAGTTTAATTAAATTTCTGTAGACAGTATCATGCTTACCAAGATTTAATGGCCAATTTGTTTGCTTTAATCTGCAGATGATGATGGTTGCCATGACGATGAGCTGTCCTTGGAGCCCGGTGAGAGTCTTCTGGGCAGTGATGAGAAACAGTATTTCTGGCAATACAATCTCCAATCCAAGGGCCCAAAGGGGCAACGGGTCCAGTTCTCCTTAAGCTCTGATCCACATATCCTCCACGACTTTGAAGATCCAGTTTTTGATTCATCCATAAACAATCTGTCCGGAATAGGAGTGAGCATAAAACATGGTGGGAAAGCTCGCAAAGGAGATGGAAATGACATCATCCCCAACCCCAAGAAGCTGTTCCAGATTGGTTTACAGTTGAGGAAAATCAGCAGACAGATTAACGATTTTGCACCTGTTAGTGAACTTCCATCATCAGCCAGGAGTATGACAAGAAAAGAAAAGAACAAGTTGGCTTCAAGGTAATATTTCTTTCACTTACAAGTTGAGTCCAACTGCAAACAATATTGACTTTGATCTGCTGATGTACATTGTACCAGCAGATCATGGTCTTTGTTGTGATGCTGATTAGTCCTAACAAACTGCATAGACCCAGATCTATCATCACAGTATGCAACAGTAGATATGGGTCTATGCAGTTTGCAGTAGGACTCCTCTCATAAATAAGTAGCTGCAATAGTGCTAGAAATATGAGATAACTTGGGGTGTTTCAAAACTTTGGCCATCTTAACTTTGGAACCTCTAAGTATTGTAAGTTGTGGGCAGAAATTCCTTCTATATAGATGAATTACACGAGTAAAATTTGATTTCATCTTGCCCTTTATAAATACTAAGCAGGACTTGAAAAATACCCAAATAAAGCTGGCAGGTGGTCAACATGGGTGGATAAGACAAGCTGCTTGTATTTTTGTGCCACAAATTTACAGGCACAATATTGTCCATTGTTGAACATGATGAGCAGTAATATTTAGGTCTGTTTAGATGTCTGCTTGCAGGTTCACTTTACTTGTGTAAATATAAATGTTGCTACAGTATCCACCGATTGTAATTTGGTCACTGCTGCATGGTGCTTTTTGTTAATACAAGTAGATCCTACTATTTATGATCCAAGATTTTACCACCTGTGATAAATCTTGTAAGGGTATTTTATAACCTGTGATAAATCTTGTAAGGGGATATTATCACCTGTGATAAATCTTTTAAGGGGATATTATCACCTGTGATAAATCTTTTAAGGGGATATTATCACCTGTGATAAATCTTTTAAGGGGATATTATCACCTGTGATAAATCTTGTAAGGGGATAGTATCCCCTGTAATAAATCATGTAAGGGGATGTTATCACCTGTAAGAAATCTTGTAAGGGGATGTTATCACCTGTAAGAAAGCATTTAAGGAGATGTTATCACCAGTAACAAAGCATTAAATGGATGTTATCACCTATAATAAATCTTTTAAGAGGATGTTATCACCTGTAACAAATCTTTTAAGGATAGTTTATCACCTGTAACAAAGCATCTAAGAGTATGTTATCGCCTGTAATAAATTGTCACTGTGCGTGTATTTTAACACTACCTCTTGCAAACCTGAAGCTGTAATAACATGGATTGCAGATACATTATGATTAAATACGTTAGAAAAATCACAGAAAAGAAATTGAGATGCAGGTTGGGTATGAATATTGTGCATTTAACATGAGAGATTGGTCTGCAGTTCATTTAGGAGTGTGTAAAGTACAAAATGTCTTCTTTTTTTTGCTTCAATAAATAAAGTTAAAATAAGACTAGTATCAAAAACCAAAAAATACCTGATTTTATTATATGTGATATTGCAATTCTCATTTTCGTGCTGTTTATAAACTTGTACTCTGAAGTTGTTAATGGTTTTAAAAAAATCTTGCTTGATGACATTTGGTTCTTTCTGGTATTATCAGACTGTATGTTTCAAAATTTGTTTCAGATTTTTATTGAGATGTGCAGGAAAACAAGAAACGTTTAGATAAACATCTCAACACTTTGTATCGTGTTGACACAAGCACCAATTTTTTAGACTTGTATATAGAATAAGGTTCTTCAATGCAAAAACATTATGCTTATAAAAAAATAAATCATTGAGCTAGCTTGTAATTACATGAAAAATGGTAACAGACATGAATATAAAAGAAGGATACAAGTATTTCATGAAGGCTAATATTGACTATTTGTTTATTTTGTTTTGACCAAAAAAGTTAAAGGAATTTAAGGTTCTTGGATTGGATGAATGGATTCACTATTTATTATCAATGGACCTTGATTGTTATTGACTGTAAGGGTTTGTATAGTCTCTTAGGAAGATGAACTATGATTGTGTATTTCAGTTACTATGGTATTAGAATTCCTCACACAAGTGTACTGTGGGGTTGGCATCCCTGCATTACCATAGAATAACAAAGTTTCAGTTAGTTTAGGTCAGAATTTACTCTTAACAGTATTGTTGTTCAACCAGTTAAACTTCACAACTGTACTGTTCTTATGTATGTTAGAATTCTTTGTCATTTCTACAAAATTATTACAGGGCATGTCGTATGAAGAAAAAGGCACAGCATGAAGCCAATAAAGTTAAGTTATATGGTCTGGAACAGGAACAGCGGCAGCTGCTGGATGTTCTACGTAAGATTCGCCTACTACTAATTAACAAGCTTGGGGTCAAGCAGGAAGATGGAGTTGTTTCAGAGAAGCTTACAGAAAAATTGGAGAAGCTTATCAAAGAACATCTTGGTAAGAAGCCTAGTTTTTGTCAAACCCTTGTTCCACCGATGGTTTGAGATAGCTGCAGCCTTTACGTTATTGCCGTAAATGTTAAACTTTTTGTGATAAGTTTTTGAAAGTCTATAACTTCTATATCACTTGCCATATTTTGCTGAAACTTTATCACAGTATTTTAATCTCCTTTTGACTAATAAACTGTAATTTGTACTACATAAGTAACATTTATAGTCTATATTATTTATGTGTGTTGTGTAGAGTATTTTTTTATATATTAAGGACTCGTTACTAATTGTAATGGAAAAATGGGATCCAGCCTGGAAATGGGTGAACATAAAATAGAGTATATATGGGCTTGAGTGGCCAGGATTGGTTGATAAGGGAAGTTTTTTTGTAGGAAAAAGAATCATTTGAGAAATTATCCTGGTTGTAATTGAAAAAGATAGAGACATTGTTTTCATGATGGAATCTCCGTCTATTAACAGTATTGAACTTAGAACGCTTATAACTGAAATTTGCACCTGACTCTTTGGTGCAGAATTGAATGTACATTTCAAACGCATGCATGTCCATAAATGCCACAGCCGAATCCTTTCTCTTCACAGAAGCGGTCATTTAGGTTTCAGCTATATATATATAGGTTTTATCTTGTGCACTCAGAACTTTAGTTTTTGAATTTTTAATATCATGGTGTTGGCACTATGGGAACTTAATCAGTATGTTGAGTCGTTCAGAATTACAGTTAGTTACAAATGTTTTCAAACATTTCTCCTGCTGAGAATGTTATGCTTATGCCAAATATATTTATTTTATTCTTTGTGCTTTTAAATTTTTTTCATTTACTAAAATTTTAGTATTTTAATTCATTCATTATTTGACTTTATTTCATCTTTTCTGATTTTTTTTTTATGCTGTATATGAATGTATCACCCAAGTTATCACATCATGTTTTGAAAGTTCAGTTATCTCATCAAATAAAGAAGATGCACAATCATAGTTCAGAGTTATGTATTTAACATTCTAATGTACCTTCATAAAAAAAATTTATCACTCTATTTTCAAGGTGCTATATTGTGTTTGTTTACAATTTTTTTTACAGATGCACAAATTGCAGGCAATACAACAGAGTATGTCAATAGTGTCATTAGGTGTATTGAGCAAGGAGACAGTACTGGTGGTATACATCACATCCCAGAATAAATCCCCACTTGAGTCATTGGTACAAATGCATACCATGTCCAAACCTTCCCATGATCATCACCACCTCATTGATAGATGCTGGCTATTGGACATTGTGGAAATAAAAATAGACATCACAATCCAATTGATTTCTTTGAGTGGTGACAGAAAGTTGACATCATCAAACATCTGCATGGATTTTCAGCTATTTAATCAAGCTTTTAACTCCAGCATATAGTGAAAGATTGATGCCACTTGAACGTCAATTATTGGGTGGAGAACGTTTTGTTCAAGCACTTTGCCAACATGTGGTCATTATTGACCGAAAAAGACTTGAACTTAACAGGATAACCAACACATATATAAGACACGTGTATAAAGTACACCTTTCCATGAAGGACAGCATGTATAGAGTCCCTTGAGTGCTTTTGTATATATATATATATTTATGGCTTTCACTGTACATCCCATGACAAATCACGAACATTTCAATTTTGGTGTTTTTCTTTAACTTTATAAGAAAAAAATATATGGAAGTGTGGATTCAGAATTTGATTCTTAAAATGAAATCTGGAGATCAGAATAAAATTATTAAAGACTTTGTTAATATAAACAAATGATCATGTATTCCAGTATATTTCATGCAGAATGTATTTTAAAAAAGTAAGAATTGCTTGTTTAATTATCAGAAACTAATGTTAATGATAATTTGGAATACTATCAGATCAAGTGTCCAGGGAACAACAACAACTACAGCAAAGAAGCAGCATGAAGCTGCAGTTTTTAACTACACTGATGTGACCAAAATTTAGTATAATTATATAACTTAAAGAATAAAATACATTGTCACATTTTTTTTAAACTGTAAGGGTTATGTTGGTTTGAACGAGGTTTTCTTTAAAATGATGCATATGATTGGTTATTAATCTATCGGCTATGCCATGCTAAGGAAATGGGAGCTAGGCACTTTTCCCAAGCACATAATGAGAATGGTCATCTGGGCTTACATGAGCAGTTGTTGAACCCAAATCTCTTGGATTACAAGTCTTATGCTCTACCAGTTTGAACTACTGCAGTACCATCAGTACTGGTAATATCTTGTTAACCATAAACATGACAAAAGCTAAAAGATATTGTCAACCCTTCTTTAAATTGACCAAAATCTAAAAGATTTTGTCATACCCTTCTGTAAATTGACCAAAATCTAAAAAGATATTGTCACTCCCTTCTTTAAATTGGCCAAAAGGCACATACAAATCCTGAAAAGCCTTTTTAAATAATGCAAGATTTTCTTGAAAAATCGAGTCTTATTTTAGTTGAATCATGTGTGAAAATAATGGATCATTTAACTATGATTTATCACTTACTGGGAATGTTTTCTTTATACAGCTTTGTTTTTGGAAGATCTAATGAGCTAAGTTGTGATCATCATACCAGTACATGTATTAATTATATAAAATGTGATTAGCAAGTGATTAATGCTTAACATTGCATTTTGATAGGTAGAGGAAACTTTCAAGACAATGGGTCTTTCTGATACAATGTATTTATCGGTATTGACTATTAATCACTGACCCCACCTCTCTGCAAGTCACAAAAATGAAATATCACGCAAATCCAGTGGAATGCTAACTAGATGTGTTGGCAGTATGTGATCTTTTTTCTTCAGTATGCTGTTTTAATGGGCTGCTTATATTACCATTATAAAGACGGTTTGTGATGGAGAGTTTTTGTTTGCCTCTCCCCCCTCCATCATCTAATACTGTGGATCATTAAAAATTAAGAACTTCTATCTAAGCATTTGTAGAAAATAATTATTGTACATTGTCAAGCAAATTACAAGAATCTTGAATTAATCATACACACATACGTAAATACATGTATATATTATACATATATTACTACTAACAGTTTGCCTTTTTGTGTATATTACATACAAAATTACATTGTATATTAAATGTTTGTAAATATGTGTTGAGAATTATTTTTGCTTTTTTGCATGTGTGTATTGGATATAAGCAGCTTGGATCATACTATTAGCATTGACTTAAATAAATTATGTGGAAAAAACATTGAAAAAATATTCTAATCTTTTCTTGTGTACAGTATTTCATGTAGATAAATATCAGATCCAATGCATTAAGTAGAATGTACTAGACTCGAAGGCTTCGATAACCAACCATAGATTGAGCGGATAGTATGGTTGGAAGATTCTGAATAAATACCTTCATGATGATATCTTTTAACGACTCGTTTGGCTAGTCTTCATGTATTATGAAGCTAATTGTTATTAAATAAATAAATTGTGTTTAACGCAGATGATGCTGATTTTCTTTCATTCCTATATACATGTGATACAGTTTACCCATGTGATAATTTAATAGAGACACGTCTGTTCCATATAGATTGACTCATTGACACAATAGATGACATTATGTTCATGATGTCGTGTACATCTTAAATTCTTGCATTTGAAAGTATCGAAAGAGTAATCCTGTAATAGTCTCTGTTTTTAACTAATTCCTGATTATAAACTAAAGTTGTATGCCTTTTCAAATGACATAAACATTTTTAGAAAATACTGTATTTATAAAACTATTTCTATATTGTTGATATGCCATCCCTTTTTCTACACTTATCCAACATTGTGAAGAATGGGTGGAAAATCATGTGCATGGATGTTGGATAGGAAAATCTCACCCTCAAAATCAGAATTTGTGTACTGAAATTCAGCATTGGATTTCCCACAAATTCTGGCCATTAGATGGGAGTTCCCTATCTCCCACCAGTACATTTGATAATCATGATTATTATTATTAGTAGTAGTAGTATCTATATGATGTCCCTAACAGTAAACAGCATAGACTCCCCTCTGACATTGTATAATGTACCAAAAAATCAGGGTCAGTCTTGTTTTTGTGTGTAAAGTTTAATGCAGAAAACGTTTTATTGTAGCATCAAACAACGGCTTTCACATCTGACAAGCTGCAGCATACACATCAGCAAATCTGTTTGGTTTTAACTGAATGGCTTAGACACCAGGTATATTACAGCATTTTGCTATAGTAGATCTCTGCTGTTCATTTTATGTTTGGTGTTCGAGTGAACAGTTTAGATCCCTGGTATGTTAATGTATTATGCAACAGTAGATCTGTGGCTATGCTGTTTACAGTGGTGCATATTTTTACTGTATCCTCTTCTATGGAAGTATGACCTGTTGCAAAACTGTTGGCATGTATGAGCTTGACTGTACATTTTTTCTGTTCATCCACAATCTTGATTAAAGTCAGTATTACAGGTTTTTTAGATTAAATTTATTGTTAAAGTTATGACTACCATGTATACCCACTTAATAGTTGAGTCCAGCTTCAAACTAGATTAAGATCTGCTGTTGCAAAATGGTCTGGTTGATCTGAGTCTATGATGCTTGTTATGAGAAATCGAGAGAACAAAAAACACCATACCTGCTCTGCCAGTACATAATGCGATGCAGTTCAGGGTCTCTATGTCTTTTTCAGTTGGACTCCACTTGTAAGTGTGTGTGTTTATAGTAAATAAAAGGTGGGCTTAGTAAAAATGGAGTATACGTGTTTGTACATGTATTAATACAGTAAACCTTTATAGGTTCATTTGCCTTTTGAGTGTCATGTGATAAATTGGGCAGATGCTTTTTGCCTGTTGTATATAATCATTAAGTTTGTCAAACCGAAACACATTTTTATGAGTCTTTCAGCTGTGTGTATAACATGGTGTAAATATACTTAACACTTCATTGAAATTGTCTGATCTTTGGTTAATTTTGGCTTGTTTAAGCTACCTACTGTTAGAGCCAGTATTTTTCTATACATGTTAGCTGTATTCTTTTACAGGATGGTGTGATTAAAAATCTCAAAATGTCCATTTGATATATCAATGTCTGTTTGCTGTTTTATCTTCATTACTTCCCTTGAGTTGTATTACAGAAAATTCAGCGAATACATCTTTGAAGATTTATTTTCTTAATATCATTACAAACGAATAGTATGTTTTATTGAAGAGTTAAAAAAAAGGGTTGATTTTTGGTTTAGAGACATTATAATAATCTGCTTTTGCATAATGATATTCTTGCTTTAAAAGTGTTACCCATGTTTGCCCTGTTGCATCCTGTGATAGTATGTCACACCAATCAGGAATTTTGTTGTCTGCTCAATATCTTCTGAATGACCTTTCTTAGTGCAGTCGATTACAACAAAATGCATAACTTTTCAAAGGATGGGTTGTGACAGCTGGAAGGGAGGAAAGCATTAACATCCTTGACATTTTCCAATTCTCTTCATTGTGCTCGCAATTTAACCATGTTTAAAAATAGTGTCATGATTGGTCATTTTCATAAATACCACATTAGTGCCAAGCGAAACATAGCAGTCTCTTTTCCACCTGCAGCAGTGGCAGTTTCATCAACATGTTATGTTTTGGGTAAAGGTTTTAGCAATGCTTTGATCACAGGCTTGACATATAGTCTCTGACCTTCTTGTTAGACATGTATTCAGAGTTTCTGTGATATTTTGATTCTGGTTGGTTAAAATGTTTCCATGTTTGACTAATAATATTTTCACTGTTAAATTCTGAACAAGCTGTAATTACTAACATTTGGAAAAATTCATAATTATCCAACAAAATAAATACAGCTACTATCTCAGATAGCTCCATGTTATGAATAGAATTATTATTCCGTTATATTTGCAAGACCCTCTATCTTTATTCACACACCAAGAGCTTGTTCTCAGACAATGCTCATTCTTTTGATTGATATTTGTTATGCATAATAGATTTGGATATTTTATGAAACTTTTATTTCCAGAACATTCCTTTTGAAAATGTGTACATTACATTACATATAATTTAGCATTTGGCCCTCTCAAGCAAAAAGCAAACTGATGCAACAAATAGCAAAAGTAATTTGTAAGCACTTAAAGATGGAAATACAGTGGTCTCTTGCTGTACAGAGGAACTATAAAAGGACACATATACTATGTTATAGGCAATAATACTGTATTAGGACATTACAAACAAGACTGTGATATATATGTATATTGTATGTAAAATGCATTATGAATATGTATGTAATAACAAGTTGGAACAGAATTAAGTGAAGTCACTGGAGTAATTGGGCAAATAAATTTTCTATAAGCATACATATGTAATATGTCAGTCATATACTGAGTACATTATGGCAAGGGATCACTTGTACAATTCATCTACTGAGTACATTATGGCAAGGGATCACTTGTACAATTCATCTACTGAGTACACTGGCAAGGGATCACTTGTACAATTCATATACTGAGTACACTATGGCAAGGGATCACTTGTACAATTCATCTAATGAGTACACTATGGCAAGGGATCACTTGTACAATTCATATACTGAGTACATTATGGCAAGGGATCACTTGTACAATTCATATACTTGGAAAAAGAAATTTTGTTGTAAATCTTATTTCCTTTAGTTACTATATATATGTAGTAAATTGATTGTATCAGTTAAAATTACAGCATGTATATATATATATATAAAAAAATGTCCAACCTTTAGAGTATATGGTTATTTAACAATGAAGGGAACAGTAATATGTGTGTTGTACAGTAAATCCTCACTATAATGACCCTCATTATACCACTACCTCACTTGTTATAAGGGTATGGGTGTCAATCTTAATTTCACATAATTGTACTTTTGGGGTTAAAACAACAGATCATAATGTGATTGCATGGCATTAAATATATGAAGACTTTTTTTTGTGTTTTAATAAACTATCAAGACAGTTTTGTTGGAATATCCCAATAGATACGGCATCCTCATTTGTAAGACAGGTCATTTGTATGTTAATGAATAATGCGATAACAATGATAGGATGCATTAGCCACTGCTTCAGCTATAATTTTGTGAGCAATTTGAGATGGTACCTTTATCCATCCTTTTCTGTGTAATGACTCTTTCTTGGGATAGATGTTCAGCAATGAGTAGTGCAAGAAAATGAACACTATTGTATTGATTGTTTTAGTCATTTTCGGTCTCTTGGCTCTTTAGGTATGAATAAAAGCAATATTTAAAAAAATTAATACTCCAGCATTTCACAGACCATCATCCTTGAAGATTATTGTAGTAGAGGGATACAGTGGCTGACTTGCGAGTGTTTCCAAGTCATGAGTTTTCAGGGTGGATCATGAGATTATCATAAATTGACTGAGTGCCTATTTGGTGGTTAAATTACAAAAACTTGTGATTTTTTTGTAACAGTCCATTACATTAAAGCATCTGGTCAACCTATGGTATGTCACATATTAGGTGAGAAAAAGTGGAAGATTTGATGTCAGCATAACTTATTTCTTAAAGATGAAGGAGGTTGCAATTTTTAAAGATACATTTAAATGGATCCTTCACTTAGGCCATGTTTGTAGTATGTGATGAGCTGGAACCCTTTTGCTTAAGAACCTTTCAAGTTTAAAATAAATTTTAGGACCCATTTATTTATGTGATGAAATAGATTTGCTTGGAATATAGCTGTTATCTTGGCAGTTACATTTTTCCTGTCATACAACTTACATGTTCATGCTCTTGATCCCTCTTTGCTTTGGGCAAGCTTCTTTATCTTGCACTCTTTTTAAACCTGTTGAGATTAAACTTGGGATGAAGGAGTGTTCTGAACCAAAATTCAATCATTGTGACCTACTTTTTCAGTTTAACAACATTACTCTCAATAATGATTTGCTCCAGTCATGTGAGCTACTAATAGCTAAAAGTTGATAAAATCAAGGTCATTATAGACATACTGAATTTGAGTTTGACTTTTTCTGGAAAATTTCATAACTGCAGACCCTAAACGCTGCCTGACTATGGTTATGGCCTCTTTTTGTCCAGTACTTTATTACAAGGGTGTCTTGTACATGTTCTGCTCGTTCTTGAAGAAACAAAACCCAATACTTGTAAGAAATTAATTATTATTAATTGCCTCCTAAATTCCATTTCCTATTTTGTTGATTATGACTAAATTATGAGGGGAGTGCAAAATACTGCATAAATAAAGCATTTCATAGACCTTTAGTTTAATTGTAAGGATGTAGTTACAATTTTTGGGGGGCTACACAAAGCGCATGAGTAGTATTATAGTAGTTATTTCTTTCATTTGTGGTTGATATAGAAGGTTTGTATTAATCTTTGGTCAGTTTGTATGTACATCTGAGGGGTTGGAGGGATGTAGCTATAAATATCCTAGTGAAATTTTAGATTTCTGTAGAAGCTTTTTCATTGAAATGTGTGTTATGATGATATCAGTTTTCACTTTTTATTGAAGTTATGTTTGATTTTCACTGTCTTGTTTACTTATTGTACTTGAATACTTCAGTTTAATTTCAAGTGTATTGTTTCATGATTACAGATTATTATACTTTGTATG
The DNA here is from genome assembly GCA_030141615.1 of Unio pictorum. Lineage (NCBI taxonomy): Eukaryota > Metazoa > Mollusca > Bivalvia > Unionida > Unionidae > Unio > Unio pictorum. Next base: position 2,603,073 of record JARLTB010000023.1, on the reverse strand, counting down.
TCCAGCAATTCAGCATTATTATTTTACTCTTGTCCACAATACAAATATAATATTGGTGATTCCAATCTTTTTATCTTGCCACTATTTAAGTCATTAGATGGAAATTGTCAATATTCGGTCAAAGTTAGTACAGTGTTGTATACAATACACTGACACCATTGTTTACATTGTAGATGCATAGCCCATTGTCAATATTCGGTCAAAGTTAGTACAGTGTTGTATACAATACACTCACACCATTGTGTACATTATAGACCCTTATCTCATTGTCATGATTCAGTCATAATTAGTACAGTGTTGTGTACAAAACACACACACACACACACCATTGTTTACCTTGTAGACCCATATCCCATTGTCATGGTTCTGTCAAAGTTAGTAGTCTTGTTTACCTTGTAAACCCATATCCCAATGTAATAAGAACAGATTGGCACTAAATGTTACCTAGACTAGTAATCAACCTCTAAACTTGAAAATTCAAACTTAAATTTGCTCTGTCACATCAAAATCTAGCATTAAGTGGCGATACAACTAGATAATCCTGAAAATGTAACGAGTCTGATCTCACATGGACCTAAGTAAGACAAGATTAGAAACAAAAACCTCTAAATTTCAGCACAAGTTCAGATTTAGTGCTCAGACAATTTTGTGAATTGGCATGTGCCAGCAATGAATGGTGAACATTGTTCATTCATAATTTCAGGTGATTTTCTGATTGTGTATGTATTAGGTATCAGTGTGATTCAGCAACTTAGAATATGATTTCTAATCTTGTTTTGAGATGGAGTCAGTTTTGTGTTAATTAGTTTCTTGACTGCAGTACTTGCTTTTGGAGATTCCATAACCATTGTCTTGGGTCTTTACTGTCTTAGGGCCCTGAGTGGCCTAGTGGTCTAAAATGCTCAGTTATGGATCTTTTGACATTTTTCCTCTGTCTGCGTGGGTTTGACTCTCGGGTTTGGTGAATGTGGGTATTTGAGAGAGCTTGCCTGTAGCTTCTCATTGGTCAGTGGTTCTTTCCATGGTTTTCTCGCATTCTTCCTCCACCATTTATACTGGTTGCGATGTATGGCATATCTTGTGCTGAAAAATGGTGTTAAACAATACAACAGCATCAACAACTTGACTGTCTTAAGATGCAATTAGTCAATGTTTTTATTCTTGAATGAGGTGTAAATCGCCAGTATTCACCTTTAGTGTCTGTATAATTTAGTTAAGCAGATTTCAGGAATCATTCATCAAGATGGACTATTGTACAACTTTTCTGAGCATGTCATTCCCTTACTTTATGGCCCTTCATCATAATGTTTCCTATTATGCTATGGATATAACTATGAATCCCATTTGATTGTGTTGTATTTGAGCTGTTTACATGGTAAACATAACATAAGGCAGTCACACTATATGACTTGTATCTTACTCCCATGGACAGTGATACGATGAAGAGGTACTGGACTAGACTGGATGGTTGGCCATCATCATTGTTATAAAGAATGACCAAAAAATATACATACACATAGAAACATTCATCATACAAAATAATCATCAGAGTTTTCTTTCATAATTGACACAAATTGCACTGGGCAATCATTTTCATATTATTTCAAGTCGTCACCATGCTTCATTGTGCGAGCATGTACTATAGTTTGTTGTAGAATCTTGTGTCTTACTCCGGTTATTTTCCATAGAAGTAATGTGGAATCATTTTATAATTACTAGAAATGATATTATATTATATGCTGCAGAAAGTTTCTTTGATGAAGAGACTTTTAAGCTGAGCTAAACCATCCCTATTGTCTGTTATCGGACACAGTGCAAATATACTTTCACCTCAACAGTCAGGAACTCTAAATGTGGACTATTGTGATGAAAAGTTGAAAGTTAAGGTAAAGCAGTGATTATCCCAAAAGATACACTAACGAAAGACCAATTTTAACCACACCTGTTGCATCATCTTGTAATATGTGATCAAAATGATTATATTTATAAACATTGAGAGACAAAAAAGGGAGAGAGATGCATTAAAAAAAATATAAGACAAAATGCAAGTAGATACAATGGCTTTAGAATATCATACAGTAACTTTTATTCTTTTTAAATACCTTTTAGATTTATATGAAAATTACAAGATTTGTGAATTCAGAATGAAGAAAAAAATGATTTGCTGTCATGTCTTTTACAAGGAATGTGACACTACATTTTAACTAACTCATCTGCTTTGAAAAATATTATTGTCAAAAAAAAAGTTATTTACAAAGCTGCTTGCTTGTAACATTAAGAAGAAAATATCTGTAAAATCCATGTTCATAAAGTTAACTTACAGTGATCACCAACATAATTTTAAAATAAACACCCTTACATTAAAATGCATCCATAGAATTAAGAGCAACAATGGGATGTGTGTGTTCTGTCATTTCATTATATGAGTGCATATTTATATATACCATTGTTCCTTGTGTTTTCATTGTTCTTAACTGCAGTTCTGTGATGAAGAAAGCACTTTTATCAAATGTTACCAGTATATAAAATCAGAATCTCATGGTGAATTCCCCTTTCAGTTGACATGATGTATACAAAATGTAACTGATGCAGAAAGTGTGTCAATATCACAGTGATGCCTATAGCATCAGCAGCCCATGTCTCATGCCAAATGGTCATGGCTGGTATAGTAGATTGCATTATGGCATTTCTTGACAAAAAACTGTTGACTGTTCTAACCTATAATAAAAGCCGTATAGACGGCATAGCATGCAGATATATATCCAGCTAACCCATCTTTCAAAAGGGTTAAATTAGATAATGTTTGTGACCATTATCTGTGTCTGTCTGTATAACCAGTATCATTACCATATATTTACTTGCTTATAACATTTAGTCCAACTGCAGACTGCACAAACCCAGATCTGCATGCTCATAATGTACTGGCTTATCTAGGTCTGTGTGGTTTATCGGGAATAATCAATAGAGCAAACAACATAGACCCTGATCTGCAGGATCAAGACCTTTGTTGTTTGCAGTTTGACTTTGGTATGTAAATTAGTCTTTATTAATGTAGAAATTTTGAACTTGTGAGTATTTAATAACTCCTGTATCAGTTTCACAAAATGTTAAACATTTAGCTACTTCAATTTTAAATGGAGAATGATGCAATCGAGTGAAATCCTATATTTGTAAGCCATTATTAAATGCCGAACTTAACAGTGTACATATTTGTTTTTGAATATAGTTGAACCAGAGCCAGACATAAATTGCTGAATTAAATGAATTGGAAGACTTATGGACACTGCAGTTTAGTTACATTATACACATGGTAAATACCAATTTGGATATTACATTATACACATGGTAAATACCAATTTGGATATTTTATATTCTACCAGGATTGTAAAAGGATACATTGAATCTGGTTGGGATGTTTACAGCTATATCACATTTAATTGGGAGATGCTGACACTCAGTTAAATGCATGACCCTACTGTAGGTCAGTTGAATATAATAAAATACTGCTGTCACAGTAGAATGTAAAAACTAGAATTTGGTATTTACACCATACTATAATTTATCTCTTGTTGCGAAGAAATCTGCATTGTTGATGAATTTGTGCTAAATACAGATGTATTTCAAGCTGTGATGATCTTTTCTATGAAATGTGTTCATGATGAGAAGCCTCATTTATGTATTTTTCACATATTTGTACAGTAAAGAATAATATACTTTATTTTCACCTGAACCATTGTCTTTTATTCTACACAGATGATGTATTTCATATTTTAGAAGAAAGTTCAAGATAATTGAATTACCTTAAGTCTTTCAGAAGGTTGTAAGTGTAAATAAAGTAATGGCATGGTTCAGCTGAGTACGTTTTCATTTTTTATAACCCTTTTAAAGATTCAGCAACTAATAAGTGGCATGACCATTGTATTTAAGGTTCCTCGCCCAAGACTGGCCTTTTGCGTAATTCAATTATTTCTGGCAGGGCTTATTAAAAAAAAATTGTTCAGGATACATACATACATACATACATACATACATACATACATACATACATACATACATACATACATACATACATACAGACATACATACATACATACATACATACATACATACATACATACATACATACATACATACATACATACATACATGTATGCTAACAACTATTGACCTTGTCCATAGAAAACCTGAGCTTGCCCCAAGCATACCATACTATTTTACACAGTAAACAAATAATGAGGGGGATGGGAAATGTCTTGCCCTGACAAGATACCAGATTCCGTACGTAGATAAACAACAATAAAGCAACAATGTAAAATTAATCTCGCAACTTGTGGATTTTAGAACTTATTTTACACATTCATTACTTAGCATCTTGTCACCTTGAAATCAACTACGTGCATCAAATATTTGACAAGCCAACTTCTGAAATTGAGACGCCAATTGTTTGCGAAGCAGTAAATATGTAGGTATATCGGTCTCATGGGATCATCACGTAGAAAACATGTCGTAAGTACCGCTTGTAGGTGCTACGTTTTCCGTGTCTCGACCACACTTTGAACGAAATTTTTCTGGTTGTTTATCGTTCGAGCCGAATAGCTTTAATTTCCAAACACGTCTGTCAAGGAAAATCTTACAAGTTATGCTAACAAATGACACCTCGCGTTAAAGTCGGCAACGAGTATGAAAATAATCTTTGAGAGCCCATTCTTCTGAGTGTCAAGCTCATATACTGTCCAAAATCGGCGAATCTCCAATACCTTCAGATATTAGGATTAAATTGGTTAAAGTGTAAATATGTATTCCTTATTTGTCAAAACTTGTTTTAAATAGTAAATATTCACATGATCACCTTTGCACGAGAAAATATGCTAATGACCTTGGGATTGACTACTCCATTCTTCTGTTGTTGTTGACTATTTACTTAACACATCGTACTTGCATGTTTTTGAACTTCATTAAAAAGGACATTCAGGACAGGGATGATCAATCTGTATCAGTAAATAGAATTTAGGACCGAAAAGGAGGACATGTCCGGGAAAGGAAACGTATGACAACCTTGGCAACAGTGTAATCTTAGGATTATTTTTTTATACGTGTATGAGCCCCTGCGCTGACATACAAGATGGAAATGATAGATGCAATAAACTTAACGGTGATGTAATAACATAATGAGTTGCATATAAACACTAAATAAAGGTCTTGATATTCGTACTATAATACTTTCGTAACATAATACATAAACGGAAAACATCAACCTTACCCCACAGGTTCTCGACTTCAGCTTAGTGTTAAATGAGCAATAACATGAAGAATACACATTATCATGCCGAGTAACAAATTTCCTTCAGTATACCCTCCATTACCAGTTTGGACACTTGTCATACTATAATATAAATGGTCCCGTGTCAGAATGGGTAATGGAAGTACTATAGGAAATTTCGTCAAAAAGTATGATTTTTTTTTATTCAATCAGGCTTTTGCTTTTTTTTAACATTAAAATTTCGTCGAGGATGCTTCGCCATTCTCTATATCAATTATTTGGACTGTCGTTGCATGACAGGACTTGTGGTAAACTTCAAAGAAATCGTGGGTGATCAGTCACACGATTGGGTCAGGCCACTGGGTCAAAGATGAAGGTCATGACAAGATAAAATCATGACCATCTCAAACCACCGCTTTCTTTGTAGCATGGCTAGAGAATATATCACGAGAAGCTGTGTCAAGTTTAAGCGTAAACGAACGACAGGATCATCATTGGAGCATACAAAGGATCCGTACAAAATTCAAGCGGTATACAGAGAATTTACCCATCACGATTAATATTTCCTGTTGTGCTATATAACTTGCGCGGGTAAGATAGTCATTTGATCATACAATCAATTGCAATGACATCTAACGCGACAATAAGTGTTTTGTCTATCAACATGGAAAGAATACATGACATTCCAGCTGGCGGCATCAGATGATAAACTTAAGTTTATCATCAGTTCCTCAATTACCATCTGGATATGCCCGTCGAAGGTAACCATAGCTTTACAATCACCCTTTGATATGATGGTGATGCCCCGGGTGACGATTAAACCTCTATGTTGCTGTGCCTCAAAGGTATTTACCCATACGAATATATACTCGACCAAGAGAAGTCTTCCGGACACCAGCTGTGACTGATCGAGTCTTTTTTTTTTTTTTTTTTTTTTTTGACTTCTTTGTCCACCGAAATGTATTTTCGAAATCTCTGTGTCTATCACGTTCTTTATCTGTGCACGTATGCATTGCTGCTCGCAGACGTCTTTGAGGTTTGATCGCGATAAAGCATAGTACTAGTTCTTGTGACAGGAACGTCATGGGGTGCACAGCTGTCAAAAGCTCGCGTATTGTTTATGAAGAGTCATCGTTATGTTCTTGCGAACAACCCGAGCGTGGACAAATACAACACTGCCATTCCCGAACAGTAGCGATGATGTAACATACGCCCTTATGTGAGTTCATACACACATAAGCGAGCATGACAGCAACAGCGACGTCTGGTGCTTTTTTAAAAGTCGATATGGAGTTGCATGATTATACACTGGTCCTAGAAGCGCTGTTGATGCAACACACATGGCTATCACCCTAACATTACGGTATGTAAGTCTGCCACAGCCATTGTCTGGCAGGCCCTGCTCTGGTGATCTCAAAGGTAACTTTTGCCGTTGGCCTAACTTTATAACCGTTGCGTCACGCATTTAATAATCGCTGAGACTGTTGAATAGCGCTTACACGGTTCGCTAGAAGGTCATATTTATTATATCGAGGCTTTGTCTGTAGTTGCAATGGTGATCATGCCTCCTTTGACAGTCCATCTGGCAATTCTTTCTCCGATTCAAGACATATATCAGGTCCACGTCAAAGCGTTGAAGAGAACGGATATTACTTGATATCTTATAAGCGACTCATGGTAACCTGCAGAATCGACTAAGTCTACGGGTTCTTGTCCAGACTTTTGGTTTGTTATTAGAAGGAGTCGTATATATTCAGCCGTGTTGCAGGCCAGCATTGTTCTATATTGGGATATATTTTCAACATGACATTTACTCTACAGTAAATAGCGTGGTACGGATATTACCGTCGATTGTTTTTTTTAAAAAAAATTCTTTACAAATGTGAACTGTTTTGCATGACGTCGGAAACAGGTTAAAGAGATTACAGCAATCTCATTATACGTTGCATCCCGTTTGGATTTGCGGAAAGAGTTTTCACGAAGCAATTGATATTCAACATTTCATTATCGGGAACGAAAAAATGAGACATGAACAGGATCGAACACGACTCGAGTCAATTTCTTATGCCTCAATTACGAGGAGCTGAATCACAGTACAGGGCCATAATACCGTTATGTATATTTAGTTTGCATTGTTTGTTAGATTGCTTGTTTGTCAGATTGCTTGTTTGTTAGATTGCTTGTTTGTCAGATTGCTTGTTTGTTAGATTGCTTGTTTGTCAGACCTTCTTATTATCACCAAGGTTTTAGTTTGTAAAAATTTGGAACCTTAATTGCGACCTGAGGTTAAGTAGCGAACTATATAATCTTGTTTTTCTAGAAATTATTCATTTATGTTGTGAGATCAGAACAGAATCAGTTGTATTATTCTTTCGTCCAGAATTTAGATTAGATTAGGCTGCAAGTTATTTATTCAAATTATTTAATTCGATTTATTCTTCTCTGGAATTACAAAGTTCTCCAAAAATAGTATTCTTGAAAATAGAGACTTGTATTTATTGTGAAAATACAAATCAGGATATAATATTGGATTGTATTATTGTGATCCAACAAAAGACTGTCAGTTGATCACCAAGACACTCGAACACTTTTTCGCTCTTTTATATTATACAGTTTAAGACAATAAAGTTCAAAAAATACTAGCCGGAATTTGAATCCAAACCATATGAATCTGAACCCGAACTAGAACGTGAAACTTTGTGCAAATGTCCATCAAACTTTAATTCGGACCTACACGTAGAAGTACATTTCAGTAATTTTCCCCAGATCACATTTGTTCTGGCCCAAAAAACCTGCGGACAAAATGCGTGTCAAAGGTCAGGAGGTGCCAATACGAACCAAACCAATTTACGAACGTCCACTTAAGCGAGAATTTCCATATGAACCCATGTGCCAAGAAAATGAACAGCAAAGGCAACAGCTCATTAGCGGTGATGCAATCTGGAACGCTACGAGATTTAAAGAAGGTTTTGTTCGTGATCGACGAAAGCCATACAATTTCCACAGGCTTACAGGAAGGAGTCCACTCTCATTTCTACCATTTCAAACGAATCTCAGAATTACGCGGTTGACAACGCGCAGTAGTCGTTGAGAGCGATTCTATAATTGGCCTGAAAATAATAAGGGTAAGTGTGGTATAGGGCGACGATGAGCGTCCTAAGGCTTTTTCTTACGCTGAAAGACCTCTGGCGCACGGAGAAAGCTCCTTTTTCTACCCCGCTTTTACGATACTGTTCAAGACGTGAATATTACACGCTTCACCTGGATGGTCCGGGTACCATATATAATATGTGACACAATCAGTGGTGGTTACAGAGCTTCCTGATCCATTATGTCCTTTCAAGGTTAGATAGTGTTAGAGTTTGCCCGTAATGAGCCTTCGTGTGATTTGAATTCAGCTACACCTACGTAAGTGTATCTTCCTTGTAACAATCTCCGACGTACACACGTACGTCTTTTCCTGCGTCAATCAGACCTGCGCCGAGAGAAAATGAACATAGAACTGTGCATTAGAGATCGATTTGACATTTTTGACACCTGTTCGTCTATTAGTGCATGAAACCCATTTTACGAAATTGACATCGCTGACGTTTTCTGTGATTTGTTCATTGTTAAACAAGTTGCAATGCAGGTCATTCGTTGAGCCAATGTGGATAAGTAAAAAGATTACATTCGCACTACGACGATTAGTGACTCCGGAACCGAAGGCGGTTGCGTTTCCACGAAATGTTTCACTTTATCCATAGCAACAATTCATGCACCATTGGTAAAATTATCACCTAAACTACTCAACGAAGTCTGATACAAACAATTACTGATCAAATGATTGCAAATTTCGCAATGTGAAGCAGATAATGATTATGCAAAATGCATTAGATAAAATCTTCTGCCACGTTCATGCTGTTAAATCGAAACGTATGCATTTTTACCTTTATTCTTATCCAACCAGGAGATTTTAGTAAGCATTATCTTTCAAGATTGTTGCTGAAGATTCTTCGTTTCAATATTTCGCCTAAGATCGGGGTAGGGGGTTGGGTCTAGGTTTTCTGTTCCCACCCACCTCATCACCGCTAAAATCAATATATACGCACGAACGTAGTCTCTTGTCGATTGAATTAGACCATCGTTTTAATCTTGACACAGTCGTTTTCTAAGAATACGATTCAGAGTATAATCCAGTCAGGAACTCAGAGTAAAATCCAACACAAGATCAAGTGGGCGATTCGCTGCACGATATAGTCGACATTAGGAGCGGTGCAGTTCTATAAATCAAGCCCCCAAAATCTGTGTTGATACAGATGGGCGATGTGCGAGTCCAGTGCATTCAAATGTGCAATTTGTATGCATGCAAATCTATCCTGAACAAACCTTCGCACACTTTAGATATAAACCGATAATTAGTAAGAGCTATATTAGCGCAGTGAAATTCAAAATGACAACAGGTGAGAGGGTGAAGCTATTCCACGTGGATGTAGAAGTCACCAAACATATGATGTTTCTAAAAGAACCCATCAGCCGACGGTAGCTCCACAGCCTCGAGAAATACAGGTAAATGTATCAAATTTACACCCATGTTTGCCGCCAAACGGTTCAGCAAATCTTTGCATGTCTTAATCAATAGGTGATATCAACCCCATAACGACCATTCAGTATCATCAAGGGTGACGGGCTGTGAGGGACTGATTTGTTCGCCTAGACAAACTGGTTTGATGCATGGGTAGAAAAGCAGCATCACCCTAAGGAAGGAGCAACATGCTGTAACGGTATAGGGGGCGCTTTACAGATATTATGAATTTCTGAGAGAGTGACAGGAGTAAGGTGCATTTGTTTGCATTTGCAATAGGCACAGTGGAGAGAATGTTAGCATACCTCTTCGTTACTTTCATGTAATATGTCCGCTTTTTAATTGTATATTGTACCTAATGGAAATTGAACATAATCTAAGCACACTGCTGAACAAAATGACTTCTCCCATGCACTAAAAATCAGATGGTGTCATGGTACCGTGCCCGCTATTGCGTATGTCAAGAAATGGTTAAAAGCCATGTAGATATGTTAGATCCCACGGTTATATTTGACATGTACGAGAACCCAGCATTGCTAGGCGTGAAAAGTCGGACGTGTACGTTGAAAGTGTTGTTCAAGAACAAAGAACCCTTATTGGTGTCGTAACTCTCACCGCGCTAACGGTCTTTGGCATTGTCTTTTTAGTTGAAGGGAATAAGGTACAATCGACATGCAATCGGAATTGAGAGAGGGTGTGGTCACATTTTTCAAACCGAATTTAACTTAATACTTTGTAAGCTGGGAACTCAGCAATTGCCTAAACATTGTGCTGGAACAGGCTGTAGAGCAATACTTCTAGGAAGCCACTCGTAATTTGAAGGAAAACTTTCAAATTCTGAGAAAGGCAACGCTTCATAAAGAAAGCTTTTAGGTGACAGACTTTCGGTATAGTTAGTCCCGAGTCTCTAAGAAGAGATACGTAAGTGAGACTGGCAAAACAGTCGACAAAGTAGTCAGGAGAGAGTCGAGGAGGACAAGGAGTCGAGGAGGATTATAGAAAATTCGAGAAGAGAAAGAACTTGGAGCAAGTCGGGAGGAAGAGGAGATGGAACTGCCAGAATAGAATAGAATACACAGATGAGCAGAATCCTAGAAGAGGTGGATATCGATCTCACACTATATATCAAGTGATGTAATAGGCTATTATAGGGTCGAGAGGAAGAAGAGTGATTGGGGAAATATTGTCATTGATTATTGAGTTGTATTAATTTTTTTGTTATTCATTTGAATTTCACCTTTTAGTGTACTCAATAATTTAACTGTCGGCATTGCTGACTGTGGGCTCATAGCCTTACCTCTTTCTATCACTGATTTCACTTTCTCAAAAACGAGCCGTGGGTGGTACTTGTATAGTAATTTAACTAAAATATTGGGAGCACCCATCACAACCCTACAATCCCAGCCACAGCCTGACTTAGTCTAAATTAATCAATCTTCAGCAGTTGTTAAAATAGGGAACATGTATTTTGCCAAACTAGACAGTACTAGTTTCTGAAAGTGAAATGAATGAATGCCAAATATATAAATGTAACCCCCTCCCCCAAAAAACGGTATCGTTATAAGTTCATAAAACGAAAATGACCAAGCAAAGCTGCCAATTTTAATTTTTTTTTTTAAAATAATTTTTATTGATGCACACCTAAAGCAAAGTCAAGCCGGATACACTTTATACCACAAAATATGTCAATCAAACCCCATAAAAAGGGAATTACATTTTTTAAAAAAAAACAATACCTAAGCTTTACATGTGATTTTAAAAAGCCACTGTAACCAGCGAGGAAAACTCCAGGTGATCACTAGTTTTATAATTCTTATTAGTTATGTGACATTGCAGAAAAAGACGGTTATTGGATTAACTGAAATTGAAATACCATTAGATTTATTTTAATAATTTTGCCAGTAATTGTAATTTACTTGTTTCTGGCTTTAGAGTATGTTATTTTATGCTGCTACCATTTTTTATTTTTTTAATATGACTTCCTCTTCTTTATAAAAATTGGAACATCATGTGACACACGCGGTTTTATTTCAAACTGGTCGGATAAGTTGTTGAAGAATTGTATAGTTCGAATTTCTATTAGTACCTTTTCTCATTATCCATAAGATTTATTTTTTAAATACAAAAAAAAAATAAACATAAGCAACAGTGACAATCATCAACAACACAAATAGATGATGATGGTGGTAGTGGTGATGGTGATAATGATTAAATTTGTTTTATAGTTATAAGAAACTGGTGCTAATATTGTAAAATAAATAATAGCTATTTATTTATTCATTGCAGGTAAGTAGTGTAAAAAATAATATCGAGATTTTGTTATTCAGAGAAACTCACTCGGGTCTTAAAGAATGTTGTATTGGAATAAAACAGATATAGAAAGATATGTACTTTGAATCTTACTCAAAAGTCATACCTTTATATAATTCTCATAAATGCACATAAATACATGATATTTCTGAAATAATTAATTAAGAAGAAAACGAAATTGGTGGTTAAGAAAATATAACTGCAACCCAATTGAAGAGTTTTATTGGTTCGGGTTCATTCCGATTAAAGATGATGTAACTGATTTCGATCCCACACTGCATTGCAAGTGATCACTACTTTTCTTATAATAATTGTATAGATTATAATATGCAAATTGAATACTTCTGATGCAATGAAGGATGCATGAGAATTGTAAAGACTTGCTTTAATACATTTTGCGAAAGAGGAACAAAACAATAATAAAGAAACTAACACTAAACTAGTATGTGCCTTAAAAGCGCGGGAAATTTCTAATAATCTTAGAGTTACCTTCCTTTCAATAGGAGCATCATCATGGCGGATATCAATATATCAGACCTGAAGGTTCAAATAAAAGGTAATTGTTTTCAAATTTGTTGACACGAATGCGTGTCTGGAAATAATATAAAAGAGATAAGCACTCCGATACTTAATTATGACAAATTAAACACTGTTGAAAGTCAAATTTATTCTATTTTCAGGCATTTTAAAAAATGCAGATTTGACCACGTTATCTTCGAAGAAGATTAGGAAACAACTAGAAGAAACATTCAGCGTTGATTTTACAGACAGGTAATTTAAGTAATAAAAAAAAACTAAAGTGATAGTCATAATTCATTTATAAGCTTAAAGTTTCGTAGCATGTGAAATTCGCAAGAAACTTCGTTGACTATATATTTAGTCCATAGTGAGTTAGACAAGTTCTCCGCAGGTTATTTTTTAATTTTCTTTTTTTTCTTTTGCCGATATGACAGTTGGTGGAGAACAACTGTCTAAGGCACGATTTTTTTGGATAGTCAGCTTTGTTAGTTGGACGTATGACGAGCCAATCGCTACTGTCTAGTATTCGTTTTTATCTCAGGCAGAGGTCTCGGAAACGCTTAATTACGCGTATTTGAACGCAAATATTTGGTCTAGGACGCAGAAAATCACCCGTGTAAGAGTCCTCCGTATGCATGCAAATAGCCGGGCGACAAATTGAAAGATTTGCCAGCCCTGCTTCAAACAACATACTGAATGAGAATATGTTATTTTATCATTTTAGCTGTACTGATATTTACAATGAAAGAATTCAGTAGATAAAATACCCCCAGATGTGTCTGCTGTATTTATAAGAGTACATTAAAATAACATGTTGCAATAGCTAGGCGGCAATTTAAAAAAACGTAAGACTAGCAGCTTGGGTGGGAAAATGTGCTGAAATTTACAATGACTGAATTCAGAGAATGATAGATCCAGAGGTGTACATGTGGTCATTATAATATTATACGAGTACGCCAGAACTTTAGCTTCCATTATTGTGTTCATTTCTGATAGCAGCCAAATAAATAGTGCATGCGACCTCGAAATCAAGACATATCAAGAGTTGGACAAAACGTTGTTTGCAAATCAGGTATTTGGGGTTCAATGGCAAATTGAAAAAGATTTTAATGAGATTCAGAAGAGTGCTGAAATTTCTAGAACTGACATTTTGAATGGAATAGTAGCCAAGTGTAAGAAAGTGTGATGCCTGGCATAGTGTTTGGAATACGACCATTCATTGGATTGAAAACAATCAGTCTCATCCTGAAGGACTAACAAGAGTTACACCACTGTCAGGATATTCTGTGCATCTAAAGTCACCCATTTTGGTGCAAAATCCATACCGAATTCAATTGATGAAAATGAAATTTTGCAATGCTTACCAATTGAAAAGCTGCAATTATCACCAGAATATTATATTCAAAATAATACAAATTTTGGACAAATGGGATATCACCCCTATTATTCCACGACTCAAGATATGGCAGCCTATTCTGCGCATAGCTTTCAAAAGATGTAATGTTTATGCATCAGGCTATGGAAATGAAATACATTACTTTGGACTCTTTCTGACATTTCAGCCAAAAATAGAATTTTCAACCAAAACAACATGTGATCCATTGTTTACAGAAATTACATATCCTTGTGCAGAATTACCAGACACACAGAATACGCCGACACAGTTATACATGTCAGTGTTATAAAGAATGTGGAAATTAAATGCAATGGCAACCATCAGTTTTTCTAATCTGCGAAGTTCAACATTGTCATTGTCTGGGATGGGACTACAACTTTTGCTGGTGGGACTCAATTATTACCAAAATGGGAGTCCTGGACTTTTTAAAATCCTAGTGAGACCTCTGTATTTGAACACTTGGTTTCCCTAGTCCTACAATGTAAGACATGGCAGATCTTGTTTATGTTTTATTGCTATGTCTTGCCTTCAAAATGACGTCATTGTATATAGTGTTCCGATGTTGGTTGACATCGGAATGAGTAGTCAAGGTTTCAGGAATATCTGACACACTTGGCAGCCTATATTGACACTGTTCCACTAATTTATTTGTAATTAAAATACTTATTGTGCTGTCTTTATCCTGGCGGAATGAAAATCAGACACTTGCAAAGAAACACATTTTCGTGTTTCATCGACATACATTTGAATTTGTAGCAATAGGAAGGTAGTCAATGTATGCCAAAGTATGTTTGAGTAGACTTATGTGGGGGATATGTTTTTTGAACGAAATGAAATGTTGCTTACAGTTCTAGTTGGCATAATATATTTTAATTCGTTAAAGAATATTTCGAAATAACCCAGTTTCGTCATTCTCAGATTTCATTGCTTTCCAGCGAACTAAAATCTAGGCCAATGAAACTTGAAAAACGGTCCATTTCTTTTGTGAGAAATTGAATTTATTGGAGAAAAGTCATCAGGGTAAGTAAAGTCTGACAAAAAGATAATTTTATTTTATAGAAAAGAGTCATTATTGGTTGCCAGTTGTATGTGATATTCTGGAAATGTAACTTTCATTACACTATTAGTCGACATCGAAACACTCTACACATCGCCATGTTTAGACGGTATGACCAATCACCCCACCTCTCATGAACAAAAATATCGGGTGATGACTCTTATGTTGTTAGAAGCCCATTAATTAAATAATTATCAATTTTGTTATTTATGACTGATTTGATATATATTTAATTTCATTGTCTTTTTTAAAAAAAAATTATTTTCATTACATGCTATTGTAATGTAAATTTATTCAATAGGGATAATGTTTTTTTTTTTTGAAAATCTGTTGGCTTGAATTATTCTTTGGTTAAAAAAAAAGGAATGTTGACCTAGATACTGACCTACAGAAAAGATCAACTGATGATGGATGAGCACGTGTTCTATTATGAAAGGGATAAAAGTGAGTGTTCTGAAGGATTTAATGCTATGGGTCAGAATATTATGAAACACTGCCTTGTCTGGTTGTCTCCACTACCATTATTGTCTGCAAGAAAGTGTGGATCTATTTGTTGGTCTATGTTTGGGTTCCAAGGTTTGTTGTCACCAGCGTGGATGTGGGAGATCAGCACCCACTTTCCTTGGAACCCCAATGGCTTGCATCTGATAGAGCCTCAGACAACCAAGACCAGCTCCAGGCCTTCGCAAGTGACTTAACTAAGTCCAGCAGAACCCATTTAAACTGACTGGAGAAGGGATGATAGGCAAGTTTCAAAACCAGGCGCTTCGGACAGATGTGACTAGTTAACCTTGGGTGGTTGCCCATCTAGGAGAAGGTAAGTTCTGACTTAAAACCTTCACTGTCTTGCTACTGTACCCTCTCATGGGAAAGGCCAAGGGATTAAACCCTAACAGAAAATTAGAGACCTTGTCCCTAAGGCTTCTTGGCATTGTTTTCAGTGTCATCTCTTATTGGCTTGTCCTTTTCCTTGGATCCTACAACTGCTTTCAGTGGGGGAATCGGCTGCATTGGCAACAAATGATTCTCCATATAACCCTGCCCATGCTTGCACCCTGGAGAGGACACTCTATCTTTGCTTCACAGCTTCGACATGACCATGACACTTGGCATTCCTGTCTTGGCAAGTTTGGCTTTGGGAAGGCGAAAGAGAATGGGCAACAACTCTTCGAAATTTACTCATAAAGCAACCACAGTATTACCAATTCATTCTTTCAGTCAAAGCCAGAGCATAATGTATCTTGGAGGCATCCCTGGTCTAAAAGCTATTACCAACTGAACATAATTATAACGAGACGTTCTGCCATGAAGGGATTGCTTATTACTGGTACCTTCCACAGCGTTGACTGACACTGACCACTTGCTGGTGTGCTGCAAAATGAAGCTTCAGCCAAACAAGATTCACCACTCCTTGAAACAAAGTAAACCACTCATTGACGTGAGCAAGGCGTCATCCAGACAAGGCTGCGGAATTCACTTATCTCATCCAATAAAAGGCAATATGTTTTATTCAGAACCTTCGGAAATGGCAGTGCCAAACATGGATGTTATCACATCAGAGAGACTGTGTACAGCTCTTCCACATGGGTCTTTGGTAAGAAGCATTCAATGGACAACGACTGGTTTGAGGCTAACTCTTGCATGCTCACGCCAGTCATAGAAGAGCGTTGCAGTGCTCATCTGGAATACAAATGATCCACTATGCTAGAGGACTATATAGACATATAGGTCTACTGGAAGCAAATTGCAGGGATTAGCACAGGAATGCACCAAATAATACTGGCTTCAGCTGTGTCAGAGCATTCAGTCAGCATTAGATATTGGAAACATCAGAGGCATGTACAATGGCATAAAGAAAGCAATGTGTTCCACGAAGAAAGTGACAGCACCATTGAAGTCTGCTGCAAGCAATACCTCCCACTCTGGGTTATAAACCTACTGTGGCAGCGGTAAAGAAGTCTTTAGAGAAACTGTCCTTAGGTAAAGCCCCAAAGAAAGGATGACACACCCAGAAGTCGTCAAGTGTGGCTGCAGCATGCTGCTCTCACACCTGCATGACCTCCTGTTAGTGCTGTGATGAGAGTGCATTGCATCAGGACATGAGAGACACCAAGATTGTAACCCTGTACAAGAACAAAGGCGACAGAAGTGACTGCAACAACTACAGGGGTATATCCCTTCTCAGCATCTTGGGTAAAGTCTTTGCATATGTTGTCTGGAACAGATTGCAGATGCTGGCTGACAGTGTATCCAGAGTTGCATTGAGGGTTCCAATCAGAGTGTTCCGCAGTAGATGTGATCTTCTCCATCAGGCAACCGCAGGAGAAATGCAGAGAGCAACACAAACCCCTCTTCCTGGACTTTATAGACATCACCAAGGCATTTGATCTGGTCACCAGAGATGGATTCTTCAGAATCCTGACAAAGATTGGATGCCCTCCAAAGCTGCTAAGCATGATCCAGTCCTTCCATGATGAGACAAAAGGCACAGTGCAGTATGATGGCTCAGTGTTCGACCCCTTCAACATCTGCAGCGGAGTGAAATGATTGCGTGCTAGTCCCCACGCACTTCAGCATCTTCGTTGTCCTGCTCAAGCATGTCTTTGGGACATCCACAGAAGGGATCTATATAAACACATGACCAGTCGGAAAACTGTTCAACCTGGCATGACTAAAGGCAAAGAGCTAAGTACGTCAATTTCTACAGTTGATTCAGTCATTCAGAAAATAGAAGCCTGATTTTAATGTTACTGTTTGCATGTTGAACCCATGATGTCCCATTAAGAAGCAAGTCCTTTTTTTTTTTTTTTAAAACAGCACATACTGTTACAATCGATGAATAAGTATAACAGTCACTGACAACCTTTTGGGTAAAATCGATTACTAGGGAAAAGTAATGGATAACCACCTTAGTTAAAGCCATAGCCATACATGCCAACCATTACATTTTTGGCGTAATCATTACACTTTTTTTTCCACTAAATTATGCATTACGATAGCCCTATATGGATTACATTTTTTTGGTATATCCACCTTCCTAAATTAATCAGTTGTTTTCTTGTTTTTATTAACATTCACCTAATCCCACAGGCTGTATTTTAGAAAAGACAGCTTCTGCATAACTATAAGATAATAGTATGCTTGTCCGTGGACTTCGTGCACTTTCCTAATAGTATCATGTTCTATTTATAGCAGCTTTCAATGTTTTCTATTTTTAAAATCTGTCTGGCTTAGTGAGGAGAGAACAGACTGGTTTTCTAATATCAATCTTTATGCACAGATTGTTTGTTCTAAATCATATTTGGTGGAGAACCTTTCTTAAGGTTTTTTGGCATTAAAAAGTATATTTTCGTTTAATAGATGCATATGAGAGCAAAAATATATCCTTTCAAATAATTTCACATATGAATTAGAAAAAGGCAAAAATGAAACAAAAAAAATAGAATCCTCCAAATATGAAGACATGATGGCAGCATTACGTGATGGCTATTAATGGCCAACTGGAAAGAATTTTGACAGTTGGTGCTTATAGTCTTCAGATGGATTCTAGTCAATGTGATAAGCTAAAATTGCTACATATGAAAACTTGAAGCAGTAAATGATGTTAAAAGATGAAAGGGGCAAACAAATCATTGTTCATTAAAATTTTATCATGTTATATGTGGATTACTATTTTTCTGCCTGGATTCTGCTTTTTAACCACTTGGATTATGCTTTATCCTCATCAGGGGTTGGCGTGTATGTATAGCCAGGAAAAGGTAATTAATAACCTTTGTTCAAGTCTATGGCCAGGAAAACGATAAATTCCAGCAGTAGTGTGGCAAATAAAGGACTTGACTAACAAGTTGAAGCAGAATTTGGGCAAGTGACTAGTTTGTCAGTGTTTTCAAAATGAAACGTAACCAAAATAAAGTAAACAATTTTCTTCCAATAAATGTAGTTTTTTCCCTTCTAATTAATTCTCACAGTATAAACAAGGATGTATTTGTAATGAGAAACTGTTTCTACATCAGTTTAAGTACTAAATTCATTGCCATGTGAGCAGGGTGATAATGGTGATATTGGGATGGGAAGAAAGGAATATTAAGAGGAAGCCACATTTCTTCTTTACAGGGATTTTGTTGTGTAAAAATAGTGATTTTTCTTCTTTAATAAATTTATAGGAAAAAGGAGATTGATGATTTTGTGATGGAGCTAATCGCAGCACAAGAAAATAATGATGATGATGAGGAGGAGGAGCTGGTAAAGCAGGAACACGTGTCACAAAATAATCCTAGGCAGACAGAGGTAGAGGACCAGAACATGACTACAGGAAGCTCAGCAGAGGAGCTGGAAGAAGAGGAGGAGGAGGTTAGTATAAATAAAAGTTCAGGCATGGGCATGAAAGTTTTAGTGAAATATGGCATAGTAGTCAAGTGGGAAATTATCTATTTATATGTAGATATATAAGGTAGGGAAAATACCTATTTATATGTAGATATACAAGAGTAGGGAAAATACCTATTTATATGTAGATATACCCGTATTTATTGTTATTTTTCGTACACAAAAAATAAGGATTAATGTCAGTGTACGAAAAGTTATATGTAAAGTAAATAATTACCATTTTGTGTTAATGACTGTGTACGAAAAATAAAGGGATCATACCTGACAAGGCCTGAAAAACACACGACTCGACAATCAAACATACAAAACTACCGTAATGTACTAAATTGGTCTCATTCTGCTCAACCTGAGAAAAATGTGTTGTTATTATGAGAGAGAGAGAGAGAGAGAGAGAGAGAGAGAGAATAATCTTTATTGCTCAGTTACCTGTCAGTTGTGTTATTCTTTATGTAAGCACTACAAGGGCACTATTATATTCCATTGTCAATTAAAACCTGGATAAATAAATCGTTTTGATTGTAATTATGAGATCCATTGTCACTGTGCCATATGGCTATGCAGAGGTAATATACTTGTTAATTAAATATGCTTGACCTTTAGCTTGGTCTTTTCCAATAAATACTGGATTGAAGACCAGATTCACCTATACAGATCAAATTAAGGAGGCTCTAAGTAGGGAAATGAGGCTACCCATGGGGTATTGAAAATGAGTACAACAAGCCCATTAGCTCAAGAAAAATATTAATATAATGATTCTTGTGATTAATCTACCCCTGCGTCCCTCGTCCAGCTCGCACAAAAAATCACTGGGACTCCTTAGTTGTTCAAATGTGCATTCCTTTGGACGCAAGAAATTTTAAAGGACCAACATCGTGCTTACTGTGAATTTTGTTTAACAGGACTTTCTTTTCACAAGGCAAATATTATCTCTGCACCGGTCATGTGGTACTCACTCCTTAACAGTATACTATTATGGGATGTCATCAGTTCCCATCATGTTTCCTGTTAAAATGTCGCCAAAGAAGATGATGAAAATTGACCCTAAGCAAAATACATTGGGTATTTTGTTTAATGATTCAAATTCCACTGATCAGCAGCATTTGGTTTCGTCATCTGATGTTCAGGATGCAAACGTATGCTCAGCCCCTAGCGTAATACATAAATTACCAAAAATTCAACAGTTTCAGCCGAAGTGGTTGAAAACGGCTTATAGACAATTCGGCTCAACTTGGACCGAAAATAAGACAATTCGGCCCAACCAAAGACAATTCGGCCCAATTTTAAAATACAACTGACAAGTATTTATTTGTAACATATATTTTGACAACTCTCATATATTTTATATAAAATTTGGAACATTTTGTGAACAAGATAAATGTTTTCCGAAGTTATAATGGTTAGGAAAAACAGGAGAAAGAAAGGAGTATAGTAGAGCTGTATGCTTGGTCTCAAAAACTTAATTCTCAAGCAAAACAAAAGATATTCTCGTATTGTTTGTATTTGTTACAAATAAATTTATACAGATAAAATGGTAGAAAATTGCATAATTAGTTATTTTGCGATAATTTGACATAAATTTATATCAGAACATGTTTCTGTTTTGCTGTTATATGTTACGAAAAAGATAGAAAAATGTGCACAATGAAAGATGCATCTTTACCAAAATTTCTTGTATTTTAAATTTCATTTAATTTGATAATAAATATTCAAAACACCACAAACATTTTAAGTTGTCAAATTAATACCATTCTAATCATAACAGTTTCCTATTCAAAATATTAGCGTGAAAGTTTACAACGTGTATGCCTTTTTAGTCAATCCAAACATATAACGTATGTATCAGAGACATACGACAAGAGACTGTTCATTAAATATGTAATCGTTTTCACTCAGTTTTTCCATTTGATATTTATATTAATGTATCTCAATGTGTTTGCAGAATCATTGTACTCATTACATTTGAGCGGGACTCATTTTTTGAATATATGCGAGTCCTGTGACTCATTGGGATGAAATTGTAGATTAATCACTGTACCCATGGGGTATTGAAAATGAGTACAACAAGCCCATTAGCTCAAGAAAAATATTAATCTAATGATACTTGTTCTGAAGCAAGTTGAAAAAAATGGCAAATGATTTTAAAATATTAACTACCGGTATATATAAATCAAACTTACGGAGTCAATGACTTTTGCATTTATTATTAAACGTAACTGGGGTTTTGTAGTGGGTTTTTTTTTTGTTCTTTTTTTATACTGCATTACTGTATTGAGCAATAAGATTAATTGCCAAATTGCCTGTGGTCTTTGCGTCTTCCTGTATTGAGACATTATTTGTACTGGATTTAGAAACTCAAATGGCTTCTGAACTCGTTTTCAAATGCGCACGTTTCTTTGACTGGCATAATCAAGAGCGCTCATTAACGACGTCCAGCTGTTAATGAATATCAGTATATATTGTAATGACAACAAAAGAACAAATACATCAATCATTATATTTTCTCGCTGATGCAAAAGACAATAAAGGCCAATAAAATGAATGTGAATAGATTCTCAGTTAACAAAACAGTTGCCCTTTCTGAGTACCGTATTTACCGTATGTTTTCGGACTGCAACAAATAATTACTTTTTTTGTTGTCCGAATACATATTAAATTCTTTGATTAGGTGTCCGAAAACATACAAGTGAAGATAGAATTATGCCGCCCCCCCCCCCTTACCCGTCCGTAACGAAGTTACCGTTAGCTCACATGACAACGTGCTGCCATGAAGTAAAACAAGTATTTTGTCTAACACCACGGAAAGGATAATTAATGAAAAATTGGCATTACTTGCCTATTTTGTCAATTTGATACATGTCCATCCACCAGAAAACAAAGCCATACATGTATTAGAGCCACGATTGTGTACGTATTTTCCAAAAGAACCGCCATATTAACATAGTAATCTTGCAATCCAGTTTAACCTTCTGCTAATGATCATTAAAATCTACATTACAAACGCACGCAAGCTTTATTTCTGTGTAATTAAGATATTAATACAAACTAAATAAAAAGATTTTGGAGTTATAATTCTTAAGATATTTTGGGCAGAAACATTTTAGTATCGCGAGTCGAAACACCGGTACATGTATGATGGCTATTCTTAGAGCACCAAGGGTGAGAGGCTCCAAATGGGGTGAGTTGTTGTATGTACGCCTATGAAGGGTAAAAATAAAAAGCAATTTGCAATATACGAGTCGGCGTGATTAATATGTTGATATTTGTTTTAAATAAAGGTGATGCATTTGTTGTGGTTCTCTCTTCTTTTTTTTTCCACCTAGCCGAGGGTAGATTAAAATGAGCATAGCTTGCCGGCTGGAAACGATCTACTGCTCGAAGATTGTAGTGATGCATGTCAGAGATTTCAAAGTGTCTGGGTGTTAATTGTTAATAATATAACTGGTGGGATTTCTTTGACAGATGTGTTCGGAAATAAAAGGCAGCCATCTGGATTTTATTAAAAGAGCACACGATGTACCTAACATTTAGCACCCACAATCAAATATATCGTCTACCAAGAGGTTTATTACCTGTAGAACAATAACTATGTTTAAACCTTTGTATATAATGCCTCAGGGATAAGGGGTTTGTTTTGTTGGACAATGCCAATGAATTTTACTAATCCATACCGACTCTGATGTATTGTTTAATGATATAAAGCAGGGGTCATGGTTTCTAATCAAAGCCATAACTGTCACACCTGTATGAAGTGGTTTCGTGTGTAACAATGTCTATACTGACAACCAATCATATTTTTGTTAGCTGAATCAAACTATTAAAATAAAAGTATAAATAAAATACCCACCACATACAAAAGTTAGTATACTGGATAGCTATCGTTGTGAAACATAATATTGTTAGTACTGTAATAAATTTGATGAATAAGTTTATCATACGTTATGCAACAAGTGAGGAGGCACTGCCTAGTTCTTGGAGGGACTCGCCCTTGCCAAAATCGTCTCCAAAGAGACCAGTAGGCCGTCCACAGAAGCGACTTCGAATTAATGATTCTGAGGAAGCATCACAAAAACAACCGCCTATGAAGAAAGCTGCTCTAGATGACGAGTCTGATCAAAATAAAATTGCATGCGTGTATCATCGTATGTTGTCATATATGTGAAGCGATCAAAATGTCGATACCGGTCTGCAAATATCACAATATGATTTGAGAAATCTATATCCGATCTGTTACTTTTCGTTGGAACATCTTGATTTAACAAGACAATCCGTTGTTGATATACACTTTAGAGCTCGTGTAACACGTCCGACTAATGCAGCAGGTGTTGTCACTATCCCGAATTACATGTAATTAATAATTTTAAATTATATTAGTTCATGGACGTTCATGATCGCATTAAATAATTGGCGACCAAATGAAGCGAACTTTGTATCAGTTAAATTAACGGCAAACACGCTGTAAATTTTACATTAAAACGATGAAGCAGATCATCCAAGATTGTGTCCGAAAACATAAATTGTAGAAACAATTATAGCGGAGCAACGTCCGAAAACTTATAAGGCATTTAAATATGATTTTTCCCCGAAAAAAACGGTGTCCGAAAACATAGTGTCCGAAAACATACGGTAAATACGGTAAACTCAATTTGTCTGTTCAGTTACAACACAAAAACTATCTCGAAGCAGACTATAGTATTACTAATATAATGGCAGCGGATAACCTAGGTATTTACTCTGTAGAATTTAGAATAAATACTAAAACATCTGATATGTGAAACAACTATATCATGTATACCAAATAGCTATAAGAATATAATCTTAAATCTACTTTACCTTTTTAGCTGAAAGTTTGCTCCTTTAAAGATGGAAGCGTTTCTGACAAGACTGGATTGTGATGTGATATTTACTTAGAATTTGTCTATATTTATATCCTAGCTGTGACCGATATGCGCAGCTAGGTACTTTTAAACTGCAGGCTATTTTGCACATGCAGCATGATCTGCGCTGAGCTCACCCATTTCCGAAATAACTAGAAGCCAATAATGAATATACAACCCTCGGTAACGCTGTGCGTGGTAGCGAAACCCGAGTACATTTTTGACCACATATACATATTGATACCAGTCATACACAATTCCATGATGGTATTAGTGATAGTAAAGCAACCTTTTTCCTTCCAGCAGGTGATGTTGACATTTTAAAAACTATTTTTTAATTATTTTGTGAAAATCATTTAGTGTATTCAATAAGGCATAACCGACTTTTGATCCGGAAATTGGATTCCACCGGATAGTATGAACTTCCGATTAATCGGAGTCAGACAAGGCAGGAATGACCGATTCGGATAATAAAATAATAAAGTTGAATTTCTATAGCACCGTGTCTAACACTGCGTGTCATTCGATAGTGCGTTAATAAAGTTAAATAAGAAGTCAGAAAAGTCCAATATGGTCAACACAACCACGCTGTGAGACAGTCTATTTGAACTGGCGGGTGAAAACTGGAAATGAAGCTGGATATGGTAAAGTACTAAGTAACATGCTAGACACGGCAAAACCAGATACCAGAAACCCGGAAACGGAATATGAAATTTTTTAGAAAAAAAATATGAATTTAGTATTTCCGATTAATTGAATCATATCCAGAATCAGAAAAATTTCATGCCCAAAATCCGGAATCGGAAATCAGTAGAAAAATGCTAATCGGTTATGCCCTAGAATTCAATTAAACCTGAAGTACATTGTCACCATATGCTGGAGTACATTGTTTCTGTGAAGCAAGCATTGGCAGATAGTAGGCACATTTTTGTTTGTTTCTTCAGGTTGAACCACAAAAGAAGAAAAGGAAAAACAGTGTGAAGGCTAAGGAAGCAAGTAAGAACCCCAAACCAGTCCAGGCAGCAAAGTCAAAACCAGTCAAAAAGTCCACACCTAAGCAAGAAAAGGCAAGTAAAATGGATTAGCAAACAGGGCTGGTACAGATTTTAAAATAATTAGTAAATAAATTGATTTGCATTTAAAAATGATTATCAATACAAAAGTTGGGGGGGGGGAGGATTATTATGAAAATGACATATTTTACACGTCATCAGAAGACAGACCTATCAAAAGTGACCTGATAACCGTATGCTGTCCTAAAATGAACAGGAATTTCTATTGAACCTACGCTTCTAAATTTTCATACTTGTCACTTAGATAAGATATCTCGCTTGGCTAAGTAGAACTACTGTACTGATGAGAAAGAAGCCTTACAATTACAAGTATTCTACCTTAAAGCAAGTTGAAGCTGTTTTCTACTCCAAAGGAAGAATATTCCTATAGGGCTGTTCATTTAAACATGCATGGTACCCAGGGAAGGCAGTTTTTAAAACAATATATACCAGGGTACTTTGAATTCACAGAGTTCATATTAAGATGGTAAGAAAATTCTAAATTGTATCTATGGGTGAGTACCCCAATTCAAAAGTGCCTTCCCTGAGTCACATGTATGTTTTAATGGAACATCCCTTGTATACTTTTATGTCAATTCTAAAGTTACAGGGCTCGAAATTAGCGGTAGTCCGTTAGACCGAGACTAGTAGATTTCCTGTCGGGCTAGTAACTTTCATAATGTTAATAGTCCAACGGGCTGGTAAGTTTTTGGTTATCAACAGTCAGCGTTTGTTTACTCAATACCCTAATAAAGACGTGACTTTGGCCGATGTTCTTTAGAATCAACGCAGTGACCATTGTAAACACAGTCATAAAATATTAGCATGTGAAGATGAAGTCGATTTCTGCCTCGGAAATGTGTTTCTATTGCAAGAAGCCATCTGATTATATGTGTTTCACTTAACAGCGCCAATTTAGGTCCCGTCATTAACACCGGAAGTTTGGAAATTGATCCGTATTAATCTGATAGTGATTTAAATGGCGTCATGCTTTATTCACGCGACCACAGTAACAAATTATGAAATGTTACACCACACAAAAGAACATAGCATTAACTATTCAAAGAAATTAGTTTACATGTTTGTTTCTTGAAGGTATTTTTTTTTCTTCCTTCCTCTGAGCCACAAACGGGTAACTCATACTATACGTTTGCATCAAAATAATTAGAAGAATTAGATCCATTTATTATGATAACATTACCCACACATCATTTTCCAAGCAACTACTTTTTCTATGATAATAAGAATAGCTTTTATATCCCCCCCAAAAACGATTGAACAAATAATTATATCAAGCATTTGATGGGAATTAAAATCTCACATGGATATCTAAGATTGAAAATATTCACGCTTATTATTAATTTCAACAATATACTGAGGTTCGATTAATTAGGAACAATTACCAAACATATGTTATTAATGATGAGACTGTAATTGGAGCTGTTAAATACCACAGGTGTTTGATGCGCTCTTGATGTGAAGGGGGAAAAAGTCTAAAGAAACAAATCCTACAGAGTGACAAAAATACCTTAGAAAAATATCTCAGGAATATTTTTGGTATTTTTGTCGCTATGTATGATTTTGTTCCTTTTGATTATTGTTTTCTATTTCATTCACATCAAGCTCGCGTCGAGCACCTGAGTTTAATATAACATGCCAAGTCAGATGGCTTCGTTTGATGGGAGCACACATTTTCCAAGTTGAAACTAACATTATCTTTTGATGTTAATATTTTATAACAGTGTTTACTTTAGCCACTGCTTTGATTGTGCAGAACATCCGCTGAAGTCAAGTCTTTATTAGGGAGAAACCATTTGATGGGGGGGGTGCAAAGGCACGTGTTTTTAAACGGGTTTCTTGCTCGGACTTTTTTTATATAAAGGACACTGTGTCATTTCTTTTCTTACTTCAAATAATTTGTGTCAGTTATACAGTAACATCTCATATTTCAAAACGAGGCACAATTCCCACCTTATAAGACAGGCAAAATGTGGCGTTTTATAGGTGTTCAGCCTCTGGGAAAAAAAAGCAAAAGTTGAATGAAAATGACATAAAAGAGAGGAATTATTCTTATGAATGGGAAAAGCGTAATCGAACTTTCAGAAGACATGGACAAAAGACAGGGAATGGCTGAATTATGATGAGGAAAAGAACATAATGCAGTGTAACTGGTGTATGGAATTCACAAAAACAAACAAAGAGAAAAGTTCCAGTTTTGTTGCGGGTTGTTCGAACTTTAAAATGGAATCAATAAACACAAATGAAAGCTGTCGGCAACACAAAAAGTTCAGAGAGAAAAGCAGGTATGCAGATATCTCCAGAAGAATCGACCGCTGGAAAGATCTTGGAAAGTTTAAATCGGAATGTATTTGACCAGTTCATTAATTTGTTTAAAAATGCACATGCTATCGTAAAGAACAGAAGACCCTTCACTGATTATGTATGGATGTGTCAGCTGGATGAGATGAAAGCCTACAGCAAGTAGGTGTATATTCAAATATTTAAAAATAAATACAAGAAACAAGATGCCAGATTTATTAAAAACTCTTTATTTACCATAGTATCTTGATTACAAAGGTAACCATTTAAAGAAATAAAGAAATCTTTTCAAAAACAATTCAATAAAAACATTATTAAGTACTGACATTACTTTTTTCTTTCTATAAATTTATTAAAATTTCTCTTTATTAATTCATTCTGTTATCTTGCAGTTACAAAGACATCTATGCTTTGACTTGGCCCACAGTTGTACAATCATACCTCAATAATTCACAGGTGATGCAACAGAACATGTAGGACTTTTCTTGTTTACAAGAAAATGAAAATCGAGGACATAATGAAATAATTGGGAGTTCTCAGCTAAAATCAGCGGTAATTTACAAGTGTGTTAAAACAGTAGTTTTAAGAATATATTGTCTTTCAATTAATCCCCCAATAAAATGTTTATTCCTTAATTTCTACTATTATGTTTTAAAATTCAATCCATGTCAAGATGAATGTTATAATTGCAATTATATTTTGGAAACTTATTTGAACCCATGACCTCCAGTTAGAGCTGTACCGATTAATCGCCCGTACTCATAATCGGGTTGATTATTAGAACAATCGGTATAATCGGTATCGGCAGAAATAATCGGTGCCGATGCAAATAAGTTTAAAAAATAACAAATTTCCAAAATATAAATTCAATCATAACATTCATCTTGACATGGCATGAATTTTAAATCAGAATTAAATACAGTCCTATCCGTTTATATCGACAAGCCGCCTATGTCAACAAAAACCAAATTGTCATGCGTATAGCGACGTCGAGATAAAAGACAAATGTATATGTTGACAGAAGTCCTTGGTCCCAGCTTGAACAAATCCTTTGTTTTCTTATCATTTATGTCGACAAGCTGCCAGTTCCAACCCGTACTTTGTTCAACAATTAGTTGATCTTGCCGCCAGGCTTTAATGTTGTGGTCGGATAAAAAAATGAAACAACCACCCTTGGCTTTTGTTTGGGCCTATAAAGCTGGCCTCTTGTGGCAACTTAAAAGAAGTGAAATCTGATTAATTCTAGCATTTTCCAAAGAATGCACAGAGGTATAGATAGGATTTTAAAACTAAGAGTTCAAGAATACCTCCAGTAAACGTTGCAGTCCCCTACCAGAAGCAAATTGGGCACACTTGAAATGGCTATATTTCCAGATGAGTAGAAACAGCAGTTGCCATCGAGTTTAATGTTCAAACTTCTTTACAGCACTGACATGTAGCCCTTGTTTGTCCATTAGAGTGAGAGTTAATTGTCAGGTCAAGATAAGGTCTTATTCCATGCACTAAGTTAGGCATCATACATTTGTGTTCCACGTGAAATGTCAGTTCTAACAACTTCAAACACTGTTTAATTTCATTACAATATTTGCCAATTAGCCATTTAACCCTTGTTAAAATTTGCAAACAGCATTTTGTCTAACTCTCAACATGTCTTGATTTTGAGGTCACAAGCACTACTTAGATTGCTACACTTGGAAATGAAAACAATAATGAAGGCGAAAGTTATTCATTTGATGTACTCTTCTTATACACAAGTACATCAATGGGTCATTCTTCCTCTGAAATCAGACATTGTAAATTTCAGCACTCTGCAGCTAGTCAAGTCTTTGATCTTGCCAATTTTTTTGTGGGTCATGTTCTTCAGATGTACTCTTAAAATGATATGTACATCTGTGGGTCTTTCAGCTACTGAATTTTCTGATTGTAAACCGCTAAAATGATCAATTGATCAACAACACTCTACCGGTGGTCAAAGCAGGACTAGCAAGCCCTTAAATTTGCCGTCCAGCAAATTGATGCATACTGAGGACTCCTGTATACGTTTTCTGAATCCCAGATATAAAAAAATGCATCCAAATACACGTCATCACGCTTTTCCGAGACCTTTGAAAGTGGTCGGTGATTAATAACAAGTTTATTTTGCTGTGATAGTTTTGTTTTTAACTTTTTTTACATTTACGATGGCTACCAACAGCAGTGAAAAATGCAAATTAATTTTACAGTCTCTGGAAACTAAATATCTGGCTGTTAAGGAAGTTGAGGGCTGAACATCTCTCAAAGAGGTCTGTGAAATTTCTTCACTTAAAAATAACACCCATTCAGGAGAAAGCTGCAGAGTTTATAAAGAAAGATGTCGTTGAAGATAACTGTGCTCCCTAAAGGAAAAAGCAAAAGACTGCTACATTTGAAGATGTAGAGGAAGCCACAAAATGGTTCAATGAAGCATTTGCGAAAAAACAGTGTGGAGAACTTAGCTGCAACAAATGGTTGTTTCAGTTGTCATGGCATCCGATACAAAAGTATTTGTGGAGAAAACATGTACTGTTGACAGCTTTTCATTTCCCTGTGAATAGCACCATCCCCTTGGTAGCCTTAATCAGATGGGAAGAGACGGACCAAAATCAAGGCCAATTTAAGTACATGTACATGAAGCATGTAAATAACAACTATCCAACCATGTGCTAATGCCGACATTGAATATCATTATGTTTTTCGTATCAGGATGTGATCGATGTAATATTTTATTGTGGATTTTATTACACAAAGGTAACCAGAATGTAATTTGTCAATATACAAGTGTCTTCATGTACTCAAAATTTCCATTTTTTTCTCAAAGTGTAAATGCTACTCACTGACGATGGATCACTCTTTGCAGTCGAATATTAACTTTTCTCTTTTAAATCAATGATAGTACTTTATAACAGTTTAATAATTGTCGGGTCATCGAGAGTTACTTTTTTTTAACATGCCGATGTCTTAGGCCCCACCCCACCCCCTTTCTTCCAGACGTTTTATTCCCCTGAATTATTCAGCTTATACGCGAGTATATACTGTGATAATGAAATAATCGGTATCAGCAATTTTAATAATCGGCTATACACAGTATCAGCATAATTGGCAAAAAAAGTGACATTGGTACAGCGTTATTTTAAACCAATCAAATATAGTTTTACAGGCAGTCATGGCTAGTTGAAGTAATATGATGTGTACATTGTTGCTTACCTAGAAAGCGACTTTAAGGATTGAGATTCTCACAATTTTAGCACCCTTTGTATCAACATTCCAGCAAGGAATGAGATGAATGTACACAAGTTATATCGATGTTAATGATCGTATTGTCTAGAAAATCATCTTCTCTTCTGACCTCCACAAATTAAGATCATTTTATTGTATTTTCTCCCAAAAATAAAGGAACCAATGTTATCTTTCATATATCGGCCAACTTTCTTTTTGTTAAAAAAGGTCAGGATGCTTAAAGAATCTAAAATCATCTTCTGAGGTTGGCTTGCTTTGTAATATAAAATAACCTTTGTATTTGATATCTTGTCGGCAAGTTCAAACAATGAGTTTATTGTATCTCTGCCAGTTGTGTTTTATTTACTATGTGACTGTGTGGTACTGTTTGCTTGCTGTCCATAATCATAATTGATACAACAGGCATTGATGTTTATGGGCAAATAGCATACAAAGCAATAATTTACTCAATAATACTTTTTGTAGCCTATGATCTTTTCATCCTTTTGGTGCATAAATATTTTTAGCTTTCTCAGGCTGTGAAAAATTATCATTGGAGGCAATGTCTCCTGAAGTGGAAACTTCAAGGATTAAAGTAAGATTTTTTTATCAACACCGGTTCTCACCAATTTTGACCATCCACTGTTGAATGAAAGCAAAGTACACTTGAGTTTCATTCATTTTAATGCTCATATAGTTGGTGAAATCATCTCTAATGGCTTTCACAAATTCATCGAGTGATTTTTGTAAAAAAAAAAATTAAAAATTATCAAATCTTATCGGAAATGCTTTGTCATTGATATCCGTACATGAAGCCCTTGATTGTGTCACTCTAAAATTGTTTCATTGTTCTAATTTATTTTCAAAATTCCAGTGAATACCAGTAAAAAGAAACCAAAATTGATATTCCAGCTTGGTATTTATAACAAAACCAAAAAAATCAATGTATTCCAAGGTTGGCTTGCTTTGTAATTAAATAACCATTGCATTGTGGCCAGTTGTGTTTATTCACCACCCTGGCTTCTATTTGGTTGCCATCTATAATCATAATTGATACAAACGAACATTGATATATGTAGGATAAATAGTTTACACTGCAATAACTTGCTTTAATAATTATGTAACCCATCCTAGTAAAAAGATTGTCATTTTCACTCACAGTGAATGTATTTTCAAATAATGAGTTTTATTTGTGAAATACTGTCCTATAGTTAACCTGGATATTACACAATCTTAGTTATTTGACACCTTACACCTTGTAATGTGTTAATGGCAGATGGAGTGGCTGAGTGGTCTAAAGCACTTTCTGTTATCATATGGATCACTGCCATCTCACCTCTGTCTGTGTGGGTTCGAGTCTAAGATTATGCTAATGTAGTTATGTGAGAAAGCTTGCCAGCAGTTTCTCATGGGTTGGTGGTTCTTTCCAGGGGTTTTCCCAGGTTCTTCCTCCACCATTAATACTGGCCTTAATGTATAGCCTATCATGTGCTGAAAAATGTCGTTAAGCTCTACAACAACAATTTCAGATCCTTAAGCAATTAAGCAATTGGTTCTCTCTCTCTCTCTCTCTCTCTCTCTCTCTCTCTCTCTCTCTCTCTCTCTCTCTCTCTCTCTCTCTCTCTCTCTCTCGTCCAATGTTTTTGGATCCACTTTTCAGTTTGATACATACATGCCAACCATTACCCTTTTGACATAATCATTTTTTTCACTAAATTACGTCTTATCATGAGTAAACAAATATGGGGCGCTTTTTCAATATTATTCACTTTGCCCCCAAAAATCATATATTCGTTTTCTCATTTTTTATTAACATTCCATTAATCCCACACACCGTATTTTAGAAAAAATGGCTTTTATGTAACTACATTATAAGAGTACACTTGTCCGTGGACTTTTCGTGCACTTTCCTAATAGTATCATGTTCTATTTATAGCAACTATCCTATTACCAAGAAAGATCCTGGTTCTACTTTCAAACACATATTCTATTTATATTAGCTGTATGGCTTAGTGAGGAGAGAATTGACTGGTTTTCTAATTTTAATCTTTATACGCAGATTCTTTGTTCTAATTCATATTTAGTGCAGAATCAGTCTAAAGGTATATGGCGCTAAAAGTATATTTTTTTAGTTGATGCGGATATGAAAGCAAAAATATCTGCTTTCAGATAATTTCACAGATGAAATAGAAAAAGGCACCAAAAAATCAACGCAACCAAAAAAAATAACTGAATCCTCCAAATATGAAGACATGAGGGCAGCATCACATGATGTCTATTACAGGCCATGTTGAAAGAATTTTAATATTTGGCGCTGAAAATCTTAAGATGGATTTATGTGTGTGTAAAGTGCTACATATGAAAACTTGAAGCAATAGAGGATGTTAAAAGGCGAGAGGGGCCAATAAAAAATAGTTCATTGAAATTTTAGCAGGTTATATGTGGATTACGCTTTTTCTGCCTGGATTCTGCTTTTTGACCATTTGAGTTATTCGTTTTTTTCCTTGTCAAGGGTTGGCAAGTATGCTGATGTTCAATCCTTGTAGCACAACTAAATAGCTCATTCACGTCAATGAACAATGTGTCACATGTTATCTGACATACATGATACACATTGCAGTATGGATGCATATGCAACATATAAAGAGTTTGTGGATATTTTTTCTTTAATGAATTGCTCATGACGAGCAAAGAGGAATATATTAGAACAATATAAGATTTCTTTCATTTTATTATAAGCATTTTGTTTATCTGTTAATGCAGCGTACAGTGGTGGTGGGGATTTCGCAAATTCAACACTAACTTTTAAAAAAATTTAAGTCTTGGGACAAATGACCCAGGTAGAAAGAATTTTCACTAAGTTCTGGGACATGAAAAACATATTTTGTGTTCCAATATACACCATTCCCTCGATAAACTCGCACCCTGATCACTCGCGAAATCACTTATAATGTGGGGTCAGGCTCATTTGAAACCAGAAAGTACCAAAAAAAAAATCACAATTTGTTGAACTTTAAGAAAATTGTGACCAAAATTATTAACAGAAATTTTCAAAAAAATTATTAACAGAAATTTTGATCTGTCAGTGTCATCTAAAGCAGTAGATAGGACCTGGAAATTTTAATCATCATTATGAAATATGAACTTTTGAAAAGAAGTCATATAATTTGTTACATTTTCTTTTCAAATGACATTCATAGTCCACCATAATTAACAATATTCAAGGACATTTCAGTCAATGAATATAACTTATGCTTTGTGGAGACTAATAAAAAAAATACCAATTAAATATTTAAAAGAATATCAATTGAAATTTGTGTTCTAGTTCTATCATTTAGTTCCTTTTAAGTGTAATCATCATAAATGGAATGTGTATTCTTGTAATTAAATGTAAAATGTGTCAATCTAATGTAACATCTAAGTTCGTGAGCATTTCTTTGAATAGTGTTTCCCCTGTGTTTTGATATTGTACCAGTGTATGCATTTGTTGTATTGTTGCTCTGAATAAAAAGCAGGCCTCCGTTCTTATTATAATGGTCATTACATCATTTGAATCAAATACAGAATGTAGAATTTTAAGAAATACAAATCGTACATACATAATAAGAACCAATGGTCCCGGTCGTATGTTGGGTAACTTATTTCACTTGATCAAACACTGATAAATTTTATTGTGTACCTATTATAATTAAACTACCTTAGATTAACTTAATTATAATTGTGCTTAAAGATAGCAAGGCATCTAAGCAAAATGAATACTTTGTAAAATAAAGAGTTTCGTTTTGCAGACTTGGACCATTGTGGGAAAAACAGGTTTCAGAGAATTCCTGAATTTGCACATAAAGATATCCTCAATGATGAAATGAAGTTTCACTATTGCTTGCAATGAAAATCATGGCATCAATATTTTACTAATTGAAAAATACAAAAATTTAAGTTTTGATGTAGACGATGGTCTCCTGAAATAAATGTTAAGTGTTTGTTACCAAAATGAATATTGTTTGGTGGTGTATCAACAATTAGTCTGGTTCCCTACTTTGAAAATTCCGACTTGCACAAAATAAAGGTATATAATTCAAAACAGGAAAACAGAGCATGTCTACCACAAGAACAGGCATTGAAAATAATTACCTTGTTTGTTTAATTTTTTTATACACAGGTTATTCTCTCAGAAGTCCTACACCTACTGGCTTTGCCTCATCAACCCTGTTCACATTTTTATGAGACTGTAACAATTAATTAAGTTGTCCAAAATAGAGTCAGAGACTGTGCCCCTTGAACCAACCTGTGACAGATCCATCTGAAACATGTTGACAGCCTCAATTGACTATCATTGGGTGTTCTCTTTCAGGTTGAACGTCAGGAAATCATGTATACATTTAGTACACATCTTCCATCATTTCCGGAAGTCCTTGCAGTGTGTCCCACGTGGGATCGTCAACATTCTCAAGGTGAAAGCCATGGGGGAAAGCATTTTATTGGTGGCAGGAGCTACATGGAGATGTTCTCATTCTGTCTGACTGCTCCCCTTTGGCAAATTGTTGCTGAAGACAAGGGTGAACCAAACCCCAGACCTATATGTTCTTGTCTGGGATTTTGAAAGATGGTATCTTCAATGACAAATTCACATATTTGTCATATTCCGACCGACTATATGTATTAGCGGACTTGCTGTTGGAGAAGATTTAACAGATTCAGTAGAATTGTTCCTTTATCCCTTAGTTTTGACAAAGTGGAATGCAAATTTTCAACCTTTATCTCATCAGTCCCAGTTCTGAAGGCCTTGTCAGTGAGTGTTGATTCTGTTGAATGATCAGTTTTTGTAGGGTTTAACGCCATTTTTCAGCACACTATAGGCTATATATGGCAACCAGTATCAATGGTGGAGAAAGAACCCAGGAAAATCCTCAGAAAGAACCATAGACTTAAAAGAAGCTACTGGCAAACTTTCTCACATACCCATGTTGGCCAAATCCGAGACTTGAATCGATGCAGACAGAGGTGAGATGGCAGTGATCTGTAATGGAGATCGCTTTGGACCACTCAGCCACTCGGGGCCACTCTGTTGAATGAAGTGGTTTACATGCTTATGCTTACTCTTTCATTACCTTTTGGCTCTAAATGATTTTTGTTGTTTTTATAGGGTTAAACGCCATTTTTCAGCACACAATAGGCCATACATGTTGGCCAGTATTAAGGGTGGAGGAAAAACCCTGGACAACCCTTGGAAAGAACCACCAACCCAAAAGAAGCTACTGGCAAGCTTTCTCACATAACCTCATTAGCCGAATATGAGACTCAAACCCATGCAGACAGAGGTGAGATGGCAGTGGTCCGTAATGAAGAATGCTTTAGAACACTCAGCCACTCGGGGCCCCAGCTCTGAAGGAAGTGAATTATAGTGTTGCCTTATCATGGCTGCTCTACTGAAGGGGAGAAAATCGTGGATCAATGACCTCATAAATCTAGTTGTGGAAAGCTCGAAAATAATTTATATACATTTTTCCTCATCTGCTCAAGCAACCATTACATAACGTGTTTTTCGTCAACCATTCCGGAATTGATGAACCAGCATCTCTGGATCGTATTGAACAACCCCTACAACCAGTTCTCATGAGTGACAGAGAATCACTTTAGCAAGATGGCCCTCGACTTTGAAAGTGTATATGGGAAAATATAATTTTCATATAATGATGTAAACTACGACACGTTACACTACTGAATACATCCATGCCTCTTTGTTGAGGAACAGTAGTGCCAGTCATCGCTACTGTTTCATTATATCCAAAACACTGCATCATCATGAAGGAGAGGATTTTGGACAAAACAAATATCTAATCAATCATCTATCAAATTTTGATTTCATGCATCAAAATGCATTGGCTCTTCACCCAAAGTGGTATCTTTGGTGCAAACTTTTATTCCGATTTTATAATCAGGTAGTGTATTAGAAAAAAGAAACCAATCTTTATTTCTAGTACACTGTTTCTTCAATTATACTTACCTTATAATACATGTATTCCATCCAAGACCTCTCCGCAGTTACACATCAGTAGTAACAAGTATCAAGGTGAGGCCACTCTACTACCTAGGTGAGCAGATAACATTTAACGCCTTAGCTAAAATGTTTTAGCATGGGAAGGGTTCACTTATAAGGTAATTGCTCTTATATGGCAGACTTGCCAGCTCTTACAATTTGACCCTAAGTCTTACAGATAAGACCCTTAGGCCTTACAATACAGATTTCTAGCATCAAGGCAAAAACAGTAGAACTATGATTGTTCCACTAAACTCCAGATACTGGTTTGTCCATGTTTGATTCAGATCCTCATTTCATATTGGATACACTGGAATAGTTAGGGAACCATACTAAATTAGAGATTACCACAGATGCTTTAAACATTCTTTTTTCAAGCATAACAACTGCACGATCCATTTCTTTCTTATATAATATTCTAAAAGTGTCCACAAGTGATATATGTGCAAGACAAAAGGGACAATAAATAGCTGAAAAAGCTTTAATAGTACATACTAATTAAATTGGGATATTCAGAATTTTGAGGCGTGTAAAAGGAAGGCAACAGTTGAATTATTGGATGTCATGTTGATTTGAATATGTCTCCATGGTGGGAGAGATGATTGATTTCATCACATGAAAATGAAGAAAAAGTAAAGATCTATGTCAAGTTGAGAGATTGCAAAAATCTATTGAGCTACATATGCTTTAGAATTGCAGTTTGTGATACTTTACAATTAAGGTCTAAATGTACTTTACAAACTCTTTAGTTGTATATAATGTTTATTGTTTTTGCATCAGTCTTCCGTCACACTTCTGTACCTTTTTTTAGTGTTTTTTTAACTTGACTATTGCAGTACATGATGTTTTGTTAAAAATTTTGAATTTGTTTAAAATTATGTGCAAAGAATCTGCTTTGTCTGACCCTTTCCAAATGCACATAAAAATTTACTTCAGATCACTCCTTCGGTGGCCTAGTGGTTAGAGCATCTACCTTAGATGCGAGATGTGGTGTGTTCAAACCTTGGTCATGTCATACCAAAGACTTATAAAAATGGTATTTACAGCTGATAATGTGACTGGGTGGGACTTAATGCTACATGACTGCGGCATGATGTCCCAATGCTAGACATTACTTAAAACTGTCACTCTATAGACATTGTTGCATTATGACTGAACTTTTGTCAAGACTATGTTAAAAATCCAAATCACACACACATGCACAGATTTAGATCAAAACTTCCTTTCATCTTCTTAACTATTCAAGAATCGTTTCTTTGTCAGTGTTTGTGAATTAAGATTGTGTAAAAAATATCATGTCCAAATCAGACCTATGTAAGTGTAAAATTCCATGGACATTGGTTCCTGATTTATAAATGGTAGAAAAATCTGTGAAGTATGTTTGTGTGCCAGTGTTTTGTACGAAACAGGTAGTCAAGTAAAATTTGAATGAGGGAACCCCAAATTTAGTAACATTGTCATTTTATTCTGTGACATTATTAATTTCTCTTTCTCTACAATTTTCACATCAAGGTTTAAAAAAGTGTCACCATGTGACACATATACCTGCCATGCGGCAGAGCAGCATATGTCATGATGTCCATACAGCTGTCTTTTGCTGGTTGTTTCTTTGCAATAACTAAAAGTTTTGCACTATCTACAGTTTCTAAATTTTGTGCATTACAAGTACATGTACTCTAATTAAAGATAAAGAATGTTGCTTTTGGTATCAAAGGTCAAGGTTACTGAATGAAAGAAGAAAATGGCTTCTGCATAGAAATTTAAGTTTTTGACCTTTACTTCAGTTTGTGAATGACTTGCACATTGGGTAAAAATGAAGCTTATTGATTTTAAAGTCAGTATGTAAGGTCATTCAGATTTAATGATGAAAGAAAATATTATAAGGATGACGTCCATAAATTACAAAAGCATGGAGTGGGTGGGATGGGTTGAGAAAAACATGTTTGCATATGGGGAGGGAGAGGCTGTTAATCTGTTTATATTTACATATGTTCAACACCTTAAGGAGATCAGTATACATGAGCTCCTTTGTTAACTGAGTTCTTATATTTTAGTTCTTAATGCGGCGTGAATAAGCCATCAAACAAGTCTGCTTATTTTTAATGAATGAATGAATTAGCTTCATCTTTCATAGTTCCAGCTAATATTGGCACAAGCATCCATATGGTGGGTGTCTCAAAACTGACTGATTTGTTGCATACACACCTTATGGATGTTCTCAAATACCATTGGCAATCAGGGAAAACAAAATCCAGTACAATAATGAACGAAGATGAAAAGATAATTGAAAACACTTAATTGTAACATTTAGGATACCTTTACATGACAGCAGCGGGACAGGGCAGCAACCACCCAAGCAATCCCTACAACTGCGTGGTTGTCCAGGAATTGTGATGACCCAAAATTGTCATCACACAACTTTTTGATTGTGTTTGTGTCTGGGTGGATGGGTGGGTCAGGTTTATGTTTTGCTGGTGGTGGAGAGTAGCAAATTTCTTGTTATTGCCTCAGGGAAAACTCCAAGTCGGACAGTTTAGTTGACGAGTGAAAGAAGTCTTAAAACTAAAAGTTAACAAAGATTTGTATCTTTCTTGTAGGAGCTCACTGATGAAGAGCTTGCGAAGATGCTTCAGCAGGAGGAAAATAGTGGCCGCAGGAACCGGCACAGAGCTGTGAAAAAATTACCTGTAAGTATGTTTTGTTGCCATTTTATCTATGAACTTTTGAAAGAGACATTGAAATGGGTAATTTTACAAAAATGGAATGCAGAATGAATTCAGTTGAAATATAGAATGCATGTGAATGAAATGATGAATACAGCCTGAAGGCAATGGAATTTAAAAATGTAGAATTGCGAATGAGGCATTAAAATAAAACAAAGTATAGCTGAAAAAAAAATAACAAATGTGTTAAAGAAAATAAAAATAATATATGAAAGCAAAATGAAAAGCGTGTGCATTTGATGAAAGCATTTTCTGTTAGCCTGTATTTCAGTCTACTTGCAAATTTTGAATATCAAACTATATTTTGCATCATAATTTAGGATTAGATTATTCTCCTGTCCAATCTGACTGTCACTGATGTGATGACATCATCACTTTTAGCTGTATTTCTAGTTTTTTAAGAGTGAAAAATAAATAAGAAGTTTAATTTTCTGACAAATACTTTGCTTGTGCAGTTGTACATTTATTGTTGTTTTGATTAAATTGTTTTTGATTCTAATATTCATAGGAAGAAGTGTTTATGGAATGGTGTATTGTACATCATCTGTATATCCATTATCATGAATATCTTATAGCTACTCCAAGATTGGTATGAAACTTTATGATCTACCGTATTTTCCGGCCTATAAGTCGAGACTTTTTTACTTGAAAGTTCGGTCTTCGTCTTATACTCCGAATCGACTTATATATGGATTTTGTCATTGAAATTGCATCAACTTATATATGGATTACAGTATCCGGTATTTTATTGACATTGCTCTATAATCGGCATAATCGAAAACAGGTCACATAGAAGTACAAATTCATGTTAAATTACTATGTCAATAAATTGTCATAAAATAATATGACTGCATTTATATTTGTAAGTTTTGTCATTATTTATTTTGCATTTTGCGTGTTTTTTCTTATTTCTCAAACATAAAATAAAAGAAAACAATTACCGGTAAAAACTTCACCGGGCCGCATAGCACACTTACGGTCTATACTCTATAGTTTACTGTACTAATTCAAAGCATATTGTTTGTTCCTTATAAAAAAAAGATATGAAATAACTGGTCCATTAATATTTGATTTTCCAGTATAATGTTGGACACACGTGAGCAATTACCGGCATAGCTTTTTTTATTGATCCAATTGATCCTGCAAAGGGATGTAATCCATATTAACTCGAGTTCTATGATTATTTATAAAATAATGTAGATCATGCATTCTACTGAATCCCCCAAATCATATGTTTCTAATTGTATTTGACAAAGTTTCTCAAATAAATTACCGTAGGTTTAAACTACACTAAAATCAGATATATGGATGGACTACCAGTACTCATAGATCATCAGTGAGCCATGATTTTTAGTTTCGCAATTCAGTTTAAAGCAAATTGTAATGTCAACACTTCACCTATATACATTTTTACCAGCTGACGTTTCGGTGTCTCTCTTTGATTATATCGGTTGTTGATAAATTGGTATTTGGTTTCCAACAACAATCAAAGCCAGTTGCCTCAATTGTTTCGATCTTGATATTGGCTTTAGCTACCGATACTAGTTACCATATTGCCGGTACCCCATTGTTCTTTATCATTAATCCGCATCAATTACGCTACTCGTGTTTAATATCAATGGGATTAAGTACAACAGGAAATGATGCACACTCCCTTCTCTCGATGTAAATAATGAATTTAGCCATGGGCATTGTTTTCATTGCTTTAGTACGGGCACATTTTAATGAGTTCGGTATATTTTGATCAATCTCTTCAGTCATAATCATTCATATAAATATCCCCTTACAAATCATACAACTTCTCTCACAATGCCTCCCGTAAAATCTCGCAAGTCTTACATGGCGGCTTTTAAGCTGGAAGTTGTAAAGTTCGCTGAAGAGAATGGTGGGAATATGGCTGCTCACAGGAAATATGGTGTAAGTGAAAAATGTGTCCGGGATTGGCGTAAAGCTAAGGTTGCATTATGCGCTACAAAAAAAACAAAGAAAGCAAATCGTGGCTGCAAAGCAAGATGGAGTAATATTGAGGATAAATTAGAAGACTATGTTTTGACACAACGTGCCACGTATTAGA
This sequence comes from Unio pictorum, assembly GCA_030141615.1. Taxonomy (NCBI): domain Eukaryota; kingdom Metazoa; phylum Mollusca; class Bivalvia; order Unionida; family Unionidae; genus Unio; species Unio pictorum. The sequence continues at coordinate 2,561,268 of JARLTB010000023.1, read as the reverse complement.
GTACATCAAAAGAACATGACGCAATAGCTGGGCGGCAAGTTCAAAGAACTTTGACTAGCAGCTTGTGTGGGAAAATGTGCTTTAGCTTCCATTATTTAATCTACGGACATGTACTATTTCATCATTCATTACGTACACCCGTTACGTTATTGTTGTTATTTTCTTTTCATTGAATTCAGTCACATAATGATCTGTGACAAAATTATTGAATATTTTACATCCATGTGTGGATATTTTCGATGGAAATATTTGTATTATGGATTCAATGTATGTTACAAGATTCGCTGGTGAGTACACGGTGTTGATACTCTTTTCATGCAATAGATTATACATGTATATATAAATTAGACACGTGTATGTACCAATGCATGGTTCTCTGAATAAAGTACCGTAATTGTATTTGACAAAATTTCTCAAATAAATTACCATAGGTTTAAACTTTCAACTGGAAGGAATGATCATGGCTCTTGTTGCAGTGGATATTGCCGGTAATATGGAATATTATATGACGATACCATCAATATTCATGCAACCTGAAGTTACTACCAGTAGTATAATATACATAGCCAAGTTATTGACCTGGCCTCGTCTTATACTCCGAATCAACTTATATATGGACGAAGGATGGAAAATTTACAAAATTCGTCAATTCGACTTATACTCCGCATCGACCTATAGGCCGGAAAATACGGTAATTGGTTGTAAATGATAATATTGTAGAACTGACATCATTCAGTCATCTTGAAAACTGTTCTTTCTTCTCCTCCTGAATGGATCGTGACTGGTCATATCATTATGTAGGATTTTCACTAAAAGGCTTGTTTAGTTTTGTCTAAATGAATATATTGCCAGTCTGATGTCCTTGTTTATCACTACAGCTGAACGGAAAGTCAGTCATGTCTAGTTCTAGATGAAAATGGTGCTGATCAGGTGAACAATATAGCTGCAACAGTGGCCATCTTGAAAATGTTAAGCTGCTCTCTTTGAATGGATTGTCATATCAACATGGAGTTTCTCAAAAAGACTTCTAATAATGTCTAGTTGATTTGAAATAAAATGGTGTTGTTTTGGTGTCATGTATAGCAGCCAGTTTTGAAAATCTTTTTGTTGCTAATCTTCCTGAATGAAAAATTATAATGCCATGCAGTTTCCACAAGAAGTCTTCTTATGATGTATTATTGGTATAAAAAAAATATGGTGTCCATCTGATATTCAATTGCAAATAATGTTACCTATACCTGAATTTCTTGATGTATTCACGGGTTTTTTTTTCTAAACAACTTTTTCCTCTGTTGGTCCTAATGGAGCCAATCAGTCAGTCAATATGCCTGCCAAAGTGGCCATCATAAAAAAATATTAGCACCATTTCAGCAGAAGAAATAGTCGCATCATTTTCAGGTTTTCAATGAAAAACTTATGTTTTGTTAGTAATAAAATGAAAATTGTGCTGGTATAGAATGATTGTCACCATTGCCGTCTTTAAATCCTTTTTATCACTACTACTTTTACCAAAAGACATTGTGTAATATCTGGCTAGTACTGACTGGAAATGGTGCCAATCTTTTACCGAATATGGCCACCATGACATCCATCTTGAAAATTGTTAGTGTTACTCCAAAATGGAAGGTCTTATCAGCATGGTGTTGCCAACAAAAGACTTCTAATGTCAGTTTTTGTCCGAAATGAAAATGGTGCTAATATGACATCCATTATACCCGCCACAGTAACTAATTTATAGATCTTGTCATTGCTAAAGAATATCAATGATCGTTTTTAAACATTAGTTATAAGGAAGAAAATACTAGAGTACATGTATATATATACACACACTTATATGTCAATTCCAGTTCAGTTACAAACTGAACACTGTCATCACATAATGAGCTGGCAGATATGGGTCTATGCAGATTGTTACGAATTATAATTAAAATAATAACGAGGACTTGCTATAGTGTCTAATCTTAATCTAATCTCTAAGCACTTTATATAATATAATGACAACCCCCACCCACCCAAACGACTATAAAATTTGAAAACATAAAAAATGCTAAAAATATTCAAGACATTTTAAAACAAAGTCTAAAATAAAAAAATATTTAGACTGTGCCTCCAGTGAGTTGTACATTTTCCTGAATATCTTTGCCCAGTGTGTTACAAAAACAGACAATCTAATGAAGCAGTATACAGCGATGTCCACCATTGTTTCATCATTATAGGTTCATTTAGTTTCAAACTGATTTAATGAGGAAAATAATGTACACACGGCAGTTAAAATATTCAGATCACTTATTCTATTATTGAAACACAAATTGCTATTTACATATATTTCTTTAAGTTTCAACACACAAGTTTGTATGGGGCCCTGAGAGGCCGAGTGGTCTAAAGCACTATTATGGATCACTGCCAACTCGCCTGTTTGTGTGGGTTCGAATCTCAGATTTTGTCAATGTGGGTATGTGAGAAAGTTTGTCACTAGCTTCTATAGTCTTGAGTCTATATCCCCGTTTGTACCCCCCTGCCGATTTTAGTAACGAAAAATATAAACAAGATAAAAAGTCAATAAATCTTACTTAGTTCATTCATTGATTTATAATTTCTAACCTGATTGCGACCAGAGTGTCCATAACACCTTTATCATCTGCGCGTCAAATGCTTAACGGAAGTTTTCATACTAACACGACACCATATTACATACAATTTAGGCAAGTCTATTTTCTGCAAATAGAGTGACGTCATTGCTCCTGTTTGGTTACTCTAAAGCTGTAGCGATTAATCTGCCATACTCAAAATCAGGTCGATTATTAGAACAATTGGTATAATCGGTATCTGCAGAAATAATCGATGCTGATGTAAACATATTTAAAAAATAACAAATGTCCAAAATTTAAATTAAATCATAACATTAATCTTGACATGGCTTGAACTTTAAATCAGAATTAAATAGTCTTACCCGTTTATATCGACATCACTTATATCGTCAAGCCGCATATGTCGACAAAAAAAAACAAAGTTCCAGTCCCTTGGTCTACTATTACTACCAAATTGTCATGCTTCTGTTGACGTAGATATAAAAGATAAATGTACATGTCAACAGAAGCCCTTGGTACCAGTTGGAACAAATCCTTTGTTTTCTACTTGTGTCGACAAGCTGCCAGTTCCAACCCATACTTTGTTCAACAATTAGTTGATCTTGCCACAAGGCTTTAATGCAGCAGTCGGATTAAAAAAAAAAAAAACACCCTAGACTTTTGTTTGGGCCTATAAAGCTGACCTCTTGTGGCAACTTAAAAGAAGTGAAATCTGATTAATTCTAGCATTTTCCAAAGAATGCACAGAGGTATAGCTAGGATTTTAAAATTAGGAGTTCAAGAGTACCACCAGTAAATGTTGCAGTCCCCTACCAGAAGCAAATTGGGCATACCTGAAATGGCTATATTTCCAGACGAGTAGAAACAGTGGCTGCCATTGAGTTTAATTTTCAAACTTTACAGCACTTACATGTAGCCATTGTTTGTCCTTTAGAATGAGAGTGAATTGTCATCTCAAGATAAGGTCTTATTCCAAGCACTAAGTTAGGCATCATACATTGTGTTCCACGTGAAATGTCAGTTCTAGCAACTTCTAACACTCTGTTGAATTTCATTACAATATTCGCCAATTAGCGAAAATTATTTATTTGATGTACTCTTCTTATACACAAGTATATCAATGGGTCATTCTACCTCTGAAATCAGTCGTTTGTAAATATCAGCACATTTTCTCACCACTCTGCAGCTAGTCAAGTCTTTGATCTTGCCGCCTATTTTGTGGGTCATGTTCTTTTGATGTACTCTTATAATGACATGTACATCTGTGGGTCTTTCAGCCACTGAATTTTCTGATTGTAAACAGCTAAAATGATCAATTGATCAACACATTTTCCACTCAGCAAGTGGTCGAAGCAGGACTAGCAAGCCCTTAAATTTGCCGTCCAGCAAATTGATACATACTGAGGACTCCTGTATACATTATTGTCTGAATCCTAGTTATAAAAAATGCATCCAAATACGCATGATCACGCTTTTCCGAGACCTTTGAAAGTGATCGGTGATTAAAACAAGTTTATTTTGCTGTGAAAGTTTTGTTTTTAACTTTATTTACATTTACGATGGCTACGAGCAGCAGTGTAAAACACAAATTAAATTTACAGTCTCTGGAAACTAAATAACTGGCTTTTAGGGAAGTTGAGGGCTGAACATCTATCAAAGAGGTCTCTGAAATTTTGCTTTAAAATAACACACATTCAGGAAGGATGAAAGCTGCTGAGTCTATAAAGAAAGACTACATTGAAGGTAACTGTGCTCCCCAAAGGAAGAAGCAAAAAGACTGCTACATTTGAAGACGTAGAGGAAGCCACAAAATGGTTCAATGAAGCATTTGCGAAAAAACTTAGTGTGGAGAACTAAGCTGCAACAAATGGTTCAGTCGCTTTAATGTTCGCCATAGAATCTGATACAAAAGTATTTGTGGAGAATACATGTACTTTTGACAGCTTTTCATATCCCTGTGAATAGCACCATCCCCTTGGTAGCCTCAGATGGGAAGAGACTGACCAAAATCAAGGCCAATTTAAGTACATGTACATGAAGCATGTAAATAACAACTATCCAACCATGTGCTAATAGGATGTGATCGATGCAATATTTTATTGTGGATTTTATTACACAAAGGTAACCAGAATGTAATTTGTCAATATACAAGTGTATTTCACACTGATTCTGTCTTCATGTACTCAAAATTTCCATTTTTTTTCTCCAAGTGTAAATGCTACTCGCTGACGATGGGTCACCCTTTGCAGACTAATATTAACTTTTTGCTTTTAAATCAATGATAGTACTTTATAACAGTTTAATAATTGTCGGGTCACCGAAAGTTACTTTTTTAATATGCCTATTTCTTAGGACACAGAAAAAATTATTGTTTCATGTCCCAAGATTTACTTCTGTTACAGTAGTGAACAAAAAGACCTAAAAAAACTGTAAAGTTTAGACATTGGTCGGCAAATTAGCAGACAACCCCCCCCCCCCCTTTATTCTAGGCTTTTTTTTTTTTCCTAAATGATTCAGCTTATATGCGAGTATATACTGCGATAATAAAATATTCAGTCTTATAAGCGGTATCGGCGGTTTTAATAATCGGCTATAAACATTATCTGCATAATTGGCAAAATGTGCCATCGGTACAGCTTTAGGTTACTCCTGGATACTTCCATCAATTACGGTAAGGTTAAGAGTTATATCCCTTTGCCACCTATAAAATCTACCTTCACTGTACATACATGCGTATTTATGCATCCGCCCCTTCACTGAAAATGGACTTGTCCAGAAACTGGAAATTGATCTCTAGGATGGCCATGGTTGTAATGAAAACTTCCGTTAAGCATCAGACGCGCAGACGATAAAGGTGTTATGGACACCTTGGTCGCAATTGGGTTATTAATTATAAATCAGTGAATGAACTGAGTAAGATTTATTGACTTTTTATCTTGTTTATGCTTTTTGTTACTGAAATCGGCAGGGGGGTACAAACAAACAGGAATACAGACTCAGACTATAGTGGGTCAGTGGTTCTTTCTGGGGGTCTTTCCGGGTTCTTCCTCCACCATTAATACTGGCAACATGTATAGCCTATCTTGTGCTGAAAAATGGCGTTAAACCCTACAACAACAACAAGAAGTTTGTATGTTTTTATCAAAATATAACTTGTGGAAATAAGACACTAATTGTTGCCAACTTACTCCAAAAAGAGTTAGTGGTCAATCAACTATCAAAACACATGCCTGTGAATGTGCAAGAGTTTGTTGGTTGGTGCAATTGATATGAATACCAGCTATTTGATGGTTGGATGTGTACATTTCACCTTCAACCACAACACTACACTGGAATTAACCTAGCTAGGGTGAGCAAGCGTCTTATGTACTACTGGTACTCATTGTACCCTGACAAAAAACCACAGGGTGAAGTTGTTTTTGCTTTCTAAAAGGAGAAGGTGAAGTTTACATTTTTAAGCGGCTTAGTTGCCCACTTCGCCTGGTAACATGAACCTTGCTTATTAATTACAGCTTCATTATATTGATTAAAAGTTGATTTGCTTGCTTTGTTTTCTCAGAGTGTGTTATTTTATAATTTAAATAATGGTACTGGTCGGACATTTCTGTAATCTTTGATATATTGCATCATTTCCTTTCTTTTTCAGAAATATGAAAATAATGAAAGAAAGCCGAGGAAGAAGAGAGAGGGTCAGTTAAAATTGTAGCATATTACTGCATTTATTTCTAATGTTCTACAGTTGTAGCTTAGATTTTTTATTAGAATGTGATATTAAACTTTAATAGACTGCTTACTGTAAACTGAAATTTTCTTTTGCAAATCAGTACATTATACCACAATTCATCTTGCAGTATTATGAGAAAGTGTGTGTTGTGATTGGATTTTTCACGTAGCTTTTAAACAAATGTCAATTAATTTGCTATAATGTCTTCAGTATGGCAGTTTATAGTGATATCTAGCACTGGGGTATCATACCACAGACATGTAGCATCATGTCTCGCCCACTTATATAATCCTGACACCAGACTGGCCAGTCCTAACACTAACCTCCTAATACTGAGTGTCCAGCAAGGTTGCTACAACTACTTTCATATTACCCTGGAAATTTACTAACATGAAAAGATATGTATAAAGATTCTAAAAAGTATATGTATTTCAGGTTCTTCAGCAGTTGAGAAGCCCTGGCTATTATCACCAGATCTCGCTGCCGTCATGGGAAAAGACAAGGTAAGAATTCATATGATATGGAGCAAACTGTTTGGTTTGACTGGTTTATATGTGCAAAGTATACATGCAAAAATGTGACATTATATTTTAAGAATTTTTAATCTTTTTCATTATTATTATTTATATGCTTGCCTATGTAAGGCAGAGTATGTTGTGATCCTCCATTCATTGTTAACCAATCTGGTTTTCTGCATAATTTCAGCTGACCACCAGCCATGTACTTTTCCAAGACTTGGTGGATGGCTGTCAATTTCGTACTCAAAATTTCGAGGTCATTGACAGAAAAAGAAAAAGAACTTCTACACAAAACAATCTCCCCAATCTATAGTTGCAAAACTTTGTGGTTATCTTGCACTTGGGATAAGGAACCATTTCAACTTCATGCTGAAAAGCTGAGAGGTCAATGTCACTGATTTAAAGAAGAAAATGGCTTTGGCAATAAATTGAGTTTCTCTAACATCAACAGTTACCAGACTTTGTGGATAGCTTGCAGTTAGGATATATATTTAGAGGTCAGAGGTTGTTTTGATTAAAAGAAGAAAAATTGTTTCCAGTATAGAACTAGAGTTCTCTATAATTTACAGCTACCAAACTGTGAATGCATTGTACTTGGGAGTGGGGAAGAACCATATTGATTTTGGAGTTCAAAGGTCAAAGTCACTGTGAATGAAGAAATAAATGATTTCTGCACAATAAGCTCATTTCTGCATCACATACCACAAAGAAATTTTGTGGATGGTTTGCACTTGGGGTAGAGGAGAATCAGCATAATACGTGCCTTATCAGTTGAGCCAGATTACATCCAGTTCTGACAAGAACAGTCATTTTCACTCAGGATAGTACCCACTTTCATTGCCAAGAAGAGGCTCCTGCCCATGGATAACCTGACTTGTGTAATGAAATCACTGTCAGCTCTGTACACTTCAGCTATAAGATCCAGTATGAGCTTTGAAATGTTGTCTTAAAATTTCATTGTGTTGACAGAGAACATGCTTAGTTTTACCTCACTACAGGGACAGGACAATATATGAGCACTACCCTTTTGTCCTAAATTGCGTGGATTGTTTGCTCTGCATATCAAGAAATATCTCCAACTCGGATGAATTTTTTATGCATTTCAGTTCACGAGGTTAGATTAGTTGCCACAGGCATAGTCTTTGACAGAATTGTTCTCCACTTGACATTGTCCATATCGAGATCAGAGTCCATATAACTACAAGTGAATGAAAATACTATATAGTATTACTGCATGAAAATTGAGAAATTTTTGCTAATTAATTGTGTTCATTTGAGATTAAATATAAATTCAGTCAAAATGTATTACATGAAGAAAAAACATGGAAAAAGATTGTGACCTGATGTGGGTTTTTTTAGCATTTCATACACTTTGAAAAAAGAATGAGTGGAAACAGTCTGCCATTTTGTTCCTTTGTGATGCTAAAGAAACCTCCATTCTCAACATGCGTGATAAATTGAGTCCGCAGTGGCTACATTTAGTATCTAGTATAAATTTTCCGTGATTCTCTGGGACAACCAATGTTTTGGTACTGTTACTTGAATAATGTTTGGAATGTACTGTTTTTTATGGGGTGCCAACTTTTGTAGATTTTTTTGTATTTAAAAAGCCAGATAAACAGTTATATTTCTGTCATCTCGGCATGTGAGGGTTGTTATGGTTGGGGTGGGGGTTCTCCCTATATTTTATCTAATTATTATAGAATTCACACTCAGTTTTGGTTGGAAGTTAAATTAATGAAAGATAAGATGTAAATCTCTGAGCTCCCAGTCAGCAATGCTGATGATTAAATGATTGAATATACAAAAAAGTGAAATTCAATGAATAACAATTGAATAACAATGCCTCAAATTCCCCAAGTACTCTCCTCATGCTTGATCCATACGATAGCCTAGTACATCACTTGATTAATAGTGTGAGATAGATTTCCACCTGTCCTTCTAGGGCTTGGTAAACGTGACACAGTATTAGCCCTTCCATATTCTTATGATTTAAGTACCATGAAATTTTTTATATTTTCTTAAATCCACAAAAATTAATACTCAGTAGTAAATGAATTGTCAGTAATTAGAATGACTGGCTTCATTATTGTTAAGTTCATTTCACTTGTCATTTTCCTTGCTGAAATGAACCAAGAATTCTGAATTCAGTGGTTGTAACCAGTAAACTGCTGTATACCCAGTTAAAGACTGCTCACATGATTTACTTTACAAGTTATTACTATACAATAGCGGGACACTCTGGTAGCCTAGTGGTTAGAGTATCTGCCTCAGATCCGGGAGGTTGTGAGTTTGAACCCTGACTGAGTCATACCAATGACTTATAAAAATGGTACTTCAAGCTGCCTCGCTTGGTGCTCGGCATTAAGAAATTAGTCTTTGCTCTGCTCGGCCTGTTGTTAGCACAGTTTGATTGGATGGGACATAATGCTCCGTGTCTGGGGCATAATGCCCCAGTACTATACATCACTACAATCTGCTCCACTGCAGACATCGCAGCAACATGATTAAAATTTTTAAATCTACATTAAAAATTAAAAAATAGAGCACAAGTTTTCTTTTATTTAATCTAGGTAATATCTCAGATTGTTATAATCTTTGTCTTGTTTTTTAGTAGAAGCGCAAAAGGCAACACAGTAATAGAATGTCAATTTGTTCATCATTTGGACAGGCGTGGTAGGTCATTTGGTAAGACATTGAACTTACAATCCAAGGGTTGCAGGTATGCTACCATCCCAGATCAGCCTGGGTTGACTGTCACTGGTATCAGACTTTTGGTTAACAATTTTTAAAGGTCAGTGTCTCTTGTTTTGCATTAGTGGGTCATCAGATTTTTCCCACAATGCATAAGCAAGAAAGGATCATCATTGGACATTTCTTGTCATAGATGTCAAAGATCACAGTAAGCAGTTGTTTAAATTGTATGGGAACTTAAAGAAATCTGAATTAAATCCCAAATGATCCTAAAAGTTCTATCACAAGTCCAAAAGTATAATCTTCTGAGTGAATTCGAGTATTGAATGTGCTGATGTACCAATAGTTTTATCAGAATGATACAATCCAGACTGTTTTTGATGAATTCATGGTCATCCCAAAATGTTTTAGTCCTAATTTTCATTGAGCTCATTGTAATTCCAATGAATAATTAAAAGATCTCACAGAAAACTAGAATTTGAACATCAGTAACCAACCGATTTATAATTTATAAACAAGACCTGAGCAGTTACTCCCTCTAGAACTTTCTAAGGTCAAAAGGTCATGTCAGCAAGTTTACATCACAATTTACAGTAAATATATATGATACCAAGACTGAAGTCACATCATTGTATGGACGTATTTTGCTAAATGGCAAGAAAAGTGTTTTAAGTGGATGCATTTTTTGTTCATACTTTTTTCATTCAAAAGCACTATAATTCATTATGACTTGTTGTTATTGTAGGGTTTAACACCATTATTCAGCACAAGATAGGCTACACATAGTGGCCAGTATTAATGGTGAAGAAGAACCTGGGAAAACCCTGGAAAGAAACATTGACCCACTAGAAGCTACTGGCAAGCTTTCTCACCTACCCATGTTGGCTGAATCCGAGACTCAAACCCATGCAGACGGAGGTGAGATGGCAGTGATCCATAATGGTGAATGCTTTAGATCATTCAACCACTTGGGGCCCCGACCATTATGATCTTGTCTGTCATAGTGTTCAGAAGTTGAGAGGTGATTAAGTGTACCATAAAAAAACTTTTTTACTTTAAAAATAGCTGTTTTTTCCCCCCCCCCAGTAAATTAAGAAGTTTGCAATGTCTTGCCCAAAAATATAGTGTGAAAAGTCTAAAACCTTGTTCAGACGGTAAAGGCACTACATTTTACATTCTCAAAAATAATCAGATATGTGGTTCATGAACTGTATAAAGGATTGTTTTTACACATTGCATTTGGAGGCACTGAATTTATCCCTATCAGCTCTTTGACATGCTATCAATATCAGTTACTAAGAATAGTTTGTATTTATATTGTTCCATTACTAAGAATAGTTTGTATTTATATTGTTCCATGTTCAGCAATAATGTCTTATTTGGTAGGAAAAGCAGTCAGACAGTGTAAATGGAAACATCTCATTTTATTCACAAGAGAAAACTTATCCTCAAGAGTGGTTACTTCCCCTGATATTGTTTGACAGCTTCAGTGTAGGATCATTTCAATACAGAATGCTCATGAAAGATAATGTCTATAAATTTGGAATTAAATAATTAAAGAATTAGGAGATAGAAGAAAGACTTAAACATTTATAATACAGATTACATTTTTATTTGGTATTTGTGTATGATGATAAAAAGGAACTTGAGTATCAATCTTTAATAATTTATGCTTATCCTGTTTAATCCTATTTAATGTACCCCATTCCCTAACCTTTAAGCCATTCTTAATACTTGTATTATGTGTCTTGTCTTTCCTTGAAGAAACAAACACACACAAACATTTACGAATCACACAATTTCTGCTTGATCTGTTAAACTGTTATTGAATTTTCAGAAAAACTTTGTCCATTATTACTGTGTTTGTATATATTTATAGCTGTAAAAATTAAACCATTATGTTTTTATTTGATCCAAGACCATATGGAGCAAATTTTCAGTGATGACCTGTTTAGTATTGATATACACTTTTATCTTTCAGATGCCAAGAACTGAGGTTGTGAAGCGTATGTGGGAGATTGTTCGAGAACGAAACTTAGAGGTATGCACACAATTACTACCTTTCATTGAGTCTTTACTCAATTGTTAACAGCAATATCCAGTGTTAAATGAATGTATGTACGTATGTATGTATGTATGTATCAGGGCTTGAATTTAACACAAATTTCTTTGTAGCCAGAAGGACTAGTGTACTGAGAAATTTACTAGTCCTGCCAAACATTTACTAGTCCTGTCCACAAAACAATGTCACACACTTGTATTGAGATTAACAACAATTTTCTTTCATAAATAGCATTATCATGTGAAATAATGAGGTACAGAAGTATAAACCCTACTTCAAATCATCAATCAGGTAATTAACATTTCTTGTTTCTCAAGATAATCTGGAGCCAATTCCAGAAAGGGATCCAGGTGTCCTTTCTCGTCCTCCACCTGCACTCTGGTCCATATGGGGTTTGTTCTGGTCTCCTTACCCATCTCTCTGAAACATTCCACAAATGTACTGCTGGTGATGGATCATATGTTGGAATGTCATTTTCTGTGGTACATTATAAAGAGTAGGTCGGACAGAATCCAAGGTCTCAAACAAGATCTCCACTCTTCACCATTTTCATCTCCAATTCAATTTTAATGTTCGAACACCCCGCAATAAAACTGGATGTTTTCTGTGTGTTTGTTTTTGCGAATTCACACCAGTTACACCTCATAACGTCCACATCATAATTCAGCCATTCTTTGTCTTTCGCCCATGTCTTCTGAAACGATCGATTACGCTTTTCTTTATCAATAGAATTATTCCTCTCTTTTATGTCATTTTCATTCAACTTTGGCTTTTTTCCGGAGGCTGAACACCTTCTTTAAATGCCACATTTTGCTTGTCTTATAAGGCGGGAATTGTGCTTCTGTTCACAATACTAGATGTTACAGTATAGCTGACGCGAATAATTTAAAGTAAGAAAAGGAATGGCAGTGTCATTTTTGTAAGAAAGTATGATCAAGAAACACATTTCAAAACACGTGCCTTTGTGCTGCCATCCCCCCCCCCCCCCCCAATTAAATGGAATCTCCGTAATAAAGTCTTGACTTCAGCGGATGTTCTGCAGGAACAAAGCAATGGCTATTGTAAACACTGTTATAAAATATTAACATCAAAAGATAATGTTTTACCTTGGAAAATGTGTTTCCTTGAAACGACGCCATCTAACTCGGCGCGTAGTATTTAACTGGTCCAATTACGGTCTCATCATTAATAGCGTAAGGTAGTAAGGTCGCCACGGATGGAGATAGCACAAGGGAAGTCGTCACAAGAATCGGCAAGGCCAACCAGACCTTCGCAATGCTGAAGCCCATATGGAGGACAAGAAACCTCAGTGTCCACACGAAGATCCGTATCTTCAAGAGCAACGTGTTGAGCGTCCTTTTGTACGGCTCAGAGTGATGGAAGTCCACTGCGAACATAGAACACAAGCTCGAAGTGTTTCAAACCAAATGCCTGCGACGCATCATGAGGATCTTCTGGCCAAACACGATCTCAAATGAGGAACTTCGGCACATAGCGGGTGTAAGCACCATCTCTGAGATCATTTCAACTCTGCGATGGAGATGGCTCGGCCAGGTCTGCAGAATGCCTCCTGACTCACTACCAAGGGTGGCACTGAGATGGACCCCACAGGGGAAAAGGAACCGTGGCAGACCCAAAGAGACCTGGCGACGAACAGTGGAGAGAGACCTTAAGACCAGAGGCCTCACCTATCAGACCGCCCCTGCAATAGCTGCCGACAGACGGAAATGGTGCTCCCTTGCAGTTGCCTCAAGCACCAGACGGCGCAGAGAGGATTGATTGATTGATTTGTAAGTGTTCTTAATTAATTGGACCTCAATGTATTGTTGAAATTAATAATAAGCAGGTAAATTTTCAAATCTTTGATTCCCATGCTGAGAGATTTCCAACAAATGTACAGCATTCTGCTTGGATATCATCACGTGTATTCAATTATTTGTTCAGACTTGTATGGGAAAAATATATAATTTTTTTGTATTGTCATAGAAAAAGTAGTTGCATGGAAATGATGTGTCAGTAATGTGATCATAATAAATTGATCTAATTCTTATAATTATTTTGATGCAAACATAGATTATACAGTTTCCCATTTGTAACTGTTGGCGCGTTTGACTAGCAAGCAAAAAAGCAAACAAACAAGTATGCAAACTAATTTCTTTGAATAGCTGATGCCATGTGTTGTAGTTTGTTACTGTGGTCGCGTGAATAAAGTGTGAAACCATGTTATTTTTCATTTAATTCACTGTCAGATTAATTAGGATATCAATTACCGAATTTCCGTTGTTAAGGATTGGACCATGATTGGCGCTGTTCAGCGAAATGCACAAAATCAGATGGCCTCTTGTAAATGAAACACATTTCTGAGACAGAAATTGACTTCATCTTCTCATGCTAATACTTTATGACTGTTTACAACGGTCACTGCATTGATTCTACAGGATATATACTGAAGTCACGTCTTTATTAGGGTATTGAGTAAACAAACGCTGACTGTTGATAAACAAAACTTACTAGCCCATCAGACTAATAACATTATGATAGTTACTAGTCCGACAGGAAATCTACTAGCCTCGGGTTAGCGGACTACCGCTAATTTCGAGCCCTGTGTATGTATGTATGTAATGTATGTATGTCACTTTTACACATTTAACTCTACTTGCCATCAACCAGAAGACTATGTGATATCCATCATTTTGTCTGTTGTATGTCTATCCATTCATGAGAACAAATTTGTCATCACTGCTCATGCTAAATTAGTTGGACGAGTGCTGTGAAACTTTACGTGTGTATTCATCCCATGATCAGGTTGGCCTTAGATCACAATTATTTTTCCTATATAGGCCTTCATTTGTTTTTCAGTACAGGACTCTCCATTTTATTCCAGCATTTAATAAATCCTATCTTGATCAATAATATCTTCAAGGATGAACTCGCACTGTAGTTCTTGTCATAGGTTATAAAGTCATTTGTAGTGTCTACATGCGGAGCAAAAATGATGTGTTGTGGTGAATAGATTTCCTGACCAGCAGAATTGCCTCACTTCTCATTATGTACTGTTGCTAAAATACACACAGGAGAGTATGCCATGATGCTTGTATTCTAAAAACATTAGAAGTGATGACATCATCTTGATTTTCCCATCTCTTCCTTCCCTCCCATGCAGCTGAATTTTGACTGCATTATCTACCTTACAAAGTGAAAAAAGTCCTATGCTTAAGTGATATAAAGTATTGTGTATTTGATGGGCACTTTGTTTCGGCAGGATTAAGCATGCCAGAGTTTTATCCATTTTTTTAGTCCAATCAAGCCTGTCACTGATGTACCTAATTACCTAATACTATTAGATTGTATTTAATTCAAGCAACTAAGTGACTATTCAAGTTAGGAGAAGGCTTTCTGCATATGTTTTCCTCACAAAGGCATAAGAAACATACTTTCATTCAAAGTTTATGACTAATTTACCAATTTCACTAAAGTTGAACCTTGCAGGAATAATTGTTTTTGCATATTTATTATCCTTGAAAAGTAAACAAAATTCAGGACTTTTTTAAAATGGAAAAGGGATATTGTGCTGTACAGTGTTCCCTTTTGGAGCTATTGCTTTGTCTTAGTTTGGAGGCCTTTTTTGCTGTACGTTTTTGGACTATTCTTCTGGATACTGTTATATTTGGCTGTGTTGTATAGATATGTGCTCTACATAATTTCTTTGGCTATTAAGTTTGGATACGTGCTGTACACCATTATTTGTTTGCAATTATTTTTGGATATGGTGCTGTACTCTTTAACATCTTTGAGTCTGTTATTCTGGGTATAGTGTTTAAGTGTAGCTGACAGCTCTGATGGCCTAATGGTTAGAGCATCTGCCTCAGATGTGTTTGGGTTGTGGATTTGATCCTTGGACAAGTGTCATACCAAAGACTTACTAAAATGGTACTAACAGCTGCCTCGCTTGGTGCTCAGCATTAGGAGGTTCATGTTAGGACTGGTTGGCCTGGTGTCAGGATATTGCTAGGTTGGGACACCAT
This sequence comes from Unio pictorum, assembly GCA_030141615.1. Lineage (NCBI taxonomy): Eukaryota > Metazoa > Mollusca > Bivalvia > Unionida > Unionidae > Unio > Unio pictorum. The sequence goes on along the minus strand of JARLTB010000023.1, from coordinate 2,545,657 downwards.
GCAACATATCTGCGGCATGATGACACAGTGCTAGACATCACAATAAATTGTCACACTGTAGATATCAGCGATGTTACAAATCCAAATCACATACACACACACACACACACACACACACATACACACATAAGTGTAGCTGATAAAACTGTAACAATGTAAACCTGATATATTTGTATTACCTGTGCTTTAATGTAGCTAATAAAACCAACAGTGTAACCACCATTTTGCATGAGTACATTTCTTTCTTTTTTTACCAGTTGTGCTGAGGTGTTACTAATGAAACTTAATTTGTAAGAGTCTACCAGTTAAATACCATTATATGTCTTTAATTTGATATTTTGATCATTTATGCCCATGTTCCTGATTGGCTGATAACAGTGCATTTTGTATCAGTGTATCTGCTGTTATCTGTGAGCAAATTTGATTCCACGTGTAATTTAATTAACATGACACCTATTCCTAATTGCGCGTTCTGCATCTGATTTGATCAATACAGTATAGTTCATTCCCTACTTGAACACTCTACCTGAGATAGTTCAGATTCAGAATTCTTTTTTAGCCACAGAAATTACTCTGTATTTTTCAGGATCCTGATGACAGAAGATATATGATTTGTGATGAGCAGCTTTTCAAAGTATTCAGTAAGTATTCACAAATTTATAATATTCAACAGGAAATCATCCTCTGCAACAGTTTAATGTTAAAAAATTTCTCAAATCAATGTCTGTTATTTGTGATGTAATAATATATGGTGTAAAACGACAGAATTTTTATAAAAATCATTGCAAGAAATCAACATGATTAATCTATACCAGTTTTTATGTGTGTTCACCCTACCCCCGCTCTTCCAACAATCCCCAGCCATTATTTGTCCAGATTGTGATGAAGGGGTTATAACCAAAATGATTATTTAGTTTGTCCTCATTCCAAAACTGCATTATGAAGCTTGGTCCAAAACGTTTAGCTTGTGACCTATTCCAAGAAACCTTTTCAAATATGGTTACCACAGATGCAATCTTTTCATAAAGTTTGATAAATTTCCACACGAGTAGAGAGTAGAGAATTATAGAAAAATCTCTGTCACCATATTCTCCATGAAAGCAAGGGAATAAACAGTTATTATTTCCTAAAGTGGTTTTCAATAGATGGAATTCAATTTACAAGCAATTGCAGTCGCGGTAATCTTCACTGCACTTTTTTGCTTCTTATATAGTTGACAGTTTTTTTAATTTTAGAAAGTTAAGGAAAAGATGATTGGTTAAAATTTCAGCTGTAAAAGATGATTGGTTAAAATTTCAGCTGTAAAAGATGATTGGTTAAAATTTCAGCTGTATGGCTGTTTTGACTCAAAAATTGCAAGCCCATTATAATGACTCACATCAATAATTGATAATAGTTTTAATCCCAAGTCACCCAACAGACCTTTAATATTGTCTGATTAATAATAATGTCTAACTCAAAATGATGCTAAGTGAACATTGATGTCTTATGGGACCAGAGATGACTTTTCTGGGATAAGGGATGCAACTCCACCTCTTAATGTACTTGAAGAAGAAACCGGAATAAAAAATCTTTTACTTATCCAATTATTATACAGATACAGTGGGACCCCGCTATAACACGGTAGTTGGGAGCCATAGAATCCGACCGGGCTATGAACCGATCCGTGTTATAAGCAACCATGTACAATACCAACACATTTTTGGATTTATTTAAGGGGGGGGGGTACATAAAGACGGGTGCGAAAATGCATGGCACAATTACCATTTTTGATCAATATATATTAAATGAGAAAAACATTTGCTGTGGTAACAGAAATTGCAGATATAATATATTACTTTATTCAGAGAACCATGCATTGGTACATACACGTGTCTAATTTATGTATACATGTATAATCTATTGCATGAAAAGAGTATCAACACCGTGTACTCACCAGCGAATCTTGTAACATACATTGAATCCATAATACAAATATTTCCATCGAAAATATCCACACACTGATGTAAAATATTCAATAATTTTGTCATAGATCATTATGTGACTGAATTCAATGAAAAGAAAAAAACAAAAATTACGTAACGGGTGTACGTAATGAATGATGAAATAGTACATGTCCATAGATTAAATAATGGAAGCTAAAGTGTATTCTTATAATAACTACATGTACATCTCAGGATCTTTCAGTCTCTGAATTCAGTCATTGTAAATTTCAGATCATTTTCCCACCCAAGCTGCTAGTCAAAGTCCTTTGAACTTGCCGCCCAGTTATTGCGTCATGTTCTTTTGATGTACTCTAATAAATACAGCAGACAGAACTGGCTGTATGTATTTTAGCCACTGAATTATGTCACTGTTTAGCTCGGCAGTTCACTTTGATGATAAACAATGTACTTAAATTGATTTATACATTCTGGTGAAAATCTTTTATCAACCGCCGCATTGGCTGTTGCTTAGTTGTGTATGAAATTAAGAGAACATATATCGGAGATTATTTGAGCAACGATTGTATTCGGAATGCATTCAAGACAAACACAAAGTAGACACGATGGCTTCATTGCTCAGGGATCAGTAATAATAATATTGATACTTATGAGCTGTAATTTTTCAACAAAAAACAAAGATAAAAGTTCTCAGTAAGCCCAGCAATTGGTTCGTATTTCCGACGTTTATTTTGGCACAAAAATAGAAGAAATTTGATAATACATTTTCTACACGTTCTTTTTCGCACTGTTTAGACGAATATGAGAATGATAATTAAACTCTTAATTTTTTTTTTCATACTTAAATTTTTTTTCTTTCTTTTTGGTCTTTGAGAAAAATACCTGTAATAAATTACCCGAAATTTCGGGAGCCATGCCACGACCGGGTTATATCCGAATTCGGGTTATAGCGGGGTCCCACTGTATACCCTCCCAGCCTTCCTGCAGTTACATCCAAGTAGGAAAGCTTCCATTCCATTCCATTACTAACTGAGGTACACACTAGATATATATTGCCAATCCCAGTATTAAGAGTGTTCACTCTGCCAACCGTGGCCTGACATTTTGCTCCCAAAGCTTAATTTTTTTTAGCTGAATGGCATGAATTGTGAGTTTGTTGTAATATGCAATTATTATTGGAATTAAAGGGCTGGAATTGTGAGGTGGTTGTAATAGTTAAGTATTAAAATTAAAGGGCTGGAATTGTGAGGTGGTTGTAATAGGTAAGTATTATTGGAATTAAAGGGCTGCAATTGTGAGGTGGTTGTAATAGTTAAGTATTATTGGAATTAAAGGGCTGGAACTGTGAGTTGGTTGTAATAGTTAAGTATTAAAATTAAAGGGCTGGAATTGTGAGGTGGTTGTAATAGGTAAGTGTTATTGGAATTAAAGTGCTGGAATTGTGATGTGGTTGTAATAGGCAAGTATTATTGAAATTAAAGTGCTGGAATTGTGAGGTGGTTGTAATAGGTAAGTATTGTTGGAATCAAATGGCTGGAATTGTGAGGTTGTTGTAGTATTTTGATAGGTAAGTATTATTGAAGAAGCATATTTTACTAGAAAATAGATAGTTTTTTGTTGTTGTGTTAAACAGGGTTGCCAAAAAAAAAAATGGACAATGCATGTCAATAACACAGAGATGCTCCCAGGGCAGGCAATCATGTGATTCACACAAAATTTGAATTTACACTTTTGGAAAGTCGTGATTCGTGACAATTCTAGTAAATTAATTTCAATATGTGCATATGAAAATGTACTCTGCACAGTATGCAACTTTATTCAGCCATGCACCCATAATGTGCTTGTATATTGGTAGAAATGTTCCGAGTTGTTTGCGATGTGTAATTCTTCATATTTTTTAAACATCTGACTTCTTAAGCTTGATGTGAATGGTGTTTTAAACTAAATTAAAATTAGCACACTGGGCCCTCTAAAAAGCATTGTGTTGAAGTGCATCAGGAATTTGAAACAAATATTTTCTTTTTCATTTTCCCTCTCATTATACAAAAGTTCTTGATTACCTTTTAGAAACTGCAAGTAGCTTTTCAGAAGTCATTTGTCTTTAAGAATCACATGGGTGTTTTTCCACTGGGCCAATTTATGATGGATCATTTTTTTCTAACTGGTGTATAGCTTGTAATGATCTTTTTAAAAATATGGTACACAAATGTTGACCATGTAATCTAGACAAGGGTAATAAAAAATGTTCACAAAAAGACTAATTCATAATACACATAATAAATTATTTCTGAAATAAAAGTATGTAAAGCAAGAAACAGTATTATTTATGACTTTTGATATATGTTATTTTTATTATTATTAGGTGAAAACATGTTTTAACATGAATGGTTCACGAGAACAAGTCTTTATAATGAACATCGTTCTATTCTGAATAAGAATAAAAGACAGCTGCAGATTATAAATAAAACAGTCAAAAGGAGTATATCAAATTTCTAAACCTGAAATATTAAGGTACAAGATTTCATTTAAACAAGAATGAAAAATGAGCATATTTCAAAATAATTAATTGCAGGAGTGTCCCTTGATCTCTTTGTTGAACATATTATTTTTATGAAGTGATGGATCATATGAAGTAGAGTACAAGGTGATGCTTGGACAATTTTCTGCTAGTGGCATCCATATCTTCAGCAGTTTCTCTACAGCTTACTTGTTTAGCCTTGTTCTGGCAAAGGACTCTGTCTCTGTCATGGATACAAGCTGAGAGAGGTCTATGAACAGTTGTACATTATCTTGAAGAATCTATTAATAATTATTCAGAAGGGGCCCCAAGTAGTTTAAAGTGCTCTCCGTTATGGATCACTGCCATCTCACCTCTGTCTGTGTTGGTTCGAGTCTCAGATTCGGCTAATGTAGTTATGTGAGAAAGCTTGTCAGTAGCTTCTCGTGGGTCGGTGGTTCTTTCCAAGGGTTTTCCGGGGTTCTTCCTCCACCATTAATACTGGCCGCCATGTATAACCTATTGTGTGCTGAAAAATGGCGTTAAACCCTATAATTAACATCAATTATTCAGAATAAACTTTTGTAGTAATCTTTCAGGGTCTGTGAATTTAATAATTGAATGGAAGCCCATTTGACTGGCCAGCATTAGAACATGCCTATATAGATGTGTGTACTAATACCAGTATACCATGGAGTTTTCCACTGTATCATTACTTGGGTAGTTTCTGTTAGTAATGACTGTTTGGAAATTCAAAATAATCATGTTATGAATTTAACCCTTTGAACCCTAATCTCCCCCATATTTCGGCACATTAACCCTAGCCTCCCCGGCAATTTTTGACAATTTTATAAAAAGTAAAATTTTGCAAAATAAAAGTAATATTATGCCTTAGAATGATAATCCACTACGATATAACAGCAAATATCAAATTGCCTCTTTTCAAACATGCTTATAAAATGCTTTTTATTACTATGACTATGTAACAAACTGTCTCGAAATTTTGTTCATGTTGTACCATTCATGCAAGATCTATATTTCACTGACCATCTAGCGAATAACATAACACAGGCCGGGTTATGACGGTAGATAGCTAGGCCGGTATACCTGCCTTTCGGGTATATACACCGTTACAACCGGCCGGTAAACCAGCCTGTCGGGTTCAAAGGGTTAATGACATTCATAGCATTTTGTCTGTTTTCCCCTCCAAATAATTCCAATAATGATTTAATTTTGCCAAAATACCTATGGCCAAAAATTTTATATTATATATATCTGAACATTTAATCACATATTTGACACTTGTCATATATGTCTATATGGTCTTATCCTGGAGGGAGCATTGACCCATGTTTTCATCACCTAGTGTATAGATAGATAAAAGCAGCAAATGTTTTTTTTTTTAGACAAAGTTGATAGCTTCACTTAAACATGGTAACCCAGAGAAGGCAATAAATAAGAAACTCATTTATTAATACCTACCTTTTATCTTTGCTAATAATTATTTGTTATTATGTTACTTTAGTAAAATATTGTAGTTATTTATATAAAGCCCATAATGATACATATGTGGCATGATGCCCCAGTGCTAGAAATCACTATAAACTACCTCACTGCAGACATCATAGTGATACATCTGAAAAATTGTTAAGCTGCGTTAAAAATCAATATTTACATTAAAACATAATTACAACCAGTCAAGTACAGTAACACACTGGGCTAACTGAATTGTGCATATTGTAGCCCAAACCCTACAGTCTGGTAGCCACTTAGGATATTACATTTGTCAAACTATCACATATGTTCATTATTGTGGACAACAATCTTGTTTTTATTTCAGAAAAGAAGAGGGTTTTGACATTTGCCATGATGAAAACATTGAAATTTCACATTCATTGTGAAACTGACATCATCTCTTGAGTCAGCTGGGGCCTTGTCTTTCAACAGTAGGTATTATTTTCATTGGTAAAACAAATGGAAGACCCACATTTTTTAATTACCTTTTTTAATATTTAAATTTGAAATCATTTTGTAAAATAATGCTTCATAAATTGACATTAAATTATACTTTTCATAAAAAGCCTATAGCTATTACAGATTTATTTGTACTGCATAAAATAAAAAAAAAGCAAAGAAAGTCATATTCAGCCACCATCTATCTTTTTTCATATATCCAGCCACCTTAGATATAGAGATGTTTTATCTTCATTCAGATTTCAGATCGTAAATAATATCCGTACTGCCTTCCATAAATATTTGCCCAGTAATGTTTGGTCACAACCTTTCTTCATGAATATTTGACCTGTAATCTTTGGTCACAACCTTTTTTCATAAATACTTGCCCAGTACATCTTTGGTCACAACTTTTCTCTATAAATACTTGACCTGTAATCTTTGATCCCAACCTTTCTTCACAAATACTTGCACTACCGTATTTACCGCATATGTTGGGACACGGAAAAAAATTATTTTTTTTCGTGTCCCAGAACGTATGGTGAACTTTTTTTAAAACCTACATCATGTGTCCCAAGACTTAGGAAATGAAAAATATTATGTTCAATTTGCTTTTTCCCCACCCACCCCACCCCGCACGTTACAATAAAATAGATAAATAAAATGCGTATTTGAAATAAAATGAAAGAAACAAGAAACTAACCTTGTACTTTTATCATTTATTCACATTTTTGGTCGACATTAGCATTTTATTAAAGGAAAAATATATCCACAAGCTCCGTATAAGTAGTGCATGAATCCATCGTGTAATAGCTTTCGTCAAACAACACAACACATTAGTCATTGACGTGAATATTGAGAAACTAATCATGTTTAGTTGTCCTCAAAGGTTTGAATGTTATGAAAATGAAAATTGGATCCCGCAAAATCACATACAAGTGAGATAGAGAAAGAAAGAGTGAGAATTATCAGCCCCATTGGTCGAAAGCAACTGACATTTACACGTGATACGGTGTAAGGTATAAAATAACCAATATCCAGGGTAACAATATGACAATATCTCGCAAACTAAAATCATTATTAGAAATACATTCACTGCGAGTACAAATTACAATCTTTTTGATTCCATGGGTTACAAAAAGTATATTTACTGAATAACTCGAAACCAGTTTGTGTCAATTATGACTACAGACGGCATATAAATGAAAGCCCAGGTGTTGAATAAACACACCTTGTAACTGCCATAAACACATTGTTTGAACTTACTGGCAGGATATCAAATACAAAGGTTAATTTATTACAAAGCAAGCCGACCCCGAAAGCAGACTTTGGATTCCTATTAGCGTGGAGATTTTTTAAACTATGCATGTGTATACAAAGTAGGCCGACATGGGAAAGCCAAGGAAAAGAGAAAAAAATTTAAAATTTGTCAGCAAAGGGTGACCCATCGTCAGCGAGTAGCATTTACTCTTTAAGAAAAAAATGGAAATTTTGAGTATATGAAGACAGAATCAGTGTGAAATACACTTGTATATTGACAAATTACATTTTGGTTACCTTTGTGTAATAAAATCCAAATTAAAATATTGCATTGATCACATCCTGATACGAGAAACATTACAATATTCAACGTCGGCATTATCACATGTTTGGGAAGTTGTCATTTACATGCTTCATTTACATGTACTTAAATTGGCCTCGATTTTGGTCAGTCTGTTCCCATCTTATTGAGGCTACCAAGGGGATGGGGCTATTCACAGGAAAGTGAAAAACTGTCAACAGTACATGTATTCTCCACAAATACTTTTGTATCCAATGTTATGACGAACATTAAAGCGACTGAACCAACCACTTGTTGCAGCGAAGTTCTCCACACTAAGTTTTTTCAATAATGCTTCATTGAACCATTTTAATGCTTCCTCCACGTCTTCAAATGTAGCAGTCTTCTTCCTTTGGGGATTGCAGTTACCTTCAACTTAGTCTTTCTTTATAGACTCAGCAGCTTTCATCCTTCCTGAACGTGTGTTATTTTTATGTGAAAAAATTTCACAGACCTCTTTGCGAGATGTTCATCCCTTGACTTCCTAAACAGCCAGGTATTTAGTTTCCAGAAACTGTAAATTTAATTTGCGTTTTATCCTGCTGTTGGTAGCCATCTTAAATGTAAATAAAGTAAAAAACGAAACTTTCACAGCAAAAAAAAACTTGTTTTAATCACCGATCACTTTCAAATGTCTCAGAAACGCAAAATGCGTATTTTCACGAAATTTTTATTTATGGGATTCAGAAAATCACATATACAGGAGTCTTCTGTACGCATCAATTTCCTGCACGGCAAATTTAAGGGCTTGTTAGTCCTGCTTTGACCACCTGCTGATTGGGAAATTGTGTTCATCAATTGATCCTTTTAGCTGTGCTGATATTTACAATCAGATAATTCAGTGGCTGAAACACCCACAGATGTACATGCTGTCATTGTAAGAGTACATCTGAAGAACATGACCCAGAAGCTAGGCAGCAAGATCAAAGACTTAACTAGCTGCAGAGTGGTGAGAAAATGTGCTGCTATGTTTTTTTTTATCCGACTTCAACATCAAAGCCTGGCGGCAAGATCAACTAATTGTTGAACAAAGTATGGGTCGGAACTGGCAGTTTGTCGACATAAATTATTAGAAGACAAAGTACAGTCACTATCTACCGGTATATCTCTCTCTGTCTCTTTCTTTTTCTCTCTCTCTCTCGGAATATATTTTTACGAAAAGTGGAAACAAACAACACTCAGAGAGTTTTCTTTCTTAAAGTTTTACTTTAATAAAATATACACTTGAGTACATTTTCTGACATGTAATTTTCGAATGATTTAAAAGGTGTCCCATAACTTACGACTCGAAAATAGCTGTGTCCCAGAATATACAGTGCACAAAAAATTACTTTTAAAATAAATTTATGGTGTCCCAACTAATACTGTGTCCCAGCATATATGGTAAATATGGTATATATTTTTTGTACATAAATACTTTCCCTTTGCTTCTATTGTCACAACCTTTCTCCATAAATACTTGACTGGTAATCTTTGATCACAACCTTTCTCCATAAATACTTGACCTGTAATCTTTGGTCACAACCTTTCTCCATAATTACATACCTTTTTAATCTTTATTCACAGCTTTTCTCCATAAATTCTTGCCCTGTACATCTTTGTAGTTTTTCACTTCCATAATGTCTCAGCTGGTCACAAACCACTATAGCTTATATAATGTCTGGCATGCATTCAAGTTGTCGAAGAACTGTCTTGAAAGTTCCTTAGATCGAATTTTAAATGAAAATTTTACTGCTCAGACATCCATTATGGTAACAATGCTTCTTTCTTAAAAATCTTGCTCGTCTCCAACATGGGTGGTCATATCAACATGAAGTTTCACACAGACTTCTTATTTATAGTTGGTCCTAAATGAAAAATCTGCTATTCTGATAACAAATTGATTCTTAATGGCAGCCATCTTTAAAATCTTTTAAAGTCAAATTCACATGGGGTTTTCACCAACACGTTTTATGAAATCTAGTTGGATAATAATATCAATGTGTATTTTCACAATTGGCTTTGAATTTACATCCAGTATGGCCACCTTGATGGCTGTCCTGAAAATCATTTTATCATTATTCCTCCTGGATTGATGGTAATATTGACATGGGAGTTTCACTACAAGATTTTGATGTCTTGTTGGTCCTAAATGAAAATGGAGCCAGTCTTACATCCAGTATGGCTGTTATTTTGGACATCTTTAAAATGAAAGAATAACAGAAGTTTCTGTGCATAGTAGTTTAAAAATATTGTTTCATCTAGGATTCGTGAAAATACATTTTGGCCATTATAGCATATGTCTTTTCCAAAGACTCTTGTTTTTCTTTAATCCATTGATCAGTTTTGTTGATAATTGGGAGGAATCTTTTGAAGCAAAGACAATTTTGTAATGCACTCACTTGTTCATTGAACTTGGGGTCAAGGTTATAGTCAAAAGATTTATGTTAAGGTTTTGGTAAAAGTTTTCATTGACTTATAGTTTACAGATCCCTTGATTGATCTTGAAATGAGGCATTGTGATACATAATGATTCATTCTAATGCATTAGGTTAACATTTTGACCTTGCAGTCATGTTCACACAATTTACAGCAGTTCTTTGATCATGGGCTTCACAACTGATACTGGCCTTCTGGTTTTGTGATAGCAAGGTAGAGAAAGCATAAGAGATTTTTCCAAATACTGACCAATTATTTTACACCTTTATCAGTATTTTTCACCAGGCAGTCTTCTGTTCTGAGATGAATTGCATGTCATATTAAATAGGCAAGCTCTATAGTAATTAACCTTGTTGTCAATCCATCTGTTCACACTTAGCAGAGCTTAGCAACTCATACACATAACTGGATACATTTTGGTAGATATGCCTTTTAAATTACTTTTCAGTTCAGTTTTGACAAGAGATATTGTCTTTGTTCTATGCAGGGTCTGTAGCGGGCCTTGAAAACCTTGAAAAGCCTTAAAAAATGAATTTTCCCTCAAGGCCTTGAAAACACCTTGAAAATTTAAAATATTGTTTGGATACTTTGAAAAGCCTTGATTTTCTTGAATTCATAAATATTTTTTCGTTTTGCAGATTTCAGTATATAAAAAAAAAGAAAACTATAAAAAATTTAATTTAAAAATAATAATTGTTCCAAATCAGAAATTTCCACAACACGCCACTGCGCAGTCGTACGTTTTGAACTTACGGTTATTCGAAGCCCGGATGTAGTCTCAGTTTACGTTTGGATCATGTACGCGTTGAAATGGGGGAGGGGGGAGGCTGCCGATTCTGACTTTGGTGGCTAGATGAAAAAAAATATAAATTCTGGCTAATGTGATCTTTCTCAGACAGCTATGCAAAATGCAAATTATGTCAGAAAGATGTTGATTTGCTTGCAATTGGGGGAGAGTGCTTGACGATCCCATGCAGCTGGAGAAAAAAAAACCCACCAATCTGACAACATGAATTCCCCTTATTGGTAATATAAATAATTTATATTGCCGATAAATAATAATATTTGTATTACTGTTAAGGGGATTTATGTTGTCAGAGATTTCCGTACTTATTGTTAAAACGTCAGACTCCTGTGTCTCGCGTAACGGCTTGAAAAACAAGGTTGATAACAAGCTACAAGATCAAACAAATTTACTATAAAATATTGTGGAGTTTGTAAATTGTGTAGTGTAGACTGTAAAATAAACATTCAGTGACTGTACAGATGTGGGATGTGTAGTATAATTAGAATGAAATCAGTGATCATATTTTTGACTCTTTAAGCAATACATTTGCAAGAAATATTTCTCGTATGAAGTATAGTTAGTATTAACTTATTTATTTTTTCATTTCTGTATCCTTTAAAATTAATGTAATAATGCACCTTGAAAACCATGATTTTGAACCTTGAAAAACCCTTGACATTAATGAAAGAAATTTGCTTCTAACCCTGTATATGATTATTGTATCTCCACTACAGTAAATCATTCCAGCTCATTGAGCATACATGGAGACATTTTGTTATATACATGTTCTCATCTATCTAGCTGTTTTTTTAATATTTTTTTTTTTGTCTCGTCATCATCATTTTGTAAACAGTTGTGGCCTTTGACAATGAACTGTGTATATTTTTATGTGGGATATTGTAACCAACATAGAATCTCTGTGACCCTAACATCTACCATTTGGTAGTTGAAAGGCCTAATTATTGTGGTTCATATAATCGTGAGAAATTCTTGATTTTTGTGTTGATGCCATCTTGAAAAGTCCATGAATTTAAAAACCATTGAGGTTATTCCTTGCAAGATCCTTTCAGAAACTCTTAGAATTCTGCCAAAAATAATTTGATGGAGTTAAAAAAAAGTGTTGAAATAAATAAAATATATTCCTTGTTAAATTTAACTTTTTGTTATTTATGTACAGTCCTGAGAGAATTAACAAATAGAAGGGATCCAACTCGTTTTATCCAATGACACACGGCATATGGAAAGGGTCTACTTAAGTAGTCCATTAAACTTAAGGAAGTCCTTGGAAACTCCTTGAAATGTCCTGGAAAAGAAACTTGTGGACAAGATGAACCATGTTACATGTAGTTGTGCTTTGAAATGGTTCGTCTTTTCAGGTCTAACTTGATGGAATATTTGCCCTTTTATTAATTTTCTATCTGTGTAACCTGATGTGTTTGCAAGAGATGTTTCTAACTAGCATTGCTAAAGAATCGCTGAAGATTTTCTGATGAAATTTGTAATGAACTAGTGTTGCATGGAGTTGATGTGTCTTTCATGGATTCAGTCTCATTGATTGTATTCATCATGAATCTGTGGCTTGTTCATCTGCATCTGATGAAAGTTTTGTATTGCTCATAATTAATTTCCTTCAAATATTTTAACATTTTTATCTTGGTCTTCTGCATTTCCATGTAACTTTTATTGTTTATGTTTCTATTTCTAAAGAATGACATAGCTAATCACACAAGATCACTTGGACTTTGATCACTGTGAACCATCATGTGGCACTTTGCTAAGTTTATTCTTGTATGAGTAAACTGTTTCATACTGCTTCAGATAGTTAGCATTTATCAAAATGGTTTAATTTCTTGAGTATTCACCCATTTTCAGAAATAGACTCATCTGACTGGCCAGCATATTTTTGGCTCAGGCATACAAAAGTTATCTTGAGTTCCATGTTCATGGCACACTGTTAGCATTAGCCAAGCCATTGACCTGGAAGAGATAGATGGTTAGATATTTTTAAGTTTGGTTGCACAGTACCATATATTATCAATTGAAAGTTATAATTTTAATTTTATTAAATATATTTGACTTTCAGATCGGTGAAATAAATTGCAAACAAATAATTCATTTTAAAAAAGGGGCCAAGATCACGGTATGTTATTTGTTATTCTCATTACTTTTAATAAACTGCATAATCCCAGATCAGGTGGCGCATTATGTGATGGCAGATCTGCATCTGTGCATTGTTTTGCTTTATTCTATGAGCATATATAGTGATCTTAGATCATATTTTGGTTTCCAGGATTTATATAAAAATAAAAAAAAATTGTCAGACCCAGTAAGAGTATATTTGGCCTCATTAAGGATCTCATCCAACTTCATTTTTAAATATTTTCCTTCCAGGTCTCTGAAGAACAGAATGTCAACAGCTTCACATTTATTGAAAGTGTCAGAAATCATTTCCAGTTTTCCAGTGCATCAAGGATATATTTATCAAGGGATAACTACGTGATTTTTTTATAGACAAAAACCGTTCCATTTTAATCCTGATGGCTTTGTTGTAAAAACAATGTTATAATACATCTGGTCTTGATAGAAAAATTATAGCCACTGATCTTTGTTAGTTATGTATGGATTTGATTTTTAAAAAAATAATGTACCTGAGAGATTATGGAAAAAAATTGTGACATGATTTTCCTATTTCTGTTTTCATCAAGGGTAATATATTTATGCAATAATGTTGAAATTAAAAATATATTTATGCAACAATGTAGAGATTTACACCAAAACTCCCTCATATTATCTTGACGTATTCAGTGTGAGAATTGTTTTACAGGCTGACCACATGGACTGATTTTTTGCATTGTACAAACATTTGATAGGTGCAGACAGACATATGAAAACTAATAATGTTCTTTTTAAAATACTTTTGACTTGCAAAATGTGTGAAAATGTAGTGAGAATAATTGAGATGTTAATTTTTTGTTACTCCAACTTATTTCTTTTGTTAAAAAAAAACAAGGATTTCTTTTTTTTTACAAAATATGTGGTCATGCTGGATTTAAATCAAAATTATTTATTTATAAAAAAAATTTGACATGTGTCAATCCTTTTTTTGTGTGTATATTTACATGTCCCTAATTGTTGAAAAGGGCAAACTTAGATATGGTTCAAACAACCTTTTTTTGGAAAACACCTTTGTTTAAAAAAAGTTTACTGAATTTTGCAAAAACTGTTTTGAATTTATGGGGACTACAGAAAGTTCACACTATGTAAAATATATCCCATTTTAAAATGTTTTAATTTACTTATTTTCAAATGATAATAAATAATGCAATAAAATTGCATAGATCAAAAGACTCTTTGTGCTGGTAGTTTCCAGATGTAGTAGAATCCCTTTTACCATGGCTCCACAGTTGTGTGGCTTGGTTCTACTTTAGCAGTGATAATCAAAGTACCATGAAAAAAGTTCATTTTCTGTTGAAAAATATAGAAGTCTTTGAAAATTCGTTGAAAAAACTCTATGGCCATGTGAATCATTTTTGACAAGTTTTGGGCATCCAACAAAACCTGAAATTTCCGACACTGTCCATGAATTCAAGGCTTGAAGTTAATCAGAAATAAAAAGTGAATTATTTTATGTCCTTTGCCCAAATGATACAAACATAATTCAGTCACCATCATACAGGCAAGAAAAAGAAATGGTCCCATGTGTATTGCCTTTGGTTTATGTTAAAACTAGAGTTGCAGAAGCTAGCAAGTTATTTTGCTTCTTTTGCAGAGAACATTCACCCTGAATCTGTTGTAATATAGTGGCACTTGAAATTTGCAAATAAACAAGTAGGATTTCAGACACATCAGTGTAGTACTGTTTGGTGCCAACTTAAAAACAGCTCTAAAATCCAAAGATAAAGAATGATAAAGAAAAGGTGATGGGTGGGTTAAAGTTGTCAAAAAAATCATAACCAAGACTCAAAAGGCATGGAGTTAAAAATTCAGAATGATATATAAAATAAAAATTAAAGGTACAAAATATTGTTCTAGATGTGTTTTTTTTTTTTTTACATCCCTCCAAAAGCTCAAGATTTTCTTAGCAAAGGCTCCATATCCTGTATGTGTTTATTAACTTTGGATGATTGATATGACTGAATTTTTTTAATAGCTACATTAAAAATCCAAATCTCTCTCTCTCTCTCTCTCACACACACACACACGCACACACTCCTTTGTATGATATGACTGAAAAATTGTTATACCTACAGTAAAATTCAAATCACACACACACACTCTTATGCATGAGTGATGAAATACTACTTTATATGCACAAATAAAATATTGTCATTCCTATACATTATTGATAAATTTCTACTTTTTAAACAGTAATAAAGTATGTGTCATTCTATTCATGATTGTTGCAATGATGCAATTCTACTTTATAGACAACAAAAAAAACTCATTCCTACACATGTAAGATGCAATTCTACTTTATAGTCAAGTGAAATTAGATAGACAAGTTTGTGTAAATATCTGGATGACCTGAGTACAATTTTAGGCAGTTCAAATGGTTTATTGCATTGTTATAAATTTTTTGCACGTAGATCTGCACTTTTTGTTATCCCACCTAATGTGAGATCTGCACTTTTTGTTATCCCACCTTAATGTGAGCCTCTAGTCTGACTCTGTCTGCATGCATTATCGATCATCAGTATTATTTTGAAATTCTTGAAGTTAAACAGGATGTCAACTCTTGGCATTTGCCTTAAATACTATTTTTGCCTTTTAGAACAGTGTAAGCCAGGTAAGTGATACCAGGCCACATGGGCCTGTTGTTTGCTTATCTTGCTGTAAGGCTTATGATATGGTCCGTTCTTAACATATATCCTATGGTCCATTCAGTTATTACATTATTATATACAACTTCTGAAAAACTGACTTACAATTTGCACATAATTTTATAGAAAAATGTTAGATCAAGACTTTAAAGATTTGTTCAGCTGATGCTAACCAGTTATACATTATCGTCAGCATTGCTAAATAAAGAAAACCTTTAAAAAATTTCTGATAAGCCTCTCTGTAGAAAATTGTTTTTACAGAAACCCTGATGACATAAAGAACTTTGAAAGTTATACAAATGATGCCAAGTTACCTTTGAACATTTCTGCCACAACTAAAAATAGAGAAACATTTTAAGTGTCTTCTCACCAAGCATACCACAGAATTTGACAGTACTCTTGCATAACGGTCTTTATGTTGATAAAAGAGATACTGATCCATAATTAAATATGGTCACCATTACTAAATTTTGAAACAACTAGGATCTTCTTAAAAACTGGTTAATAAATTATGACGGAAAATATCCTGGCATGAAGGGGTTTCTTCAATCAAATATACCATCGTTACTAAATGTATAACAATCATCAATTGACTTGTGAAATTGCTGAGCAGAATTGGACAAGAGAACATGCTGGCATACAAATAATACTGATCCATTGTTACATAATTGGATTTTGTTTAAAATGTTGAGTTAAGGAATTTCTACTTGTACGGAAAATGCAAATATGCCATCAAGCATTGATAATAAAAAAAAACTTTTAAAAAGCAACTTCTCAAAAATATGAAACATAATTTAACATCCTGGATGAAAGAAATTCAGGTTTTAAATTATCTGAAATTACTTAATAGAAAGGGACAAAATTCTGGAATAAAGAGCTTTTAGATTTAAACAAATGATGCCACCCACCTTGAAATGTATCTGCAATTATGTAATAAAATATAAAAAGCCTAAATTGACTTTTTAAAACTCTTGTCCAACAGTGTTTGACTAGGTTCAAAAGAAAACATTTGCATGATGGGTTTTCATATTTGTACAAATATTGCTGATTGGCTATTAAATATGCCAACCATTACTAAAAGGAAACCTTTAAATAGGAACTTCTAAATAAATACCCATCTGCCATCATATATAACCAGTTTTTAAGAAACAGAAAAATGTAAAAATGAATCTGTCTCAAATCCTCTCGAGAAACGTTTGACCAATTTTGGATAATAACAATTGTGTGGCAAGATAAGCTTTAAATTTTTTTTACAAGTGGGATCCATCTGCCATTGAGAAAATATAATTTAAACAATTTTGTTTTTCCAAAAAACAAAACACTTCTTAGCAGAATTTGACTCGCTTTGACAGATCATCCTGGTATTGAATGGCCTTTCTGTATTTGACAGATCATCCTGGCATTGAATGGCCTTTCTGTATTTGACAGATTCTGATGATGTCCCATGGTTTATATTTTTAAACATATTTTATGAAAAGCATTGGAAGATAGTTTTGCTAAAAGTATCCTACTGACTTTGGAGGTTTTGACTTTGAATCTTAGATGTCAAGGATGTAAACGACTTCATGCTCTCTAGGGCCTCTTGTTTCTTCTAATAAAATACCAATTTTTTTTAAGTGCATAGAAACCACTTCATTTAGTGGTGCAAAGTTGCCTCTTTTTATGCATAAATAGATGACCATCTTGGAGTTTTGTGCAAACTGAAATGAAGTTTGCATAATTTTGAGAGGGTGGTGGTGTTTTTAGCTTTACCATCTGTCATCCATCCATTATTGCACAAGTTTTTGCCATTCATCCAAAACGTCTAGTTGGTCAATTATGAAAATGTTTCTGCGTGGACATCCATTGTTATCACTACTACTCTTGAATGGATTGTCATATTTATAATTTTATTTTAGCAGAGGACTTCTCAAGATGTCTTGTTGGTTCTAAATGAAAATGGTAGTAATCATACTTCTAATACAGTAGCCATCTTGAAAATCTTTTCACTTCTCCGGAATGTGTATGGTCATATCAACTTGTGGTTTTCACTAACAGATGTATGATGTCTACTTGGTGCTACATCAAAATGGTGCAAATCTAATGTCCAATGTGACCACCATGGCTGCCAATGAAAATTTTATTGCTACTTGTAAGCATGGGATTTACACTAAAAGATTAAGTCTACCTGGAATTGAATAGAACTAATGCCAATCTGACAATAAGTATGGCCACCCTGGCAGCCATCTTAAAAGCCTTGTTTTCAAAATCTGCTTGAACGGAAAGTTGTACTGATGTGAGGTTTTCACCAGAAGATTTCTTGTGATGTTCTTTTGGT
Source organism: Unio pictorum (assembly GCA_030141615.1). NCBI lineage: Eukaryota > Metazoa > Mollusca > Bivalvia > Unionida > Unionidae > Unio > Unio pictorum. Next base: position 2,527,322 of record JARLTB010000023.1, on the reverse strand, counting down.
CCATATGTAAAATGTCGACAACCCGATGTCCTGTGTGGCCAGCTCAACAGCCATCTTGAAAATATTATCTCTATTCCTGTCCTAATGGTAGGCTGTCAAGATGAGGTTTTCAGCAGTAGACTTTTTATCAAAACCAAATGAAAACTGTGTCAGTCTTACATCAGATATGGCTACCATGAGGACGCTCTTGAAATCTTGATCCAGGATGATCATAATGAAAGTTTTCTTATTGTGGAATGATTTAGAGATGGTTTTCAACACTTGACAGTTAAAAGGGAGAAAGGATCTCGTCCTGAATTCTTTTCACCATGTTGAGTACAAGTCCCCTTGAGGGACTCATTTTCTTGTTTGTTTTACAGTTGGATTAATTTTGCTGTAATAAGGGAATTACAATTTATAAAGTTTTGTTTATAAGCCTGAGGGCCAGTAAATATTTTTTTTTTCTTACTCTTATTGTACAGTTGTTGCATTTCATGAGCTGTGAATACCATTATTTAATGTTTCACAGAACTTAGCAGTCAAATCATAACTACTTCAAGTAGTTTTCTTTGTACAGAATTTATATAATTCAACAATTTTCATAATGTGTTCATTTGAAATTTTGTAATGAAAAAAAAATCAAAACAAGGAGTGATGAGAAATAAGAATGTAACATTATAATTGTAGATACAAGCAAAGATGTAGAAACTTTTATTTCTAGAAAACTGCAAGAAAAACCCTTTTGGCAAAATTTAAATAAAGCTTTCCTAATTTAATCCCAAAGTTGTGATATTGTTTTATTTGTATTTGACTGCTACTTTGGGAGACATGTCCAGTTAATAAAGCGAATGAAAATACATCCAACCAGTAATTGTACATTCCTAAGAATGGAAATAAATAGAATATGTTCATCCAAATTTTGTGTCAGATTTATATATATATATATCAGAATAATAGAAAACAAGACCATGTACAGGGTTTCCACACCATGGAGGATTTTCAGCCACCACTTTAGATTGTAGGTTGCCCCCAAACGTCAGAAAACATTTGTTGCATTATTGCTCTGATGGCCTAGTGGTTAGAGCTTCCACTGCGGAAACTGGAGGTGGTGGGTTTGATCCCCAGCAAAGTCGTACAAAAATGGTACTATCAGTTGCCTTGCTTGGCGCTCAGCATTAAAGGTCTGCCTGGTGTCAGGATAATGTGAATGGGTGGGACATCATGCTACATGTCTGCTAGACATCACTATAAACTGCCGCACTGCAGACATCGTAGCGATATGACTGAAAAATCGTTAAAGCTACTTTAAAAATCCTAATCACATACACATGCAGCTGTGAAACTCTTTCAAGTCAAGGAAATGATGCATCACATGGAAAATTAGATTTAGTTAGTCACAAACCTGCTTTCACGTTCTTGTTTTGCCATTTAATAAAAATGAGACTGACCTTTCCTGACACTAATATATGCCTATAACTTGGATAAATAGTAAGTACATATGCTTGATGGAAAACTAGGATTTCAAGGTGATTTATACACTTGATTATAGTGGCATCAAGTAAAGGCCAAGGTGGTTGGACTGCAACGATGGCCTAGTGGTCAGAGCGTCCACCTCAGAAATGGGAGGTCGTGGGTTAGAATCTCGGCAGAGTCGTACCAAAGACTTACCAAAAAGGTACTAACAGCTGCCTCGCTAGGTGCTCAGCATGAAGAGGTTAGTGTTAGGACTGGTTGGCCTTGTGGCAGGATAATATGATTGGGTGGGACATCATGTTACATGTCTGCGGCACGAAGTCCCAGTGCTAGACATCACTATAAACTACCACACTGCAGCCATCGTAGCGATAAAACTGATTTTTTTCTTAAAGCTACATTTAAAAACCTAATCTCGCTCAAGGACAAACATCCACTGCTGCACAGTTTACATAACTAAAATTAGCTGCCTTAAATTATAATGTTGAAGCCATATTTATTCAAGGTTATTGGCAAGTTTGCGATCTGTGGCAACATTTCCTTGAAGTTGGATTCTATTCTATAAGTTTTAAACATACAAAACATGATTATTTGTGCTTATAAAATAATGTGGAAGTGCTGTTCAGCTGTTTATGTTTTTTATGGCAAAGTGTTATAACATGGCAATGATTCAGGGAAGAATGAGTCATCAGCAAAGCGAATAAGTCCAGGAAAATGTTATGCAACACCTGGTTTGACTTTGATTTGCATGTGCAATGGAAGGCATTTAATTCTTTGCACATATTGCAAGCACCATATCAACGTTTGGCAATTCATTAGTTAAAAACATTTGTTGACACCCCAGTTTTGGGACACTAACTAATGTCTTTAAACATTATAATGAGTGTATGACACTCCTTCACATGCATAGATGACAAAAACAACACTTCACTCCCTCCCCTACAATGAACTATTTAGGGCAGGAAAAACAGCATCTAGTAAAAAATGTATTGAAATGTACAGTGAATTTGAAAACTATGTTTTTTAAAATTTATTTAATTATCTGTAGTTCTGATTATGTGAGTGTTTGGTGATGGTAATATTTGACAATGTTATGTCAGCAAAACTTACTTTACCATCTCCCCATTACCACTGCCAAAGAAGGGGCCACCCAGTGGTCTAAAGCGCTCTCTGTTACGGATCACTGCCATCTCACCCCTGTCTACGTGGGGAGCCGAGTGGTCTAACGCGCTGTCAGTTATGGATCACTGCCATCTCACCTCTGTCAGCGTGGGTTCGAGTCCAAGATTCGGCTAAATGTAGTTATGTGAGAAAGCTTGCCAGTAGCTTCTCGTAGGTGGGTGGCTCTTTCCGAGGGTTTTCCCGGGTTCTTCCTCCACCAATAATATTGGCCGCCATGTATAGCCTATCATGTGCTGAAAAATGGCGTTAAACCCTACTACAACAACAACTGTCTGCGTGGGTTCGAGTCTGAGATTGGCTATTGTGAGTATGTAAGGAAGCTTGCTAGTAGCTTCTGGTGGGTTGGTGTTTTTTTCCCGTAGTTTTTCACGGGTTCTTTCTCCACCATTAATACTGGCCGCCTTATATCGCCTATCGTTCTCCACCATTAATACTGGCCGCCTTATATCGCCTATCGTGTGCTGAAAAATGGTGTTAAACTCTACAACAACCACTACCAAAGATGTCATCAAGGCTGTCAGATATGTTAAGAGTATATGCAAATTTTAAGTGTAACAAAACAGTTAAGATTATCTTCACCTATAGTGGTCGGGGTTCGAAACCAATTTACTTCTTAAATATGTTCTGTTAATAGTAATTCTCCTAAGGCCATAATAAAGGACAATCGTGATTTATTCTTAAGCCATTATAAACCTAACTAAAGCGAGTGCCTAGGTATATTTACAGAGTATTATAAATACTGAAGAGGGTTTGCATGCGGCAGCGCTCACATATATCTAATTCCATCAAACAACATTTTTGGTGTTGTGCGATGGAGCAGAAAGTAAGAGCGCTGGCACGTGTGAGCTGGCGAGAGTTGTCTTATCTTCACCTATAGAGGTCGGGGTTCGAAACCAATTTACTTCTTAAATATTTTATGTTAATAGTAATTTTCCTAAGGCCAGTGCAAAGGACAATCGTGATTTGTTCTTATTTAAGCCATAATAAACCTAACAGTTAAGATTGCAATTGTTACACATGTAAATGACTTAATTTAGTTCAATTGAACATTAATGGCTTTCAGTTCTAATTCAGTGATATATTTCCACATCAACTTTCAGAACTGTTTAGTAGGATTTTTCTGTTAATTCATTTCTTAAAGTATGGACTATTTTCATCTCAAATGTCACCACCTGGAAAGAGCAGAAATTGAAAAGAATTGGTTGTAGCGAAAATTACACGAGTTTACATGAGGTTGGTTTGCAGGTAATTCTGATTATTTTCCTTTAAACTACACTATATATCTTCGAAAACACAGTTGTATCTTCGAAACACAGTTGTTACCAGAAAGTTTGATTAGTAATATTTTGTTGTAAAGTAATGTCATTACAAGTTTGTTAAGCACTGCATATTTTTGTTTTTTGTAGATCATGCATAAGCATTACATGCACAAGTCAAGGCATTACGTCCAGTTCATTATTGTTTTTGTTCATCATGTGCATGTATGTAAGAGCTGGAAACATGATCCTAGTGATGTTTTACTGAACCTATTAGAGATATTCAACAAAGACATCATACAAACTTATAATCCTGTCAATAAAGACTTGTCATACAAACTTACAATCCTGTCAACAAAGACTTGACATTCAAACTTATAATCCTGTTAACAAAGTGCTGTCATACAAACTTATAAGCATGTCATACAAACCTAATATTGTCAACAAAGACCTGTCATACAAACTTAATCTTGTCAACAACGACCTGTCATACAAACTTATAATCCTGTCAACAAAGACCTGTCATACAAACTTATAATCCTGTTAACAAAGACCTGTCATACAAACTTATAATCCTGTCATACAAACTTATAATCCTGTCAACAAAGACCTGTTATACAAACTTATAATCCTGACAACAAAGACCTGTCATACAAACTTAGTCTTGCCAACAAAGAACTGTAATACAAACTTATAATCATGTCAACAAAGACCTTTCTTTAGCAGATAATAATTTTCAAGATATTTTAATAATTGTTGCTGCTTGTCCATCAGAAAAGCTCGTGTTCGGGGATTATTTTTATTACGGTGAGATTAAACTCACATGATGAGTACTGTACAAGGTCACGATGGCGTCAGGCAGAGTTTCAGGCTACTCGAAGTTCACATCCGTAATCTAGAACATTTCATCTTGTATAATGTACAGAAAAATTGGAACCAAACTGTTGGATCCTAACCAGGACACAATTGTTCACGAGGACTACAACCAAATGAATATTGCACATCTGTTTACAATACGAGCGCCGCTCTGGCGGCCTACGTTGTTGGAACATGATGCTCGCTGTCTCCGGCACGAAGCTCAAATGCTAGACATCACTATAAACGGTCACAATGTAAACATCGTAGCAATATGACAATTGTTAAAACTATAAAAAGAACAACAAAACAAAAAAGCAAGGTTTTCAAACTAATCAAGAATATTCTCACGGCTCATTTAGATCAGCTGACCCATAATCTACACCATTGGCAACAACTCTGCATGGTGGAACATGTTTTCGTGCTGGTATGTAATTCTTCAACAAGTTTGCTGTTGTAAACAGACGTGCCGGAACTAAGTTTGTACCTTAAACCCAAAGCACGCTAACAACACTACGCGCTCTTGCAGCCCTTTTGCTTGTATCGCTGTTAATTCACAAAGCATAATCTTGTGCAAACGTTAATTGCTGTGGCATTTACTTAGTTATAAGGTTCTTGATCTGGCATCAGTTGATTATTTACGTCAAGCTGCTTGTCTAGAAATTTATACGGACTGTTTACTTATGTCTTTGCAGAGCCCAAATGATTTTTGGTCCAGAAATGTTTCCTATCAACGAATGAAGATAAAAGTCACCGCCATATATTTAACCACGCTGCAGATGGTGCAGTTGCCAATAGTGATAACTTCATAGTTTATTGCAAAGTGGCAGATCCACCAAATCTGGGCTTATTGCTTTCTAAAAATTTTCGCGCTTGTTTAAAACGTTTATATATCTGAGATTATCAGAATTGCAAAAGTATTTTACAATCTGCTATTTGGTGAAAATCATGACGACTTTCCAGATAATGTATCGGACAAAGTATATTATGATTATTCGGGTCAGTTGGAAACGCACTGAATTGAATTCAGAAATTGACAGTTATGAAGTAGAGTCAAAGTTTGGTAAGGACAAAAGTATAGGTTGAAATCGTGACGGGAAACAACGGTATCGCGTTCAAGTTAAAATCATGACGGTAAACAATGGTATCGCGTTCAGGTTGAAATCATGACGGTAAACAAAATGGTATCGCGTTCAGGTTGAAATCATGAGGGTAAACAATGGTATCGCGTTCAGGTTGAAATCATGACGGTAAACAATGGTATCGCGTTCAGGTTGAAATCGTGACGGTAAACAAGGGTATCGCGTTCAGGTTAAAATCGTGACGGTAAACAATGGTATCGCGTTCAGGTTGAAATCATGACGGTAAACAATGGTATCGCTGAGTTGCATCCGTTTATTGTTGATGCAACTATCAAATCAAAACAATTAAACGCAAAAAAATTTAACAACCGAAGACGATATGACACCTGACTTCAAATGCAAGGATGATCATGCTGAGTAAAACGGATCTCAAAACATGCAGCCGCTGAACGATTAGGTCAGTAAATGTGATTAAAAAAGTTGACTTACAATTTAATGACATAAAAACGATACTTCAAGTGCTTGTATAATGGACCACCACAACCGCAACCAGAAAATCCACATTCACAACCATCCACAACCGCAACCAGAACATTCATAATCACAACCATCCACAACCGCAACCGGAAAATCCACAATCACAACTATCCACAGTTGCAACCAGAAAATCCAATCACAACCATCCACAACTGCAACCAGAACATTCAAGACTGCAAACAGACCATCGACAATCACAACCAGAACATTCACAACCACAACCAGAACATCCACACTCACAAATAGTCGTTAGATAATATGATAAATTCTGTTCTATCATTATGACAGTAATAAGATTTTAATCAGTTATTAGATCATATGATACATTCTGCTATATCAGTAAGTATCACAGTAATTTGAGTTCAATCAGTTATTAGATAAAATGATAAATTATGTCCTATCAGTATAACAGTAATTTGAGTTCAATCAGTTATTAGATCAAATGATAAATTATGTCCTATCAGTATAACTAATTTGAGTTCAATCAGTTATTAGATCATATGATAAATTATGTTCAGTATAACAATGAGTTCAATCAGTTATTAGATAATATAATAAATTATGTTCTAACAGCATAACAGAACGACTAATTGAATTTTATAACTCATACATATCAATTTTGATTTTATTTTGTTCATGTAATTAATTAAATTGTTATATTTTACAAACGCGGGCTCATATTATTCTATTCTATAAATATGTTGAGATCTAGGTTATTCCATCCTTAATTTCATACTTTATTTTTTCTTTACTCTTTCCGAGAAATAACATCATGGTCGATCATCTCCTATATATCAATAACCAAAAAACATAAAGAGTGTATGTCCCTGTATGGGTATTGAGTGTGGGGTAGGGGGAGTGTTGGTGGTGGTAGGGGTGATAGTACATCTTCACCACCACTTGACTCACTATCAGAAGTGCTTATTTACTGTTGAGCGGAACCTAAATGAAAGTGATCGGATAGATAAAATATCTGAACGTATGATCTAGTATCACAAATCGATTATGATTCGGCATAGTACGTTTCTGTTTTTGTTTGATTTATTTTTATCTAAACAAGAAAATTATCTTTCAATCATAAGATAGTTAAGGGAGAAAATATGTTTGTATAATATTTAGTAGCAAATATAAACAACGCCTTTCGATGTTATGTGTATTTTATTTGCAGTAAATCTGGCCTTGTACGGAACTTCTTTTTAGGCAATGATAAACAACTCAAATGGAACCCGGTCTTAAAGATGGATAGGAAATGAAGTTGAAGAAAAACTTGATGCAAGCGAGGCTCAAATATACTTGACTCCTGATAGCAAAACAGTTATTTCCAAACACTAGCAACATTTTGTAAACAAAAGTGGTTTTTGATATTTGTAAATTGCGCCGGGACACAATTTCTGTTCACCAAAATAACCAATTTTTCATGTAGTGTCATAAAAGTAGCATGAGACTGTTTTGTAAACGAGCCTCTGTCGAATTTCTTATCTTAAGGCTATGATGTGACGTATCGTTTAATAAATAAAGATATGGATATATTCGTGAATCTGGTCTATCTGTCTTGAGCAGCAGAGAGGGCGAATCGGAAATCTCTATTTGGGTTAGATTTCAAGCAAACAATTTTAAGGCTCCGTTTGTCAAATTAAGGCTTAACGATTTTAAGGCTACGTTTGTGCGCTAAGGCTTTTTCGAAACCAAAAAAATGTCAAAACAATACTGTTGCATCAAGCACAGACGCGAATTCGTTGTCGTGGTTTTGTTAGTTGTTATGACTTAAATCATATGATATAACAACTTACAAAACCATGACAACAAAAGCAATTTCTGTTTTTGAAACGTATGTTGTGATTTTACTTCCGTGTTACGCGGTGCAAAAAATGTAGCTTATTATTCTTTTAATGGCCTTTGTTATCGTCGTTTTTCTTTGATTTGATGATACGATTTTTTTCTTTTGGCCGACAGTTCTTTCTTTCTTTCAGTGTGACATAGAGCAGTTTGCATCCACGCTACTATTTATTTTCGGGGGCGCCCAGTGAATTTTGTAAGCGAAACGAAACAGAAGACTGTTTTATGTATTTCATGTACACCCACCCCAAGAATCGAATTCCCGGTGGTGCAAAATCACACCATCACGTATTTAAAGTGATGGGGGGTGTACATGAAACACCTTTGGGCTGGCGCCCCCATCTATATAGAAAAACCCTCAGAACGGTACCATCGACAATAATGCCTGCCACGAGATTCGAACGCTGGGCCTCGGGACGAGATCCAACCGCGTAACCAATTACGCTAAATATTCAAATCTAAAGGTATATATTTTGAAATTAATATATAGCTGTAGAGACATATATATATATATATATATATATATATATATATATATATATATATATATATATATATATATATATATATATATATATATATATATATACTCGAAGTTGAAAATCTACGAATTTAAAATAACCCACAGGAATATATTTGTAGTTAAAAATCTACGATTTTAAAAAAAAACACATGAATATATTTGTAGTTAAAATTCGTAGATCTTGTAGTCAAACCAACATAGAGAAAAAATTAGTCAGACCGTGAATCACGTCTATTTATATTTATCGAAAAATCCCATCCAAGGACAGTAACTCTATCACACACATGAACAAACCTGGAGGAATTATCTGACTTCGGTGTTAGGATATTTCATTGTATATAATATTCAAACCGAATTCTGTTTCCAGTTCGCTTGGAAAGCGCGGATTTATATACATTTTCTGCTACTTTTCGTACTGAAGGCATACAAGTATCAAACTACTTGCTGGCTTCAATCATTGATTGAAATGATTTTTCTTCGCCCGTATCAACATTTAATAGATTTTACAGATTTTGCGTTCTTTGGGTATATTCCAGTTCGTCCGCGTTTGGCATTCTCACCCAGAGTGATAGCTTGAAGATTAGCTAAAGAATTATCAGTTCTTATGCAATTAATAAGATCAATTACAAGACCATCTTTGATCAATCCGTTGAAACATTAAAAAATAATACGATGGCAGAGATGACTTTTCCCTCCAGCATTAAATATCAAATACCCCTGATTGCTGACAGCCCCAACTGTTTTTTTTTCAGCCTGCAGTTTCTGACTACACAATCACGAGACGCTTCATAATAGATGATCACGGGATGTGGTTGAAATTCTTGGTTCATTTATATACACATACATGTTATTTGTCTAATTCATTACTTGGTTTAATTATTAATTGTTGAGAATGTATCAATGTAATCTTGAGGTGTTCTTATTGATTTTGTCAGAGTCAGGGCTAGAGTGTTTGATTCGTTCATCATAATAGCGCTTAAGCTCCCTGTATCTTTTACCACCACAATTCAGACACAACTGCGACTTACCTCGTATCCCAACGCCACATCGGATGTAGGGTAACGGACCTCAGCTTCCTCGTCGCACACACTCTGTGAATGATATCCACATAATTCGTTTCTACATGATTTGTTACAAACGGTTACTGATCCTATCATAAGCCATTTACAGTGATTCATTATATATAAATTCTTTATCTAAAAACGTGTTTTAATTATAATATGAATGAGTTTGATTAAACCCTGAAAAAATGCTAAATCAATCTCGATAAAGTCTCCGTAGATGCACCAGAAATAGATCTAATAAATGATAGAATCATAATCAATAAAATTCATGATGCCTTTAATGAATGTAAGCGTGATGATGCATCTCATTATTGGTCAAAATTTCGAATCGCTGATAGTGTTGATGCTACCATGAACGACCAAAAATCAGCAAGAATAAAATCGCATCTTGACCATCGAACGTATTTTTTAGAGTGAAATTCATTATCCGTTCAGAGACAGGTAGTTGGATTATTCGTGATAATTTCGACCCCTGTATTAAAAAAAAAATAAAAAGACTGTCATCGTGAGTCTGGATTTAAAACCAGGAGTGTTGACTGGAATTGACAAACCGTATTACGAAAGAGCTTATCCTGGAACAGCGGTTGTTTATGGGATTTATCTGATAAATGACAAACCGAGTGTTGAAAAATTGAAACCTATGAAACTGTCATCGCTGAATTGTGTAGCCGAGCGAATAATAGAGCATTTTTCAAAATCGTTACGTGCAAACAAATTGACAAATCTAGACGCAAAAAAATAAATGAATGGGCACTAGCAGTCAGGGGTAATGGGGCAACTCTTCAAAATGTAGCCGAGCTAGAAACATCATTAAGATTCCCAGTAACAGTAGCGACGATAACAGGAGAAGTATTATACGAATCGAAATATAAATCAAAAGGATCTCCAATCAAAATCATTGATCATAATGCACACGCGTGGACCACCGCGGTAACAGTATTTTCGCGAGATCGAATTGTAAGATATTACCCACCAGAGAAAGACTCTGGCGGACACATGTTTAATTTTATTTATGAGTTAAGTAAAAACGATCCTGTATCAGTGTGGTTATTTCAAAATTTAAAAGACGAAGAGTTTAAATTCGATCAATTTGTAAGATCCAACGGGGAATGTACCGTACTGAATCTCTTCACGATGAGATGAGAAAACTCGCTGAGAAATTTTCAAAGGATAATACCGAGCAATTACTAACAAACGGTTTTACTGTTCCATCTGTCGCGACACATTTCTCCAGAGAGAAAAATATATGGAAACCAACACGATTTGAATTTCTCGCAGATGTTCAAGCCAGTTGTGTAGAGTACGGACATAGTGGATTATGGAATCCCAAATATGATCCTAAAAGCGTTTTTTTTTCAGTTGATATGGTTGCGTGTTATCTGGCGAGTTTCCTCGGGATGCGTGAATGCTCTGAGTATTTTAAAAGATTTGGACATCCTACGAACGAGATGACCCGTGTTGCGATTAATGGGCCACTTCCCGATTTTGATCTAACTGAGTTCGCTCGTGTAGTATCATTCGAATTCGCTAATAGATGTCATCGTATCTGTTATGTTTGGTTTGGTAGACATATATCTGAAAAACACTGGGTACCAATAGTTTTATTACGGTATATGATTGATTGTAAAATGCTGATATCGCTGATGGTCTCCGAGGCAATTATATCATATCGGAAACAAACTGAGGTTTGGTTACCACAACCCGATATTCTTGATAGTATAATTAGCGATAACAAGGAAAAATTTCCTGATCTCGACGAAGAATATATCGATAAATGGTCCAAGGAGATCTTTGAAGTCAGAAATAAACACGCAAAAGATTTTGGTAAAAATATAATTGGAAAATTCACCCATGGTGGAGCATATGATCAAAAGCGACATTATTCATGATTAATTCTAGATGATGTTGAATAGGATTTTATAATCGCGGATGCATTAGCTAGAGATATTTATGTCAATCGTGAAAATGCCTACTTGTCCGATGGAACAAAATTCGGTACAATTGTTAGCTACGTAGATGGAAATTCTCCCCAGTATAGCCATCTAAGATCGTCAATGCTGGCTTATGTTTCTATCAATTTGCTATCGATGATAAATAGATTTCCTGAATCTGCAGTTAGAGTCACCACTGTTTCATTTTATATAGATATCAAACATAGCAAAGCAGTGATTGAAGTTACAAATTCCGACGAGTGTTGGGATCATGGAAAATAAAACAAGAAATGTTACACGATTATTCTAAATCAGCAGATGTTACGATTGAAAATAATTACACAAAAAAATAATCAGATATCAGAACTATCGAATGCTCCTTTGTTGTCCGATCCAACATGTAGATATAAAAAAGTCTACATAAATGGCTGTGGTGGGTCTGGGAAAACAACACTAGTGATTTAATTATTTCGAGGAAAATCAAACATGATTGTGCTAACACCAACACACAGACTTGAAAGAGAAATGAAACAGCGAGGAGTTAATGCTTGTACATATCACAGTTTTTTTTTTTCGATGGAAATGTGACGCATGGACTCCTGATGGAATGGGTGAGAAATCTATTCCTGAAATCATTATTTGGGATGAGATATGCACAGTGTCGTTAGAGATATTAAATTTGTTTCTCGGATGGTTATGACAGCTGTGATAATGTGTGGTGATCATGGTCAACCACCACCATTTGTCGGATTGTCTCCGCATGATTGGCTGTAGAATTTTGTAGATTATTATGAAGAAATTAACACTGATCATAGATCTCTTGATAAAGAATTAAGTGAGTTCAAGAAATTAATTAGATTAGAACCGGATAAAATCCAGTTTGAAATAGCGCGTGAAATAATTTCAGAAACTCCATTAAATGATTTTTGGGAAGCGTGGAGACCAAACGATTTGATAGTGGCAAGTAGAAAGATAGTCAGAGACACACTTCAGATGAAGCTATTTGAAACGCACAAAGAAGAATTCGCAACAGTTCCAGTGCCATTGTGTTATAGGCCTACGGATACACGAAGACAGAATATCGAAGTTGATATTCCTTGACAGACTGAGAAGCAGATTCTCGTGTTAAATGATATTATGTCGGTTGATATCAGTGTTGTTGAAGATGCATTGCGCGCTAATAAATCTCCATGGATGCTAGGATACGCAATGATAATACATTCTTCGCAGAGATTGTCTATATCTAATACAATTGTTTGGATCATAGATAATAACATCGAGTGGTCGAATTTAGTTTATCTCGCAGTGTCCAGAGTACGAAGAATAAATCAACTTCGAAGAGTTGTTTTAAATGCTAATGACACCACAATCAGTGATATTGTCAGTGATGATATAATCAGAAAAAAACTCGCTGGTTATAAACAACAGGAAAACAAAAAATAAACGAGAATTTGATATTGATGCTGAATTTATAATTACGCTGAAACAACAACAGAATAATCACTGCGCGAGCTGTAATTGTATAATGCGTTGGCAGTATTCGGATAAAGATCCTCGCCAATTTACCGCAGACAGAAAAAAATAGCAGTCTTGGTCATTCCAGAGGTAATGTGATGTTGACCTGTCTTGAGTGTAACATACGCAGAGGTGCTAGTTAAGACCACGCGGCGGTAATTGAGTATCCTCGGGTATCACTTGTAACTGTTCACGTGTAAATTCGTGCCGAGGAGCAGTGGAATCTAATCTATAGATTGCTGGTCTACCCGTGGATCTTGTTATGTTAGATGTTTTATGTGCGTTGACACTCCAAATAGGATCAGTAGCTCTTTTTTACCGCCTTCAAGTTCTCCTGGTTTACAAAAATATCTAACAGTGACATTGCCGAGTATTCGTTGTTCTGAAAAATCGTTTCGCGTTTGTACACGTATATACTTTGTTTTATAGCGTTAATAGGTTTCATATTGATTGTTCAAGTAATTTCATTATCTAGAGCATCTATCACACCTGGTAATCTCTTGACCCATTCACGAGATCGTTTATCCTGGATAAATTCTTTCGCGTATTGATATCCAAATAACCGCTCAGCAAGTGTCCGATTAAATCGTTCAACAATTTCCTGATCGCGATGTAGTGCAGTATGTCCTCGTCGTATCGTGGCATTATGATGTTTTATTGTTGATAACACTGCACCCTGAAATTCCTTGCCAGGATCAGCCTGCAATAGATTTGGCCACTGCAGAGGACCTCGTCGATAAATCCTTTCAAACGCAGAAGCTACATCAGTTGATGACTTGGCCGATAGCGGCTCTGCTTCTTTGTATCTACTCGCAACATCAGCTACTGTTAGCGCGTATTTATATGTGTGTTTATTAACAGTATCATGCAGCAGAAATAATATATCAGCCTGATAAACTTCATTAACGACTATGATATCAAAATGTGCGACGTTAATTTGTTTTGGGCGGTGGTAGATAAATCTGACATATCGCCTGTTTAGATAACCAATCCGCCGCTGTGGTATTTTTTACTTTTGCGGTGTTAGCGAGTTTATCTATTGCTGATTTACCCCTCCAGTATCCTCTTGGGGAATAATAAATAGATTCCATGTTGTTATTAATTACCAGCACGAGAAGCTCCGCTTCCAATTACTAATTTACCTTTCATCGCTGATTTAATCAACCACGAAGCTAATTTTTCTTTGAAGGATTTATCAGTGATAGAATTTACATCTGCGATATGTCTATGTTGAAGGTCTTTACTTTTATAAGCAACATCATGAGCATGACAAGCCTTATCAATAGCGTTTATCGGATATTCGCCGAGTCGGGGTTGATCTTTGCCATCAAGTCTGATCTCGAGTCTGGTTCCAGAGCTACAATAGCTATACCCTGGAAGGTGTTTTTCTCCTGGATATTTTACCCATGGAGTTCCGGGAAGTTTTGTAAGCGTTGCTGCAAGATCACCTCCTCTTTTTTTAAAAAAAATCATTACCCGATTTCATAGAAACAAATCTAAATTTTGTTGTACCACATTGTACACACTTACCAGCAAGTGCTGATCTGTTATTTGCTTGTTGTAATTGTTGTCAAGTCGTTTGTGCTAGTACGCGTCTTACATTTCACACAATATAGATCCATAACTTATTTATAATAACATGAATGTAATTGATTTTTCGGCGACAAAAACACGAGAACCCGTTAAGCATCATGCAGCGTTACCAAATTCTATTCGCATGATTATAATTGAATCATCTGGAAGTGGCAAGACGCAGTTGTTACTTAATTTGATAACGAGATGGATGAAATGGGATAAACTATATTTGGTAGCCCCGAGTGTACACGATTAATGATGGTACTAGGTGTTTAAGGATTTTAACAAAAAGCAAAATCGGAAATCGATGAGGATATTATTGAATTTATAACAGATATCAAAGAAGCACCGAGTGTTGATGCTATTGATTTAAGTATTAACAATTTAGTCGTATATGATGATGTGATGTTAGATAAACAAGCAAATCCTGCCAGGATATTTTCCAGGGGTATACATAAAAAATACTGATGTGATTTATGTTACTCAGCGACATACACAAATACCAAAAGTGATCAGGGATAACTGTAATATCCTCGCTGTGTTTAATGGATTTGACACTCATACACTACGAAATATTTACCAGACCTGGTGCAGTGTAGATTACGATTTTAATAAATTCAGAAATATCTTTAGTCACGCTCAGTCAACTCCACATGGATTTGTAACGATAAATTTACATGGCTCTCGATCAAGATATCGTATCGGACTTGATAAACTATTCGGTTAAAACCCAACCACGACACATAAATAAATAGCTAAATTGAAAATTTCGTATCTGTATTTACCGCAATAGAGAAAATAAGAAAGTCTCTCTCACAGCAATATGAAGTCAAAAAAGTAATAAATTCCAGAGTTCGACAGATACAAAAGCTTATTCAAAACGAAAAATAGTGTGCTTGTTTCGTGCTAAAAACATACTACCAGGAAGTGTTATTATTTTTTTTTTTTTGCATCACCGCGCAACACGGGAGTAAAATAACACTGAAATCTTTTCAGTGATAAAATCACTGTGGAAATCATTGACGATGAAAATCCTTTTAGGTAAAAGTCTTAAGACGAAAATTCTTTAGGATGAAAATCGTTTACGATGAAACTCCTTTAGGATTTTACATACAGACTGATTCTTAGTAATTCATTATTTAAATCAATAAGGTTACTTTACTGGTCAGTGAGTTTAAAATGAATTCTCGTTAATGAATCATTATGACATCGCACATACACTGGATTGATTGGTTCTTCAATTATTAAAAATCCGTGTGGAGCCGTTGGTGCAAACGAATAGAAAATGTATCCCTGCTGGGCCTGATTTGATCTTTCGAGATTTATTTGGTAACTTCCATCGATAGCGTCACATACTAGATTTACTGCAACCACCGAGGATATTTACATTTTGAGGAGCAATATGCTGTCCACCATTATCTGGGTCATTATTATGTTTGAGGATGGTTGTTTGTGGTTGTGTTATTTTGTTCCATGCGGCGAGTATTTGTGGGAAATACTCATCGAGGAGATCATTGGTTGATTTTTTTTAGTTCGTTTGCATTATACCCAGGACATTTAAATGTTGAAATATCCATTACACGCATTTTATACTTCTTTGCAAATTCTATTTTCTCAGAACCATCCTCAGCATCTAATACAGCTTGAATAAGCCGTATGTTAAATAGTTCCATATCAGTTGCAATTTGATTTAGTATTTTTATGTATTTGATAATTGAGGTTTTCGACGATAAATCAATAACGTGTTCTTGAAAACTCTGCCGTAATTTATCGAAATATTTTTTTTATGTTCATTATTAAAAACATCACCTTCAAGAAGCCACCCTCTGTCTCCTTGTTGGTGTTGCCATAACCAATTCCCCATAGAAAAACCTACATTAAATTCTTTTGGATTTAATAACCATGGCATATTATTAGAAAACTTGTATATAGTAGAATAGGAATCATCATCATATGATTTTTCGTCTGTGATATAATCAGACTTTTTGGGATCTGGCGGTACTTGATATTTAGGTGGTGGGATTTCAGGCCATCCTAGTACGGTTTTTATAAAACTCTGATAGATATCTACAGCATATCCAGGTGAGTTTATCTCAATCGCGGATGATAATGTTGGTTCATGAACTGTTATAGTGATTGTTGATTCTCTTCGATTTGGTAAGACCCAGATCGTAAGGAAACTATATTCCAATCTGGAGTCCCGTCTGGTTTATTTTTACTCGCAAACACCAAAAAATTATTCGGTTGCTGACCACCAAATGATTTTGATCTAATATTTGCCAACTGTGGTATACTCGTAATTTTGCTAGAGCTATCTCCTTAACCGGATCGCAGTAGGAAAATTCACACTAAATTCAAGGTTGGTGTAGGTTATTGAGATCATGGCTGTCTTTTGCAGCGTTGTGTTTGTGGCTATTTGTTGAAGTAATTCCGTTGTTGATGTCGACATTGTCATTGTTGTTGTTATTATTGTGCTGTTTTTCTAGATGTTCATCATCGCGGTAGATGTTCATCATCGCGGAGAATTCTTTATCTTATATTGTTGTGTCATCGAGACTAGATGATATCAGCGACGATAATTTGGAATACGCGGCTGATGCAATATGTAACTTAATTATATACTCATGTAGTTTATTCTGACTGAATGTGGATATTTTTTGTGATGATGCTAAGAATCCCTGTAGCTGTTGTCGCGGATGACACACAAATTGTGACAACTTCAGGTGCCAGTGCTGTTATCGCTGATAACAATAAACCCGTTCCAGCAATTACACTTGAAACCGAATACACAATAATGTCGACGTTGGTAATTCGCCTGCGATATTTTTTTTTATCTTCGCGGTATACTCGTCAATAAGAATTTTTAGTTGGTTTGAAACTCGCGGACTTGATCATATCGATACTGTTGGGCATTCATTATACTATTTACTTAAATCAATTACAAATTCGACATAAACCGTAAATGACGCTGGTTCTAAATTACCACTGAGGGGGGTTTATGTAAATGTTTCACGGGATCCCTTATCTATTATTGCACTTGCAGTATTCACACCAGTAGAAGTACTAGTTGATACGTTAAACTGCAACGGCGAAATCAGAGTTAATCTATAGATACTCTTAACATCTGCAGACACTCCAATGGATTTATTTTGAGGTGTCCAGGGGAAAGATCCGAGATCGAGTACACGGTATTGATATTTTGGTTATGTGGTATTTTGATTTTATCAAACCGGGTTGCGATAGCAGGAAAAT
Organism: Unio pictorum; assembly: GCA_030141615.1. Taxonomy (NCBI): domain Eukaryota; kingdom Metazoa; phylum Mollusca; class Bivalvia; order Unionida; family Unionidae; genus Unio; species Unio pictorum. Next base: position 2,509,262 of record JARLTB010000023.1, on the reverse strand, counting down.
CAGCAATAATATCGTCTTGTTTTTGCTTAATCGTATCAATAGTTGTTTTAATATCAGAAAGATTCCTTGGGACAGTCATCGGATCACCAAAGAAATTATTCATGATTTCATTCGATTTTCTAAAATTCCTACGGAGGTTTGCAAACGCACTTACATGAACATCATTCTCAGCTCGCAATGTTGTTATACCATCTGTGGTTTTATACTCGTCATGCAGTGTTGTTAGTTTACAATCTGTGGTTTTATACTCGTGCAGCGTTGTTAGTTTACCATCTGTGGTTTTATACTCGTCGTGCAGCGTCGTTAGTTTATCACCTACATATTATTTTGCCACAACATGAGTATCCAGTGTTGGATCGCCAAGTGTGATTATTTTATTAGAGTTCATGTCGAGGTTGTCTGTTATTGTGTCACCGGATTTTCTTACTCGATTTTTAATGCTATCTATCACAGTTGGTATAAAAAAAAACCTCCTGGTTTAATCTTACAGGTGGAGTCAAACACCGCTAGGGAATTTTCAGTTACTTCATTTATTTTAACAAGAATATCATTCAGGGAAACATTACTCATTTTCAATTTTCCTTGTTTGTCTTTAAATACGACTATTTCATTTGGATCCACACTTGCGAGGTTTAACATCTCGGATATTTCATCTTCTATAAAAAATATTTTACATCCTTGATTGCAGATATTTCTCCGGTGGGTTTTTCAGGCTTGAGAGAGATCTTCCCCAAATATCACTCATTGTGTGATCAACCATTATATTTTAAGATCTCTCTAAAAAGCGATTACTCGTATATTCGTGTACGGTTTGATGGGGTGATTTAGTTGATGATGATATAGCGCTAAGTACATTTAATACTTCTAGGCCGCATATTGGTGGGTCCGTCATTATCTGTGTTGGTAGCGTGTATTACCAGCGAGGAAGTTCTAATTGATGTATATAACGCATAAATTCTTTAGGTGGTGCTAACCCGTAGGAATCAAAATAAACAATTACACGCGGATCAATCTCGTATGCAACCCAGTGAGTTCCAAATCCGGTGCTGTTATCTAGATTAATAATACCGGTTTCAGTGCTGTTTGGTTGTTGTGGTAATTGATCTCGCATAAAAACACCTCTAAAGTTTATTATCGCTAATTTTTTAGCAGCATCGAGTAAATCAAAATTTGACAGCGGAGTTAGTAAACTGTTCTTGCTAGTCTCAGGCCGTTTCCGCTGTACCATGAATACGGAGTTCCTGGTAGTCTTAGACCCTTTCCTTTTACTGATCGTCTCATTTTTTTGTATCCACTTCCAGTCGCCTTCTTTATTGCCATCCCAGCGGCGGTACCAACAGCTCCGAGAGCGGCAGCTTTCGCGACCGCGGGGGCGGCGGCAATTAGCGCTGGTAATGCAGCGAGAAGTGGAAATATACCACCTGATTTTATCATGTCTTTGATCGCGGCCGCAGAGAGAGAGTAACCTGAACACCTTTTTATCTTTGTTAGCATCATTGAAATGCTTAATTTGACGAGCTGTCAGTGATAGTTTATTTTGACCACCAGACATCCGATTGTGTTTTAACGATATCGTAGTTCCACATTTTTTAGCTGATTCCGATTGCAACTTTTTAATTTGACCAGGAGTCAGAGTAACACTAACGTGACTATATGACATTTTATTTAATATGAGATTGATCTAATTGTCTACATGTTTTTGGACTATTACATGTTTTCTACTGGCGCATCAACTACACTCATTCGTCCACCAACACCTTCGAGTATCATTGATTTATCACTGAGAATGACAGCAATTGCTCTGTAATCACCACCACCAGCAGGAGGATTGGTTACACGAGCGTCCAAATATACGTCAACGACGGATTGTCTGGTTAAGTCAAGATGTTCCAGTGAAAAGTAATAAATCGGATATAAGGTTCTAAAATCTAATTGTGATATTTGTAGACCGGTATTTACATTTTGATCACGTGCGATAAATGTCAGCAAACGCTGATATGCGCGTGCTATTTTGATTTTGTCCGTAATTAAGTAAAATATTCACAGATGGTTCCTTTTGACCGTTTATTCTTAACGAGACTTGGTTAACACCCAATTGATCAAATATCATATGGCTGTGCTCCTGAGAATTTAATCTCGCAACATCCTGCAATGCAATAGAAATTCTCCATTAATGCCACCCTGTAGACTAGCTGTTGTTGTTAGCCATGACAGTACTGATTTACCACCCGCACTCATAAATGATAGTAATTGTTGGTTTGCGACGATCGACGGAGTCATTGATGGCATCCATAATGTGAGTTTTGTTATATTTACTTTACCAGCAGGAACACCATTAACACACCAGGTTGCATCATTATCATCACCCTTTCTCACGAGGACAACTGTGTGTTTAGTTCCATAGATAGCTTTTCTAGCGTTTCTACAAAATCTAAATATATGAGACAGTGGAATCACGCATGAAAATAATATACGCTGTCCTTGCAGCATTGTTACACGGGTTGCAAATCCTAGGTTGTAATTAGGATTATCACCTTTTATAACATCAAAGGCAGCAGCTGGTCTAGCTTCATGTTCATCATCGACTGGTTGTGGATCAAATGCAGTAGCTACTGATGTCCGTAATTTAATATATTTATTATGATCAACATTATCATTAATATCCTTAGCGAACATCATAGACGGTCCAGCCGATCTTGTATAATCATTTGAATATCTCGCTAGCCCCAATATTGTTTTAGCGATATCAACATTATTCTGAATAAATTCAACCTCTCTATTATCAATCATATATGTAGCGCTACTAAACATCATTGACAATACCAACTCGGAGATTTGCATCACATGGTGTATAAGCTGCAACATTTGTTACAAGTTCTTCTTCTACTTCAATAAATGCTTCAGCGGGTAGAAAATATTTACTTGTATCATGAACCTGAAGTTCGATTCTCCCTCGTACCTTTGGTTGTATTGCGTTACAAGGATAAAACTGATAATTATTTAGAGAATCTTGTTTGAGCACTGGGCATCCATATCCAATGATGTGTCGGTTGAAGGTTTGAACATTGTATTATATATTTCTCAATCTTAATCGCGATCTCGATGACTTTGCCAGGCCACTCCCCGCTATCATATTTGCAGTAATATTCCCCTGAGCATCAAATCCTTCATTTAATCGCTCTGCTATTTTTTGATCCACCGCGCTGTTTATTATTTTGCTAACACTTGCAGACATAATCTCCGTAGATGGTAGTTTTCCCGATGGTGGTTTTTTTCGTCGTCGAATCAGTGTTTTTTCCTTAGCCGCGGCAAATGCTTTACCGGCAACATCACCAACAGCGCTAATACCCTTATCACGAATAACATCAATAGCTTTCATCGACAATTGTTTTGCGATTTGTGCTATTTTTGGAGCCATCCTTGTGAATAACCCTTGAACAACATCACCGAGACCATCTCCATAATACATCTTATAAACAGGCAATCGTGAATTTACTACGTAGGTCATGGTTGGTTTATTGTGGTTGTAGTGTATGATCATCTTATTTAAATGCTATTTATCTAATCGCTGTGATAATCATCAACAAGTTCATCGATAAATTCTCGATATAAACCAATATCCATGATACCACCTTCATATAGTCGTCGGCAGATATCAACGGCTTCATTAATTATTTCCGGTGAGTTATTTCCAGCTCGTCTACCCGATATGAGAATTACTAATCGTGCTATGTCGAAGAGAATATTATTAGGACAGGAAACAAGACCACTGCCATGAATTCCAGATGGAGTTACACTCTGAGAAAATCCACTTTCGAATTTTTCACCAGTTGCACCTTGCGTATTGCGAGATATTTCATCCAGTGAACTGTTATTTTTTTTCTAAATCATTATCTGTTATTTCTTCTTGTTGAGGTGAGAAAGACTTTTGCTTTGAAGTTTTTTGTCTTAATTCTACTTCTCTCTGTTTGTGTTCTTCTCTTCGTTGTTTTTGATCTTCCATTATTTGTCGTCGTAGTTCTTCTTTTTGCTGTTATAGTGTTTGTATTTTTTGTTCTTTTAGGTCTTCATATTGATTATATGTTTTATTTAACTCATCGAGATATCCTATATACGGTCCACTTGTTGTATCAACTCGGCTTGTTTAAGTTTTAATTTTATAAAGTACATCAGCCCAGTGTTGCGAACCTTTAATGTATGTTTTTATGTTTTGGTTTCAACATTCCTTTTTTATCTTCGTAACGCGTAGCCATAAATTCGATAAAATCTTTCGGACCACTCTTATCGATATATGCTAAAGCCTCATCGGTAAATTTACTTCGTAATTCTTCGACTACTTCTTCGTCGGTTTTTTTCGGACCAAATTGATGTCTTGCCGAACCAGGAAATTTTTGTAAAAGGTCTGATGTTTGTTTAGTTTCTTTTGCTATTCTTTCAAGTTCACAAAGAACACATTTATTTTTACTTTTTCTCCTTCTTTTCCATATATAATCTTTTTAGTGGTTGTAGTAATAGGTTTGAATAATTGGTTAACACCTGTTGCAAAATCAACTTGAGCTTCCTGACGCGTTGTAATTTTTGTCTGACAGAACCTCTCACAGGGATAAAATTCTTTGTTTCTTCTAATTGTTTTCGAGCTAATCTGGCTATTAACGATTCTCCTATCATTATTGTTATATCATATGATTTAATTCATAACAACTAACAAAACCACGACGACGAATCCGCGTCTGTGCTTGATGCAGCAGTATTGTTTTGACATTTTTTTTTGGGGGGGGGGGGTTCGAAAAAGCCCTAACGGACAAACGGAGCCTTAAAATCGTTAAGCCTTAATTTGACAAACGGAGCCTTAAAATTGTTTGCTTGAAATCTAACCCAATTAGAGATTTCTGATTCACCCTCTCTGATGCTTCTTGTGTTCTTCTTGAAATTGATGTGAGGCATATATACGTCCCATGCTTAAATTACAGTATGATGCCATTGAAAATATCAATAATCGGCTAGAAAGCAGAGCTTGCCGCCCATTGCAGTAGACACTTGGGTTCCAGCCACTCGATAGGTGGTGGTCAAAATATGGCGGAGGCCTCAGAATCAGCATCAATCTTCAAATTATGTCAACATTGTTTATCGAGTTGGAAAATGCCTATTCAACAGCGATGCTGCCGCAGATATTGACGAAATTTAATATTAGAACCATCCTGTCTTATTTTCTGGAAAACAGGGCGGATTTCAAAGCCATACGAGAGATAAGTTTTGAGTTGTTTACATCTGGACGTGTACATGTAAATAAGAAAACGGTGTCGAAGTTAGCAAATTTAATCCTGACAATCAAAGAGCAGGTTATTCAAACTATTTATATGCATCCGAAACGTCACTGTAATAAGTGAATTTATAATTTTGTTTTTGAAAGTCTGTGAATAATTTACATGTAATTTTCAATCATTTAATTAGCTCCACTTGCTGGATTTTGAAAAAGCTGAAAATATCGGCGTCACCGGTATTCGATCTCTATAACGTTCACGGACAAGTACAAAACTATTTATCAAGTCGCAGTACTAATACATGTAAAATCATCAATCCATGGCAGATGATTGAATTTAATGCCACATCCTTGATTGGAGCGACTTTTGCAAACTCTGACGATACAAGTAGCGGGTTTTTCTTAACGTTTTATATCTGAAATATTTCTAAACGAAAATGGACGCCAATTTGGTATGTACATGCGTTTGATTGGCTGGAGTATAAAGTGACTCGGGAGGTTATTCTGATAATTACGGAGAAACTCGGTTAAATCCGGTATGGAATGGTCTATTGGGGTTGGGGGATGGATCCGGGGTTTCAGGCCACCTCCACCTACACTAAAATAAATCTCAAATGGTACACATACATGTACTGTATTTTGTTAGTTGAAATTCGACTATGATTTTATTCTTTTGCATGTGTATTTGGTATTATGTACAGTTTGAGGAAATGTACAATATACAGATATACTTTTGGCTTTGGTGCGCTTTAGAGGAAAGACAGGTACATCTTGAAATATTTGCGGCCCCCTTCCCCCCCCCTCCCCCAGCACCTGACCTGATCCGGCTCAGAAAGTTATTTAGTAAACAACGTTTATCAAAATTATTACCCATTATTAGGTTTGCACTGAGAGCATCATATACTGTCAAAAATGGCCTTTTGACGTGAGAAATGTATGTATACATTTCGGGTTGGAGAGCATACACGTGTTATACTTGTCAAGCGAATGATATTCTTATGTTTTGCTTTTTTAAACCTATCCAAAAATATGGACCTTTTGAAATCCTTAATGTATTTTATTTTATTTAAAATAAATTTTTATACTAGGCAGGTGTGTGCGGCATTAAATTTCTGTTTTTAAAAATTGTCTCGTGCACACAAAAGTAACAGCTTAATGCAGTGGATTATTTCCCTTCGACCGTGAACTTTAAAACATATTCTGAGTTATTTCCCCTTGACCACTATATTTAAACCGGTACTGACTTTACACACATTTCAGATTTAATAAATACCTCTAAATTCAAAGAGAATTCGATTTTGCCGTTACATTTTTAACTGAAAAGATATTACATAAGCGAAAATAGTAAATAGCTTTGCCTACCTTTTAGATATTGCCAAGTCCGTTCAAATATTTTCAAGAAAATTGCATATGCATGAAATTTACTTTAGCAATTGATATGCATCTTATCACAGTTTGGGCTGACGGCCTCTGCCTACCTCCAGTTTTAGATGGCAATCACTTGTAGGCAATATAACAGTGGAATTTAATCAAGAATATTTGCATAGCTTTAGTGGCATTAGGTCGATTATTACAGGTTCTTTGGATTTATGCTAGCAGGTGTCAGAATCACACTTCAGATTCTCACCTACTAGTCGATACAGAGAGAGAGAGAGAGAGAGAGAGAGAGAGAGAGAGAGAGAGAGAGAGAGAGAGAACATTCACATACTTGAACTTCTTATTCAATTAACTGCGTTTAGGGGCTGCATCCAAACTTCGTCATCATCGTATACTCGTTGAACATCATCTCTCTCTCTCTCTCTCTCTCTCTCTCTCTCTCTCTCTCTCTCTCTCTCTCTCTCTCTCTCTTCGATACCAATGATTAGTATGCCATTATCGCGTACAATTTTTTATCGTTTGCCTGATTATTATGGACTAGGTCTAATTGCAAGGAGTGACAAAGTGACGGACACAGAGCAAGACGAATGTGACCAATGAAACATATCCGAGAAATTAACCTATAATATATCTGAAATAATGCGGATGCAATAACAATAACTTCTTTTTGTTTCCGCACTTTGATTTTTTTTTGTACGTCTTCTTACACGGTAAAGCATATGATACTAATTAAATTAGTAACTAAAATTAAATAGCACATCGTTAGGTGCGTTCAGATGAATGCATGGTTTTGTACAGGCTGTAAGACACACGATTACAGACAGCATCAGTCGCTGAGTATCGACGGTGATACAAACATGTGATGAGAGATAACCGTACATTATTTTGTTTCCTCTTGATCATTTTATGTTTGTCTTTTAAAGATTGGTGTATTGGTCATATTTTATGTTTGTCTATAAATGATCGATTGGTGTTGAAATGCACTTAAGTATATTACGATAAAATCATAATGATACAATTAGATTACATTGTCTTGCCAATGACACATGGCGTTGATGATCTTGTCAGAGCAGGATTCGACCCCGCGCCCTTATGGTCGGAATTCAGCTATTGTTATACAATCTTAAGTTATCTTGTAAACTCATTGATTGGAGCTATTAGCTATCATATGTAAAGCTGGCAATGCAGGATACACAATGTGGTTACGTTTTGTTTGTTTTGACAACCATCAAAATAGCTCCGTTTTCCAATGGTATTATTTCGCCCAGATTGAACATCAATAATATTATCTCGATTTTTCAAAATATCATGGAACGTCTAAACATATCTCCGAACGACCGATTGTCCGACTTCGCTTGAGTGTGAATCTGATAGTTATGTACTTGATCAATTTATCTCTTACAGTTCAGTGCAATGTCCCTTCTCCGTCACCAGATTTTTTTTCTTTAGGTCTATGCATGTTCAAGTTTTTGCACTGTACATGTATATCTTAGAGAACGCGTTTCTTTTGCGGTGTCAGTCAATCGATCGATCAAGAGAGATAAAATCTATACTTTTCCTGTACACTATATATTATGATCATGCAAGAAAGTCCAAGCCATAGCGTGCGCGTGTGTGTGTGTGTGTGTGTGTGTGTGTGCGTGCGTGTGTGTGTCCGCTTTCATGCATGAACTTTTGAGGCAGCCTATAAACGTCTGGCACAAGCTATTCCTCAACTCATCATCTGTACAAAACGAAGTCAAGTTTTGACAATAACTCATTCAGAAGGCTTAAGTTTGAATTTTTGGATGTAGGTTAACAAGAACCATGAAAACATCAAAATGAACGTTATACACTGCTCAGTATTGTTCCACTTTAGAGGGGAAGGGAAAGGATGTGGAACGACGTGCATTTTTACATCCTTCAGAAAAGCACAGTACAATTGTTTGTGAGGAACAAAACGTGTAGGCTACGTTTGTAATCTTAACGGTCGTGTGTGTCATGGAGTTAGGAAGAGTCCAATGTTGATGTAGTATGATGAACAGTTGTCAGCACGAAGTTAATGTTAACTGTTCTCTTAGCAGAGGCGTAGCTAGGTGGGGGCAGGGGGGTACATATGTCCCCGGGCGCCAAGATACAGGGGCGCCAAAATGAGGCTTACAACGTTACATTATAATAAGTAAACAAGGGTAATAAATCGGTCACAAGATTGCTGTGGCGCCAATTTTATAGTTTGTCCCCGGGCGCAAAATATCATAGCTACGCCTCTGTCTCTTAGCCAAAACATGTAAAGAGATATTACCATATTGGTCTAAGTCTAGATACGGTATTCTATTCTTCCATTAAAGCCAATGACTTCCATTAATTATCGGTCATATGAATTCAGCGTCACAGTGATACTATATGCCTGGACTGACCTATTTCTCTCTTGGAGGTTAGAGCTAACAGCTGTATTAGCAGATTTCTTATTATCTGGGATTGATTTGCTATCTTACCACCTCATCTTCCTTTCTCCAGTTCCCATTATTGGTTTTCTTAGGTCTCTCGAAGGACAAATGGTGGACTTCATGTAGTTAGTTCGTGCAAATACTGATATTGGCGCTGATTTGATAAATATTGATATCATTCCCAAGAGCTTGTGCCGAGATGCAAAGCGCTGGTTCGACGGGAGAAAAAAAATCTATATTAAAACCAGGTCGTTATTTACGAACGGTTACGTTGGATGACCAATCCTTGATACAAACATACCCTATGCTAAAGAAACTTAATAAAACTTGTTTTATTTTGAACATTTCAACACAACTGAAAAGAAAAGTTTCATAATAAATGTTAAAATTCAACGAAATCACATTGCCTGCTAGATAATGTTTTAAATGTACGTGCTAAATAGCACAAACTTCCTGGATGTCTAGCCATTAGGAAAGCATGCAGCTTCCGATCCTGAAGGATATGAATCACATGTGTGATATTTTAACATTCGTATCCTTTAAGGAAGAAATATATGAAATGTTCTGTTGGGAATATCCTGAATAGCGCAACCACCAATCAACCACAGTTACAGTTAAGTAAGAAAGAAATGCTAACCTACAAGTAACAGAGTGACGTATGTAAAACGCCAATGCATGTCCTTTACAGAAAATTCCCAAAACGTTCGCTGCAGCGTACTTAAAACACCTTGTATACTTTTTTGCACAAGTTAAAATATACGGATCATATGTTCTTGGGTTTTTTTTGTTTTAGTTTCTGGTATCAATGTCTGCTGAATTACGATGAGTGTTATTGAAACCCGAAGGACGAGGGGGTTCACATCACTCAAGGTGAACGTTGGTATCAGAAACGCGCACACACCCGCGCGCGCTCATGCACACACGTACTAATTTTCGTGTGCGATTCTGTTTTCATTAATAAAGGCAATGATGATCCGGTACGCTGGCTTCACATAATTGATTGCCGTCAGCTGATGAAAATGAATGAGCGTCTCGAAATAGGGCCAGCTTCTAAGATCTGAAGATTATCCACTTTAGCTAATTGTTCAGTATAGTATATTTACTTTGTGAGGAATAACGCAGCTAACAGGTGTTTTACACGTAATTAAATGAAAATGCTTTTTCAGAACAACAATAAAGACCAAAAAAACCGGTCTCTGTGGAGCATGATTGTAATGAATCCTCTTCCTTGGATCGCTAATTCTATTTCTCAAAATGAATAAGATGTATTTGGGCTTGTCTTGTATTTTAAACTTCGTTGTCTCTCTTCTGTGCGACCGAAGTTCCTAAATGAAACTAAATCTTAAATTAAATCCTTGCTTGTTAAACTAAAATACATGCTGGATGAGAAGTTCTAATGTATTAATGTATCAACATTCGATTTCGCGCAGCATTCATATCTTAGTACATTATTAAAGTTATCTTCCCCCCACCCCAGCATCACCGAAAGAAAATTACTGAATTTCGGCATCTTGTTTAAATTAACAAAAACCTGCAATCTCCAGAGAAAAATTTCGTAGAAGAGAAAAGACTTGCTCTCATGCCTTACTACATCTTTATTTAGAGCGATATAAATAATAATGCAGAATTCACTTTTCAAACTCATCTCCTCGAGCATAATCAGTATTTTTCGTATATGCGCACAGTTCAGAATCTGAATAATGTCATGTATTTACCTGCCCAACTGTTGATAGTTACTAGGTTCCTCAGCAATGACAATCAAAATGGTTATGTTTCAAAAGATCTTAGAAATTGTCTTTTCTGCAAGCCTATCCATTTTTATCTCAGCTGAAATGAAGCACATGCTGCTCCGGAAAAAGATGAAGTCCATATACCGGATAGTCGTCATATGTAATTTTAAATCGCATCAGAAAATCTAAACGAGGTGTGTGTGTGTGTGTGTGTGTGTGTGTGTGTGTGTGTGTGTGTAAACGATCCTACATCTTTGTTTTGTTGGCATCCACGTTCAAAGAATCTTGAGAGTGCGTTGAAAAGCTGGCCTTTTGGGATTAGGATTTATTTGCCGTAATTAAACACAGCGGTATTAACAGTAACATGACATTACAGTTACCATAATTCAGACGTCATGTCATCGTTAAAAAATGAACTTAAATTTTTAAGATGCACATAAATGGAATGAAAACAAAATTTAAAAGGAAAATAGCATTTACTATTATTAATAAAATGCTTTCAAGATTTAAAAATGAATGAGTTATTTTACTAGGTTAAACTTACTATACCTCCTCTCTCAGTTTTCTTTTTCTTTCTTTATCTTTTCTTTTGTAACTTAGATACCGGTTTTGAGACAAAACGTTATATTTGAAGTGACTGAGTACATGGGTCTATATATTTGACCTACCACCAAAAAAAGCCAGAAAGAAAACAAAAACACTCTTACAATATACATGTTTTCACGATGCTTATCGACCAGAAATTTAAAATTTAGAATTTTACCAGCGATCAAGATAGTTTAGAACATCACCACCATCTTCTCTAAAATGTGCCAACTTATTTATCATATAAATCTTGCATCAGTACATTTGGGCATTTTCGAAGAAAATAAATACATGCCCAATATACCTACGACGTTTTGAAAAACAATAATACATATTACTGATAATCAGCTTGCATATGTTTTGGTCTGCAATACGACTGCATTGTATCTCGTATTATTAATTACATGCACATATTGCTATGAATCAAACGTTGTATCTCGCAATATTAAGTACATACACATATTGCTATGAGATCAAACGTTGGTCTGCAACATGAAAGCATTGAATCTCGTATTATTAATTACACATAATGCTTTGGGATTAAACGTTGCCTATAATTTGCAATACCAGTAAAACCTTATTCTTATAATTGGCAAAGTAGAAATCGTAAAAAAACACACCATCTTGCTTGTTTCGTTATGATAATGTTCTCACGTATCAGGTGTAATGCAATTCAATAGAAAATACGCCATATTTAATTTATTTCACATGAAGTACGTTTATGGCGTGTTTTACGAGCGTTGTTTTTCTATGAAAATGTTAAAATGTGCAAACTTCTTTTCATTGGATCAGACAACGTAACGGACATATTATTTAATTGTCTTGAAAGAAAATATACTCCGACTATCAAATAGCTAAAAAAAGATAATGAAGCCCATGCCCCACGTCCGTTAATTGTTTGCATTTAGTTCATTATCAAATAGTTTGTGTATTCTGCATACTTACTATTGTAATATCATCATGATATTTGATAGTATGTTTATACTATTATATTATGAGTATACAAATTATTAATACTTAATACAAATAATTATATTTTCGTTGTCCTAATTGCCTCTTCATGTCAAATTCAGGTAAACCCCACATATAGGAAAACAAAATGTCTCTGTATAACGGTTGGAGGCCGACATTTATTTATTCTTGTCTTATTGATACACTATGGCATATCTAGCGAAGACGAAATTTATACTGTATGACATACTGAGTTTAAAGTATTTATATTTAACTGTGGCTTAAATTATTAATTCGTGTCTATCATCGATTCATTCGATGGCAATCACTCATTACTCAGATGTTAGACTTTAGTGAATTTATTTGAAAAGTATCGCTTTTGAAATACAAACGAAACATTTTCTAGCTGGCAGAAAGTTCAAAAAATTACTCAAGTGACAAAAGAAAGCAGAAATAGTATGTTGTATATGATAAATTGGAAAGACAGGATAAATATAATATCTTCGTTGCACGTGTCATAAATGATCTCGACAAGATCATAAACGAGCGTCTTTTCAAAGTTCTTCAAAAATAGTCATTCTGTTGTATGTTTTTTGGTACATGTTACATCATGTTGGAAGAGTAATAAAGACTTCGACTTTAATATTTCTCCTAAATGAGATTATTTAAATAATATAACATGATTTTAAACATTCCATTAGTATTTAATATTTCTCCTAAATGAGATTATTTAAATAATATAACATGATCTCAAACATTCCCTTAGTATGAACCACAGCTGGCTGGCCCAAGTTTAATGTTGAAAGCAATCAGTAGCCAGAAGGAAAGAAAACACAACACATACCGAGTGAATAAATTTACCTTAGATTATTCCTATGCCACGTTATGATACTGGAACTTGTCTATCATACTATAAAAAAGACAGGTAAGTAGCTTACAAAGCACTCCTTTCTACACCTGACCTTTGATCACATGCACAGAGGCTGGTATCGTTGCTTAACATTCACCTTCATACATGTACAATATAATAACAACAAGGGAGGACACTTCTCTCCCGTTCACACGCGACTCATTTAAGAACAAACGCTTTTATTTCAAGCTACATTTTTCGTAGCATAATTAATTTGGTACCAATGTTTAGCTGAGGCATTCGACTTTTTATGTGTATCGAACATTTGGCTTACTATTATATCTTTAAGGAATGCCAGACCATTTTTCCACGCTACTACTCGACACGGACATGGCCATGATCGCGCCCGCTTAATATACAAGAAACAACGCGCTGAATGGAATACTAACTTTTCATTGGTCATCTGACATTAAGATATAAATAAATGGAGGACGTCATTTTCGTTTAACCAACGAGAGGATAGTATTCCATTTAGCGGGATTTCATAAATACATAAATTCTATAAACACATCATCCCCGGTGATAGCTTCAAATACCAATCATATTTGCTTTTAAAGGTCGTAACATTATTCATCCCTGGTGACAGATCAATGTAAATCAAACATAAAATAATAATAATAATAATAATAATAATAATAATAATAATAATAATAATAATAATAATAATAATAATGATGATGACGATGATGATGATGATGATGATGATGATGATGATGATGATGATGACTTTATATAGTGCCTAATATTTAGAAGCTCTAAGACCTATACAACATCCATAATTGTACGACTACAAAAAAAGCAAAAACAAACACCAGTAAATTAGAAAACAAACAATGCTGAATATATTTAAGGTAAGATACATTATTAGGTCTATAAGTTTGTTATCGTTTATATGTTTATAAATGCTATACATTGGTCATCCCTGTTGATAGTTCCATATATCAATCCTATTTGAGTTTCAAAAGTTGATTCTTGTTTGATTATTCATTGAATTTACATGCTGTGATATGAGCCATTTAAGAACTATATAATTTCCATATATCCGTTGAAACATGTGCGCATCATTCTGGTAAATGCATTGTTGGACTTTCTGCGTACGATTATGGTGTCAATTTTTTATTCCTCGTTCAATTATATTATTAAAATAAACATCCACTTCACGAAATGGTGTTCGAAATCTTCTCTAGATCTATATATCCCATTTTAAATGTTTTAATTTACTTATTTTCAAATGATAATAAATAATACAATAAAATTGCATGGATCAAAAGACTCTTTGCGCTGGTAGTTTCCAGATGGAGTAGAATCCCTTTTACCATGGCTCCACAGTTGTGTTGCTTGGTTCCCAGTCCATTTTCATCCTGTTTCATAGTGTGGTTCCCAGTCCATTTTCATCCTGTTTCATAGTGTGGTTCCCAGTCCATTTTCATCCTGTTTCATAGTGTGGTTCCCAGTCCATTTTCATCCTGTTTCATAGTGTGGTTCCCAGTCCATTTTCATCCTGTTTCATAGTGTGGTTCCCATTCCATTTTCACTGTTTCATAGTGTGGTTCCCAGTCCATTTTCACTGTTTCATAGTGTGGTTCCCAGTCCATTTTCACTGTTTCATAGTGTAGTTCCCAGTCCATTTTCACTGTTTCATTGTGTGGTACCCAGTCCATTTTCACTGTTTCATAGTGTGGCTCCCAGTCCATTTTCATCCTGTTTCATAGTGTGGTTCCCAGTCCATTTTTATCCTGTTTCATAGTGTCAAAACAAAAACAATATAGGACAATATGCCAAGAAATGACCAAACAGAAAAACTGAACTGAGACTGAGGTCTCCAAAGTGAGAAAAAACACTTGGATAACAACAACAGCGTGTATATGTGCAGAACGAAAAATATTTCGCTAATTCCAATTTTGGTACTTTCATTTTTATCCTACTTTGATGTTATTAAAATAAAAATTGTCTGACTCAGTTCAGTTTTTGGACTTGTTGTGACAACGATGCATTCTGACTTAACCATCGACAATAAATCTTAGAATATGAAATGGAAACAATACACGTTTGTGTACGTCAATGATTGTAAGTTATATATTCAATACGAGTATTGTCCTCCTTGAACTTTTAAAGGAAAAGGTGTCATGAAGTCTTATTTTTAAAAATTTTCTGGAAGGTTTCTTGTTTGTTTGAAACTTTAGTACGACATTCTCGTATCATCAAACACGTAGCCACTTCAAACGCATTGTACAGCAAATCCCAGGAGATTCCAAAATATTACCTTACTGAGACTCTACCCACCCCCAAAGGTTAAATACCCGTGCACATGTTTGGCAACGAAGGTGCTCTAAGCGCCAGTGTACTAGTTCGTCTTAGGTACAAGTAGTTGGAGTCCTCGGATTTGAACCGGCATGCATATCTGATTCGTTACTATCGGGTCCAACTTTCATAAAACGAGTCAGTGTTCAGTAAAATCTCACTCATAAAGTTTTGCATGCTGAGTTATTAACTTCATTGTGATATTTGACTTGACCTGGTTATTCTGAGGCTAAATTTTACATATATTAGACTTCAAAATTACTTTATAGCAATTTCAGAGGAAACATTAGTGCAAGTTCATAAACTGTATACAACCTTGGCCAAGGCATTTAGTCCAGAGTTTATGACTTTGTTGTTTCTTTTCAATAATAGTGAGACACATTGTAAGTGTCACGGTCTTACATATCTCACGAGTGAGGCAATGTAACTTATTGTAAGTATCACGGTCTTACATATCTCACGAGTGAGGCTATGTAACTTATTGTAAGTATCACGGTCTTACATATCTCACGAGTGAGGCTATGAGACACATTGTAAGTATCACGGTCTTACATATCTCACGAGTGAGGCTATGTAACCTCGGTAACCTTTGTGTATGGACCAAGTGCGCAAAGTAGGGATGTTCGCTCCGTCCTGTAAGAAGTGATACTTCGAATTGATAGAGTGGATTTAAATCAGTGAGGAAACGTAGGCCAGTTAGTAAAATCACACACACACACACACACACACACACGTCTACATTCACTAAATACCGCTCTACTCGAATGATACGTTTAAGTCTGAATGGAGTAGCAGTCACATTAGTATCTCTTATAATGGAATGGCTACGTGTTGCCTATGCGACATGGTACATTACACTGCAAGCAATAATAATATTACGTTAACTTACCGGACACGAAACTTCTATTCATCTGACATATGCAATTCTTTTATTAACTCTTCGTGCACGAAACTGAGACTATGCTATTTACATGGGACAGTAATTTATGAAATCGGGCTATCCACAAAATAAATATGAATATCTGAGAATATATTGTTCACAAAATAGACATAAAAATACTACGAGGTTTTTTGTATAACGCACTTGCAGACGCCCTGATATAACGCATTTGCAGTCGCCCTGATATAACGCATTTGCAGTCGCCCTGATATAACGCAGTGCCTTACTACACTGAAATGGAGCATAACACAAGCAATTGTCCCACACAGGGTAATGATTCCAGTCAGCCAAAGAACCCCACCTGAGCCGTTCACACAGAGGGTCGAATCCTAAATCGGAACGTCTTTTGGCCATTTTTGCGAGAAATAGGCCTGCATCTGATGTATGTGCAGAGTAGTAAATTTCAGGAGAAAAAACGTACATAATGGTTTTTTTTTCAGAAAGGTCCTCGCAAGAAAGACACCAACATTTATTTGAAATACTTCAGTTATTTATACGATTGGAATTACCGTGGGAATGACTGAAAAATGTGCAAATAATTAAAATATAGTTCGATACATTCTTAACTCCTGGACCAATCCTTGGTTTTTCATATATAAAAATAGCCAAGATGGTCACAATGGCATGTATCGACATTTGAGGTTTCATTTGTAGAATTAACATCGATGTTGTGAATTCGTTGACTCCTCATACGACGAAGCCAGACAAACACGACTTCAGAGGGCCAACAGTTTTCACAATCAATATTATTCAGTCAAGTACGGTAAATCAGCTGGAAACTTACACAACAGAATGTCGAATTAGGGACTGATTATTTAAATGTGGGTAGGGGGATTTTTTTGATTAGGGATATATTTTAATGAATTTATATATTTACCTAAATATAAAAATATAAGATACGTATTTTGTTTCCACAATATAGTGAAGAAATATATTTTGTTTCTGAATTGCTAAAAAGATCTCAGTATATATATATATATATATATATATATATATATATATATATATATATATATATATATATATATATATATATATATATATATATATATATATTCCGATAGTACGTAGTTTTGCACGTTGTAAAGCTTTTCAGTTTCGAAAATAAGTAAATCCTGCTTGTAGTTTACAATCTCATAAGTTCTAAATATATGGGATCAGTTTTCAACCACCACCCCGATATCAATAAGCCCCCCAAAAGCCGAGAACCTGTGAAGTTTGACCTCTTAAGTAAAATATCATTACATATGTTCTGTATACATACACAACAAAAGACCTGGTTATATATGGATTGAGGATTTTGGTGGCGGAGTGGCCTGAAGAGCTCAAAGTTATGGATCACTGCCGTCTCTCCTCTGTCTGCATCGGTTCGAGTCTCAGTCTAATGTTAATAAGAAGGCTTGCCAGTAGCTCCCATAGGTCGGTAGTTCTTCCACCAGTTGTTACATGTTCTTCCTCCACCAGTTATAAAGCCTATATTGTGTCGAAAACTGGGGTTATTTAAGCTCCACAACAATAACAGCAACGTCATAGATATGGAATTACATAACACTCAAGTTCATGCATACATCTATCTACAACATGAATAATCACAAGAGATTAAAAGAAGCAATAACAACTACTTTGCTAACACATAATTCAACACATCTTCACATAATTCAACACATCTTCACATAATTCAACACATCTTCACATAATTCAACACATCTTCACATAATTCAACACATCTTCCTAATCGAGTTACGTGAAGTATGTGTGACCAAATGGGAAATTTAGGAATTCTGAATTAACTAATGTAGCAAACTACTCTATCAAACACAAATAGCAGAAAGAAAGAAAATCATGTGCAATTAGTAGATATCTATACAGCTGATAAAATAACTAAGGCAATGAGTCAGGATGTTGAAAAGACATAAAGCAATTCAATTCTACTAAAATTACATTTCATAAGGAGTCTACATCGTGTCAAGACATAAAACACGAGACTACACTGATAATTACCTATACGTAGTCTTCATCGTGACAAGACAAAACATGAGACAACACTGATAATTACTTATTGTAAGGAGTCATCATCATGACAAGACATAAAACAAGAGGATATTTACACTGATAATTACATATCAGAAGGAGTCAGTATCGTGACAAGACATAAAACATGAGACTTCACTGATAAATATATATCTTGTAAGGAGTCATCGTCGTGTCAAGACATAAAACATGAGACTTCACTGATAAATATATATCTTGTAAGGAGTCATCGTCGTGACAAGACATAAAACATGAGAATCCACTGATAAATATTGTTACAAGCACAGGGATATTCACTTGACCGAGCGGTGTCAAAACCCTGGCGCGAGTCACGCTGGAAGTCATATGTTTTCCCCAAATTTCCAAAGACTTCCATACAACTTGAGTTGTAAAATGGAAAGAGAGACGTGTCTGCTATAACTAATAATCTTTGCTGTAATCAATTGGCGACCCAGAGGAGACAACTTGCCCAAACGTCCATTAACTGCACCTTAACATGGTTTTTCTTCATTATCATCCGTTTTCCGTACCGATAGCTTGTCATGCCATAGAAATTACACCAGTATTCCCTTACTAACTGGGAAATATTTAACTGCGCGACCCTAAGCCAGTCAATCCACAGACTTTCCGGCGTATCACGCTCATATACATACGCCCATTTTCCACTATGGCCACATAAACGGTACCTACCAAGTTCCAACTTATTGATTCCATTCTATAATTTACTGATTTCCAACCATAAATGCTGCCTTTTCAATCACACTACTTGTATACACCACTGAATTTTAATATGGACTATGTTACGAAAGGGACAGGCATTCGGCTTGTATCCAAATTCACTACTAACGACCCAAGCATGCTTCAAATTCACTAACACTTACTCCAAATTTATTACAATATATATCTTGTAAGGAGTCATCGTCGTGACAAGACATAAAACATGAGAATCCACTGATAAATATATATCTTGTAAGGAGTCATCGTCGTGACAAGACATAAAACATGAGAATCCACTGATAAATATATATCTTGTAAGGAGTCATCGTCGTGACAAGACATAAGAAATGGGGCTACACTTAAACATTCAAGATCTATATACTGATACATGTCGTAAGCTATAAACTGAAAACACGATGTATGGGCCGACCCATTGTGGGTGATTTGTATTTACATCAGGATATCATTTCCTTGTATCACAAGATAATGTTTTCAGGTTATATTATGGGTACAATAAGGTCTTTTGTTTTCTTCAAAGCAGAGTAGAAAATATTTTTATATTTTGCGAATTTAAGAAAATTAAACTTTTGTAGTTGTGCCGTTAAAACCAAACTAAGCCCGATAAATTCCAAGATTCAATGTAAGATGTACCAATGCAAAGAGAATCTAATATATGGTATTATACCATCAATGTTTAATTGATGACAATCTAGAGCAAGCAATTCATTATTAAATCGGAGCATTGTTGACCGAGATACTCAATGGCTGTTGACCGTTAAGAAAGATATCGTCCGTCTGAAGCAAGAACTGAAATCGATTCTAGTGTAAGATATAGTCCGTTTGAAGCAAGAACTGAAATCGATTCTAGTGTAAGATATAGTCCGTTTGAAGCAAAAACTGAAATCGGTTCTAGTTTAAGATATAGCCCATTTGAAGCGAGAACTGAAATCGATTATAGTTTAAGATATAGTCCGTTTGAAGTAGGAACTGGAATCGATTCAAGATTAAGATATAGTCCGCTTGAAGCAGGAACTGAAATCGATTCAAGGTTAAGATATAGTCCATTTGAAAAAAGAACTTTAATCACTTTACAGCCTTTTCAAGGATTTATTTTAAGTTGTGGTTTAGTGTTAATTAATTATATTTAAAGCAACAAAAATGTGGGTTTTTTGCACTGTAAAGCACTGTTGAAATGACAGTTTAGTGTGTCCTTTTTTCATGTGGAAAGTCAATGAGTGGAACAATTTCAAAATACTAGAACGTTTGTAATCAGTGTTAACGACTGCCAGTCGTCTTCCAGTGTTTAATTAGGGCGCAATGATACATCCAAACCCTTACTGCAATATACCAAAGTCATGTTGCAATACAGTAACACCTAATGAAAACAATAAAATAATCACTATAACACTACCTACGTGTTACCCTGTAAGACATCAAATGGTTATCAAATATACAAAGCAGCCTAGCTTAAACTGATTAGGCTGTCTGTGTTTCAAAATTTCCAAAATGCGCTTTTGCTTTATTGTTGAAAATAATTTCAAAATCCATTGAAAAAATAAATGTCTGAAAATTAAAATTCAAGTTACGGGTATGATAAATAACTTATAAATCGAGTCGACGTTAATCTATATTTGAGTACAAGAAAAGAAAGTTAAGGTAATTGAACCATTTTGAAACGATCGACCATGTATTTTCTAGCGATGATATGATTATTGAATTAAATTGGAAGAAGAGTTATTTGATGAAAACAAGACCGTGAAAAAAATCACGGTGTAGAAAACTGTTTACCGTTATATTGTTGTATCGAAGTTTTAATGCAATTTATTTACAACTTCGAGAACATTCCTATTCATCATGCAACTTCGAGGACAATCCTTGGATCATGCCTCAAATGTAAGCCGACAGGTTCTCAATTAATCATAGAGTGAGTCAAATCGTGCAAATAGCCATGATGGATCGAATAAATTACACTATCTTATTTTGGCGGAGAAATTTGCATCCATCAAAACAAAACAAAAGTAAATTGCATATATTGTGGTCTGAGTTTGATGTAATGTCATCGGTATTGACGTACTACGTATTATGATCACGTGATTCGACGTTGGGATCCTACCATGAGTGGACAAGGGTTATTAGTTATTTGTCAACTTTAGCGAAGTTTTCCGATTTTCCAGTAAGATGAAAAATTGCTAAAACTCTCTTGTACAGCATGAAGAAATGTGTGTGAAAACTGAGTACGTATTGAACTTCTAATCTTATTTCATCACTGCCCTATTACAGTTCCCACCTTCTTTATTCCGTCCACTTCCATTAGCGCTGTAGCGTTATCTAGGTCATAGGAACTAGTGAATTCCATACTTACATTACTACATATAATACATATTGCGTTATCTGTGTTATTTACTGAAGACCTTTTCTGTTGAGTATTTCAATTGCAGAATTCCTCAGCGCAACCCTGAATAAACATATATGCTGGTTCACGAGGAAGATTTATGCTACTGTTGTAATTTGGTGTTGGGTACTATCTTTGAGCAAAACTGAAGTTAGTGTATAATTATAACACGACTACCATGTAATTTACTTTATTATACCCATATTATAGTTTTCCGTATTATCAAGATCGGGTTCGTGTCAGTCTATATCATTCTAAGGACGTTGCAATTAGACACGTTCTCATTTAGGAATATAAGTATGCAGTTAAAGAATAATTTATTTAAACTATCTTGTCTATATTTGACTGTATCCGTAACTATTTCAATCATACAAATCAGACGAGCAGAATTTCAGCTTCATGTGGCAAATTTGCCACAGGTATCGTGGGAGGGAACGAATGACTAAGCATGACAAGTCTGTTTTCCAGATTGTAAATGTTTTATAATTTAAATCGAAATGCTATTGAAATTATGGCGACGACCACTTAACGCTGTTTATATAAACAGTAAAATTGTAGATTTGCATTAGCTTGTGCCTCCATTCCCAAGCATTTAAATAAATTGTATGGACATATATGCCGATTAAATTGTTGATAGTAATCATTGTTTTTTCTTTATTAGTACCCTAAGGACCATAAGATGTTATTTTCTCCTAAAAATACGTAACGGCACTATCAGAATATAGCATTCGATTTTTGGGTACTTTCGTCTGTCTGGTATTTTTATGTTTGATGTATTCATTGTTTGAATCATGAGTTTCTAACAACCTATAGAACGCTATAATTAAATGACCATCAGAACTCGAAACTGTTGCCAGCTCTGCAATTTCATGTAAATAACTGGGTTCAGGTAAGAACATGGTCAGCAAGAAAACTGTGCGTGTCCATTTTAAATACAATAATAAGTACATAATTACTTGGAATTTCATATGCGAAGCATCGTTATATATTCTATGGAAATGTCGAATAATAGCAACACATGTATATTACTACATTTTCAGACAAACACACAAATATGCACGCACACGTGCAATTTCCTACGATATATCATCTAATTATGACAAAGTGGAATCAATTTATCATTCTTTTGGGCAGGGATAAAGTATCGTTTAAGAAGACGTAAACATGTAGACATGGAGTCTGTTGGATGGTGCCGCAATTGGCGACCTAGGATATTCCTAAGGAGCTTATGCATTTTAATCATTTTCAGGGGATGATTTTGACACACACACACACACACACACACACACCCACACCCACGCGCGTATCAGCTACCTTTGATTTATCTGGTTATATTGTTGCATACGGATCTCATAGTATGACAAGTAATCAGTATTGCAAAAAATATTTTACGTAAGAGGCACGTTGTGTTCATAATTTAAGTTAAACAGGAGCAGACATGACTGCCATATGTAAATAATGCGACTCATCCAAATCATCGAATGAAACCGTCAGTAGTATCATTATGTTGCTTTTAGATTTCAATTACTGCTCTGGATCATAGACTTCGATACCCTATACCTTTACCTAGTCTTTACGTTCGCATGAAACGCTGTGGATATTTACGCATGATGTGAGACGAATTTGGTTAGTCATATTAACCTTATAGCTAAGATTTTGTCAAGCAGAATCCGCGAGCGTGAAAGCTGAGCCTAGCTTGAGCGATCCTCCAGGCAAAACGAAGTTATCACGAAATGTCTTACTCATTACACTGTTATAGTTGGCAGTGTATATTATTTATCACAACTCTACTACATATAATATAGTCTGCATATATTTCCTTTCTTGGATACAAACCATACTGGACATAATATATATTGCAGACATTGTTTTCTGTTACGTGAGAATATATTATATGCGGTATCTAGCATAATGATGATAGGCACATTATTTTTTAAAGGATTGGCGATTAATACTAATGCCGGAATCAAATTGTCCACAAATGTCGTGCTTGTAATCTCACGGAAATGATTTCATCTTAGTTTAAATCCGCATAATATTTGTTCAAATACTTAAAATATGTTGTATTTTTTTTTTCAAATACGTAACCGGAACTAGTCGCTAAAGTATTCGAGTTGGAGATTGTATTGTTCCAAAAGGTAAATTAATTGAAACTTATAATAAAATGAATGACTAGTCATTACATGATATTGTGCACGAAACGTTTAAGTCACTGACATTTAATGCGTCATCAGTCGAAGATAGTAAATGAAATTAGTACGTCACCAGTGATAGTGAATAAGATAATAAGCAAATTGGTAAGAAATATACTTTTTAACATTAACGGTATCCATTCTCTTCGATCTATAGAAGAAATAAAACTGGATTCGACAACGATGGCGAAGAAAGACGGTTTGCTTTATATGACACCTTTACGAAAAACATATTTGTGCATAAAATAATAAAATCCATTAATTATATGCGTATGTGGCACAAAATGTTTTGATATTATTGAATATGAACGCCAAATAAATGGTGTACTTACTATTCGGTTCAGAAATGTATACAAATTTCTCTATTATGAAATGTTTACTTATTTGCCAATCATATACACCACGAAATACGAAATAGAAAAAAGATCAAATATTTCGCATATGTAAGATGTTCAGTGGCACTGGGACGCAGTCAATACAAAAACGCATGTCGTGGAAAACATCAACTCAGCGGCAGAACAAGCCATTTGGAATATTGTGAATCAACTCAGATCGTGTTACGAGTTTGTTTTGGTGCTCGACCATGCCTAAAATATGTTATAGGAGTAATGTCGTATAATCAGCTTTGCCGACCATGTGGATCTGTTCAAGAGTATTATCGCTCGACGCGAGTTTTTGCAGTCTACTATGATCTACACGAAAGTCAAATATAAATCGATCGTTGGGACCACCAAAAATGTCTATTTGTAATAACTGCATTAGCAAGCGAAAATACTTAGTTGATTTAACCACCAGGCAGAAAAACCAAAGGCGGTTCTGCAATTGCATTCAATTCATGTATAATAAGTCTCCACGTTACAGTATGTCAATAAAATGATACATCGACGAAGTTTACTGGTTCTTCTCAAAGATTTTGATTGGTTAATTGAGTCCAACCTTGCCTACTGCATGCATTTATTGCATCTGGGCTTGGAGGGCCCCAGATATACTGTACACCAGGATATTAATTGCTCAACTGTATCCCTGGTAGCTTTGTTACCGCAGTAGCGAAATCACTGTTGATTTATGCTGTTTGACTCATCGCTTCTACGGATATTCTTAATATACCTGAAAGAACCCAACAAATGTAAACGTCTGTGCTAAACCTCCAGTTCGGTCATAACGCGTCGAAACCAGAGTTGGATTTGCCTGACGAGTTTTTTATGCGCCATCACACACAAGGCTTAATATTCGATCGCGACCGTTTGGAGTCCTCGACTTTCCACAGGCGTGTATGACACTGAATCAGTTAATTAGGAGACTCGACTGTGGTTTCCATTGGTGACCGGTAAAGCTCTAAAAATGTCCCCATCTGCATATAATAAGCTTTTCTGCCTTCTCAATCGAATAGCCATATTATGAGGTTAATGTAGGAAGACATCGCTAAGAACATCCAGAAGATATTAATGAGAGTCTTGAGGACAAACTGATTTTGCGTGTAAAACCAACTGCTCTCAGTTACAAACTTTTGCCAGACATTGTCAGGATTCTCGCAATGATGTAGGCTAATATAACATGTTATACCATCAGCGGTATTCAAAGATTCTCTGTTTCGAGGACGCAAGCATTTAAGCGTTACATATTGATCAGATTATCACTAAATGCATCACCGAGGCATCTGCTGTCGATGATTCACACGATGGTGTATCTTTCATACTAAACTCACCGGTAGCTCATCTTCCCTGTTGACCAGGACGGGCACACGTTAGACATTCCCTGAGAGACTTAGTAGTTGTATGTGTATGTTTGATACCCTTATGTCCTGGCAATGCACAAAATTCAGCCCGATAGCTAAACAGTTTGCGAACCCAGTCGTTGATATCATTGAAAGCGTGGTAACTGCTCCCTCAACGCTCGCGCCGCCACTGAAAGATACGAATGGTTAATAATACTTATTCCAGCACAGTCACGTTGCGGGCTTTTAAATGTCAACTGTAAAATTAATACCAGTTTTCAAGCCAATCAAATTTTTTTAACGGAAATATTTACAAAATCCTGATATTAAGATTTCATAATCCAATGTGACGTACACACTTTTTATTTAAGAGTGAGATCTAAACTGAAAAGAACTTGAATTAGCCAGATGAAAGGGACAAACATAATTGAATGGAGTTGGTAATTATTGAGCTCTCAGCTGTCAAATATACAAATAGCCTTTCCTCCTTTTTCACCCGCTTATCTTACAACTATCAGATGTCAGGGTTCAAGAAGGCCATGTCACAAGAGCCAACAGTCTGCCCACAATAGTACTGCAGGGAATTGTTCAAGATGTCAGAAGGAGAGGTAAACAGAGAAAAACATCACAGAATGGACCAGGAAAAGTTTTGCTGAGACACAGGCATTGGCACATGATCGAGACAATGGAGGGAACTGGTCAGACGTTCAGCAGCACAGTGCCTCAACGACCACACTTGGTCAAGAGATTGATGATGATGATGATGATGATGATGATGATGATGATGATGATGATGATGATGATGATGATGATGATGATTACCTATCTAGTCCTAAGATTACATACATGTCTTAAAATTTTAATCTTCACATATGATACATTTTGGGTCAATTATACCTCTGAAGTATCTGGATTTAATTGGTAGTTACGTTGTTGAGATTCTGTCAAAACAAACTGGAATCCAGTCTTAAGTATGTCATTACATCAGTTCAGTTCTTGAAACCGGGACGAACAACAGTGAATTATCGATCTTCATTTATATTTCACTAAATTTTGTTATCAAGGAATACAAGAATTATTTTCATTTAATATTTAAAATAAAGTATTTAAATGTTTTTGATGAATATGTTTGTATATTTATAAGTAACGTTATGTAGATTCAATGACTAAATAAAGTCTTTACCTACGTAGACGACACCTGAATACAGTTTATTTGCGACAATTGCTTGATAGAATGTTTTCTAATATAATGAAAGTCGCAAAGTTCATCTTCTCCGGTCAATCAAGTTTACCACATTTATTTTATCAAAAAATACCGACTGTAACGAAATATTCCAATCAATTTCTCAAAACATGATTATACTAAAGGAAGTGCGGCAAAAGAGCCTCGCCTACCGTGAAAATGTCAGCAGATAATGAATAGTTAATAGTTACTGACAGTCCTCCTGGTTAAAACGTATAGTTTACTAATGAAGACTGCAGCTTATAACTTACCGTCTATACTCGCATCTATGTCCAATGTGCTTTGTCCAGTTCTACGATATTATAATACATGATACTAGACTAATAAGATTCTTATCCTGTTTGCCTTTTCAGACGGATGTACATGACTTATTCGTGTATGATTACTTAAAAGACATACATTTACCGGTCTTCTCTGGTTTCTTTATTTGTAGTTAGAAACTTATCTTCTGAAATTAGATTCTGACAGACGGTTACATAAATATTAAGACACACACACACATGTACACAAATGCACGCACGCACGCACGCGCGCGTACACACACACACACACACACACACACACACACACACACACACACACACACACACACACACACACACACACACACACACACACACACACACACACACACACACACACACACACATACATACATACATACATACATACATACATACATACATACATACATACATACATACATACATACATACATACATACATACATCTCAATGCCAGTACTAATCTTAAAAGCTATAAACTCATGGTCTCAATCAGTAGAAAATTTAAGCAATGTCATCCTTGCTTTGAATGGAAACTGAATACGTCTGTTAGGATAGATTTTTTTAGTAAAATTAATAAGATTGCCATTTTCTTTAAATTATATTAAAGTAATGTTTTATTCATTTATATTAAAGTAAGTTTCTAAAATATATTAAGATTAATTTCATTTATTTCTAAAGCACAACTATATATGTTAATGGAATGAAAATAGTTGCTATACGAATGTACATTGTTGTGTGGAATAAGTGTAATATGTTACTAAAAGCATTATACGTGCTGTTTTCACTGATTCAGTAAGAACTCCTAAGTTTGCTCAGCAAGAATATATAATTATGCAAACTAAACAGATTTCAAGATTATGTATTGGCGGGTTTCCAAAGCCAGTGACTAAAAGTGGGTTAACTTATGTCGAATGACGCAAAACAAAATGGTTCTCATCTGATAGCTAGCAAGCTTCTTTGCTGGTATACTAAAGGGATGGCCATATTTGGTCTTCTTTGCTGGTATACTAAAGGGATGGCCATATTTGGTCTTCTTTGCTGGTATACTAAAAGGAAGGCCATATTTGGTCTTCTTTGCTGGTATACTAAAGGGATGGCCATATTTGGTCTTCTTTGCTGGTATACTAAAGGGATGGCCATATTTGGTCTTCTTTGCTGGTATACTAAAGGGATGGCCATATTTGGTCTTCTTTGCTGGTATACTAAAGGGATGGCCATATTTGGTCTTCTTTGCTGGTATACTAAAGGGATGGCCATATTTGGTCTTCTTTGCTGGTATACTAAAGGGATGGCCATATTTGGTCTTCTTTGCTGGTATACTAAAGGGATGGCCATATTTGGTCTTCTTTGCTGGTATATTAAAGGGATGGCCATATTTGGTCTTCTTTGCTGGTATACTAAAGGGATGGCCATATTTGGTCTTGGCTGCCCAAACAAATATAAATAAACCACAAGATTGAGCCTAACCTTATGTCGAATGACGTAAAACAAAATGCTTCCTATCTAATGATGAACACACATCTCTGCTAGCCGGTATACTAAAAGGGTGGCCATATTTGGTCCTGACTTGAGCCAAATGCGTATAAATAAGGTGCGTAGATCGCCCAAGTCAGTCCCTTGTACCGACAAGCCAGAGCAAGATGTTCGGTTTTTCAGTACAGATAAGAACTTTATACGTCGTAAACTTCTTTTAGAAATAGGTATTTTTAATGTTTGAGATTTTAATGGTAAAATTGATATGTTAGCAACATTGTTCACTTAATTCTTTTATTTATAATATATTGTAATGGAATGTTTAAATGTTATAAAGAATTCATATTTAATTATATTTATGTAATTTTTATTGTAAAGTCGAATTCGCTACCAACTTCATGTTTAGATTTAATGTTGAAGTAGAGTATTCTTTAAGCAAGAAAGAATAATATATATCTAACATGTTTTAAATCAATATTCTATTTTAAAATGAGTAAAATGCATTTCTTTAAATTAATTGTTGCATTAATTACAGTTATTACATTTTATACTTTTGGCTACCTTGAAATTGATCGAGAATCAACTATTTGTATAATAGTCTAAAATGCATAAATTATACGAATGAATGAAGTTGGAAATCTTATAAGGAAAGTGTAATTTTATATGCATTTCATGTATTTTGATTATAAAGTTTATAGATGTGTTTCTAGAATGTAGTAATATATGTTTGTTGATTATTTAAATAAAGTCCCTTGTACCGACAAAATAGCAAGATGTTGGTTTTTTCATTACAGATCTGATCCCGTATCTAATTTTACCCACGACATTTTCGTCATCATGTGACATATTAAGCTCCTAACGTTATAGGGTTGGATATATTCTCCTTCTCGTCGATGAAAGAGAAATTTCAGTTTAAGCACTTATTTAACAAATGTTTTACAGAAATAATTTTCAGATTTATATGTAAAATTTATGTACCGATGATGGATGTTGAAGTTTTCTTTTTCGATCTCGGTTTGTTTGTTTGTGTCTTTATTCCCAGCACACTTAACGCCAGGTCATTGTTGTCAATTCACATTCAAAGAATTCGTACATTATTGAAGATTGGAATATACAAATAAATAATGAATGACGATCCGACAAATAAATAGATGACAACATAATCATACAAGTACAATATTACCAAAGATAGAATGTGCAACAATAGTAATATTCATTAGTTTTGCTTGAGTGATTGATTTTCGCCATTTTATTGGCGCCATTTTATTCTCTTGCTGCAGATATGTTCATGAGGAACGATTCAGACAAGTTTAGATGGAATACATCATTTGTAAATGTATATCCTTGGATCATCGTATAAACTCTAGCACAAGTCCGATCCATGTACTCATTGCATGGACCCAGATCCGCTGATGTGCAATGCGCCGGCAAGTCCAAATCTATGCAGTTTGTTAGAAATGATCTATACAACAAACAACATAGACCCCGATTTTCTAGCGCATTTTGTGCCGACATATTAGGGTCTATGTTTGCAGCTGGACTTCAGATAGATAGATAGATAGATAGATAGATAGATAGATAGATAGATAGATAGATAGATAGATAGATAGATAGATAGATAGATAGGGGACTTCTACAAGACTGGATCAATTTATTGGTATTTGTTGTTAAGAAAAACTAAACGATGGTTGTCAAGGAATATCGAAAGGAAGGCATTTTTTTTCCTAGTTAACAATTTGGGTGCCATAGAGACGCGTACAGTATGTCTTCAAATGGTAATAGCTATAATATTTTGTTAAGTATGTCTATTGCTTATAAGAACGCGACATATAATATTGTGCAGATAGCAATTAAAGCTCACATTTTGTTACCTTCTGCAATTATATGCATTTTTTATTATCATATAGTGCTAATAATCAAAGACCCAAACGTGAAAACTGGCATTCAATGGTTCACAGCGTTAATGAATTGTTCTAGACATGCCGTTAGTAATGATGTAAGCTCATTTCGAGGAAATTACAATTCTGTGTTAGACTAATATAAACTGCGAATTGATTTAACTCCTTCTCGCACGAATCTTCGATTTAAGGAACTCAAAGGGAGAATGATGACTTTCATTCTACTTCAATCTATTATTATAACTCGAACCACGTGCATTACAAGGTTGAAGTGGTATGTGTTTTCTTTTTTTACAGCTTGAACTCATATATTGTAGCTGAGATACAAAGTAATGTGATATGCACAAAGGATTTAATAGAAATGACGTATGATATATATTCATACAGATTCATGGGTTTACTTGGATCATAGTTATAGTCCATATCATTGGTACTATTTTCGGGATGTTAGCTGCGCATTGGTGTTAAATTATAACCGAAATCTGACTCCACTATCATTAAAAAAAATTTAATCTACACCAGTTCTAACTTAAAAATATGATGATCAATGAAATGGCGAGAAGTGTCATTATTTTGTGAGTAAGGGTTGCAAGATTGGGTTAAATCTTCTTATTGAAACATTTTAAAGTATTTTAGGACGGACACTAGTTAGAAAATGGCTACTCTTAAGTCTTTAGACTATCATTCATTGATTGGATTTTAACTTAAGATGAGACCATTGCTAATGGCCAGCTTGGTAGATGGGGGTTAATTCTCTTTAACTCTCCCCAGCATATTTAGCTGTTTAAGTTGTTGAGGAACACCTTCGTTTTCCGAAAATTGTATAAATTGGTGTATTGTTTTTTGTGTCCTCCCGTGAGTGCTATAAAATGGTGTTTTGTTTTGGTGTTTTCCATTTTATTTTATAAATTTGAATTTGGTGAAGGTTATTCTTTGTTTCGTTCATCAAATATTTATTAGTTACATTAAACCATAAAAGAACTGTTCTGATTGTATTCCTTACCTCAAGTCAGAGCCTTCTTAGGGTATTGTACTCTCTGTTAGTGCTCTCCTTTTTTGTTTTATTAAGATCTATATATTAACCCAAGGTGACTTTGCTAGAGTCATTTTGTCTATTTATGTATGCAATTTTTGTGTTATTAGTTGAGATGATGCAAGGTGTTGATGTGTAGACAACACTATCTAGGTCAAAGGTTTTTGAGTTGTAATTCCTTATTTAATTTTTTTTGTAATTTAAATAGAGTAGCAGCAGAGAGGGTGAACATACCACCTTTTTAGACAAAATTTTGATTGAATCCTCAAAACG
This sequence comes from Unio pictorum, assembly GCA_030141615.1. Classification (NCBI taxonomy): domain Eukaryota; kingdom Metazoa; phylum Mollusca; class Bivalvia; order Unionida; family Unionidae; genus Unio; species Unio pictorum. The sequence continues at coordinate 2,477,529 of JARLTB010000023.1, read as the reverse complement.
GAAAATAGAGCCTTCCTACGAAATCTCATATTTTAACCCAAAAAAATAAGTCTCCATTTAGCAAACGGAGACTTTACGATTTTTCAATCAATTTTGGTCGCAACGATGTGGTCATTCACCCTCTCTGCTGCTACAGGTTAACAAAAAAAATAAATGATTTCAACCAAATATTTGATCGAGTCCGATACGATATCGTGTCCGAGGATCATGTAAATTTATTGTTATAAATCCATGCGGGTTTGACTGAGCTTTACTAAAGAAATTTTTAAATTGATTATGATCCATATCACCGCAGCACCAAGTTTGCCAAATATTTCTAAGAGTATGAGTATCAACTCCGTTAATCACACACAATAAATTGCAGTTATCTCTGATCACCTTCGGAATTTGTGTATACCGTTGAGTGACATATATCACGTCAGTGTTTTTATGCCTGCCTCTGGAAAATATCCTAGCGGGATTCTTTTGATTGTCTAACATCACATCGTCGTATACGACTAAATTGTAAATATCTCCATCAATATCATCAATGCTCGGTGCTTCATCGATATCGGTTATAAACTCAATAATACCCTCGCCGGATTTTTCTACCGCGCTGTCGTTAAAATCTTTTAGCACATTGTAACATCGCTGATCGTCTACACTAGGAGCTATCAAATACAACTTGTCCCATTTCATCCATCTCGTTATTAAATTAAGTAGCAGTTGTGTCTTGCCGGATCCAGATTGTCCGATTATAATCATTCTAATTGAATTCGGCAACATCGCATGGTGTTTAATAGGTTCCCGTCGTCGGGTAGCTGAAAAATCAATTATATCCATATCTCTATACATAAATTATGGATCTATATTGTGTGAAGTATAAAACGCGTACTAACACAAATGATGTGTCGACGATTACAACTAAAAATAACAGATCAGCACTAACTGGTAAATGTGCAACATGTGGTACAAAAAAATTTAGATTTGTTTCTTCAAAATCAAAGATTTTGCAATCCGGAGATGTTTTTAAAAAAAACGAGGAGGTGATATCGCAGCCAAATTGTCAAAGCTTCCTGGAACCCCATGGGCAAAGGACCCCGGAGAAAAGCACCTTCCAGGATATAGCTACTGTGGCCCCGGAAAACGATTAGATATCAGACTTGATGATCAAAATCAGCCCCGACCCGGCGAGTATCCGATAAACGCTATTGATAAGGCGTGTCATGCTCATGATGTTGCATATAAAAGCAGCAATCTGCAAAACAGGCATCTCGCAGATGTGAAATTAATTCATGCGTTAAATGTTATTCCTGATAAATCTTTCAAAGAAAAATTGGCTTCATGGTTGGTAAATTCAGCTATGAAAGGCAAATTGATGTTAGGTGCCGGTAATTAATAACAACATGGAATCTATTTATTATTCTCCAAAAGGATACTGGAGGGGTAACGCTGCAATCAATAAACTCGCCAACGCCGCAAAAGTGAAAAAGGCCACTGCGGCTAATTGGTTATCCAAACAGGCTATATGGCAAATTTATCTACCGCGTCCTAAACAAATCAATTTCTCGCATTTTGATGTTACTGTACCCAATGAAGTTCATCAAGCTGATTTATTGTTTTTACCACATGACAACGGTTACAAATACGCGTTAACCCTAGTTGACGTTGCGAGTCGATACAAACAAGCAGAACCGCTAAAAACAAAATTATCGCCTGAAGTTGCTTCTGCATTTGAAAAGATTTATCGACGAGGCGCACTACGATGGCCAAATCTGTTACAAGTTGATCCTGGCAAGGAATTTCAGGGTGTGGTTGCATCTACAATGAAAGATCACAATGTCACCATCAGACGAGGGCATACTGCGTTACATCGCGATCAGGCAATTGTTGAACGATTTAATCGGACGATTGCTGAGCGGTTATTTGGATATCAATACGCAAAAGAATTCATCCAAGAAAAGCGATCCCGTGAATGGGTCAAAAGGTTACCAGCTGTGATTACCGCACTGAATAATGAGATTACTAAAACAATCAACATGAAACCTATCAACGCGATTAAAAAGAAGTCTATACCACAACCACAGCGGGATAGCGTTTCCCAACCAATTCTTGGTAGTAATGTCACCGTGAGGTATTTATACGAGCCAGGAGAGCTTGAAGGTGGCAGAAAGAGGGCTACTGATCCTATTTGGAGTGTTACTGCACACAAGATATCTACTATAACACGATCAACTGGTAGACCTCCAATCTATAAATTGGATTTAACTGCCCCTCAGCGGGGTTTTACACACGAACAATTACAAGTGATTCCTGACGATACTCAATTACCACCGCGGGGTATTAACTAGCGCCGTTGCGTCTGTTGCACTCAAGACAAGTCAACATCACATTGTTTCTGACATGACCGAGACTGTTATTTTTTCTGTCTACGGTAAATTGGCGAGGATCTTTATCCGAATATTGCCAACGCATTATACAATTGCAACTTGTTGTTGCTTCAGCGTAATTATTAATTCAGCATCAATGTCAAATTCTCGTTGTTTTTTTTTGTCTTGTTGTTTGTAACCGGAGAGTTTTTTATCGATAATTTTAACATCAACGATGCTAGCATCATCCATTGGGGTGTCATCATCGAAAACAATTCTTCGAAGTTGATTTATTCTTCGTACTCTGGATACTGCAAGATAGACTAAATTCGACTATTCGATGTGATTATCCACCATCCAAACAATTGTATCTGATATAGTCAATCCCTGTGAAGAATGTATCGTCGCTGCGTATCCTAGCGTCCATGGGGATTTATTAGCACGCAATGCATCTTCAACGACGCTGATATCAACCAGCACAATATCATTTAATACGAGAATTTGTTTTTCACTTTGTCCTGGAATATCAACTTCTATATTCTGTTTTCGTGTATCCGAAGGCCTATAACACAACGGTACTGGAAGTGTTGCAAATTTTTCTTTATGCGTTTCAAATAATTTCATCTGAAGTGTGTCTCTGACTTTTTTTCTACTTGCAATTATCAAATCATTTGGTCTCCACGCTTCCCAGAAATCATTCATTAGAGTTTCTGAAATTATTTCACGCGCTATTTCACACTGGATTCTATCCGGTTGTAATCTAATTAGTGCTTTGAATTCTCGTAATTGTTCATCAAGTGATCTATAATCAGTGGTAATTTCTTCATAATAGTCTACAAAACCCTTTAGCCATTCATGTGGGGATGCACCAATAAATGGTGGTGGTTGGCCGTGATCACCGCACATGACGACTTTTGTATTTTTCAATAACAGCCACTCAAGAAATGTTTGTAATATTTTCAACGATACTGTGCATATTTCACCCCAAATTATGATTTCAGGAATGAATTTATCACCCATTCGATCAAGAGTCCATTCATCGCCTTTCCATCGAAAGAAACTATGATAAGTACAGGCATTTACCCCTCGTTGTTTCATCTCTCTGGCGAGTCTGTGAGTAGGTGTTAGGACAATCATGTTTGATTTTGAAACGCTAGCGTTTCTATGATATAATTCAATTGCACGAGTTGTCTTTCCTGACCCACCACAACCGTTTAAATAAACTGTCTTGTATCTACATATTGGATCAGATACCGGTGGTGCATTAGAAAATTCGGATTGAATCTCATCACACTTTAAGTACTTTTCATCCATGGTAACATTTGCCGATTCACAATACTCATGTAGCGTATCCTTTTTAAATCTCCAACATCCCCAATTTGCCTCCGGATCTGTGAATTTAGCTACATCTGATTTGTATTTCTCGTGGATATACATAGAATCAGTGGCTACTCTAACTGCGGTATTAGGAAATCTATTTATCATCGAAAATAAATTGATAGAAGCATAAGCTAGCATAGAACTTCTCAAATGCGTATATTGTTTAATATATCCATCACAATATGTAACAATTGTACCTAATCGTCTTCCATCGGATAGGAAAGCGTCTTTACGATTTACAAGTTTTCCCTGTTTCGTTAAATCCGTTACAATAAAATCGTATTCAGCGATGTCTACGATCAACCGCGAAGAATATTTTGCATTGTCGTATCTTCTACCCTGGGTAAATTTACCGATTATTCTTCGTCCAAAATCTTTTGCTTGTTCTTTTTTAATTTCAAATAACTCCTTAGACCACTTCATGATTTGTTCTTCATTGAAATCTGGAAACTGTTTTCGCTGTTCGCTAATTATACGATCTAGATCGGGTTGTGGTAGCCAAACTTCTTTCTGAGCTCGATAGCATATAATAGCTTCGGAAACAATCAACGATATTAGCATACCACAATCAATCATATATCGTAGTAACACTATTGGCATCCAGGCCTTTTCAGATATATGTCTATCAAGCCAAACATAACTACACGGATGTAACCCCGTAGCGAGTTCAAATGATATCACACGAGCGAATCCGGTTAAATCAAAATCAGGTAATGGCCCATTAATCGCAACACGAGTCATTTCATGTGTGGGGTGTCCAAATCGTTTAAAATAGTTACTACATTCTCCATACCCGAGAAAACTTCCAGGATAACACGCGGATATATCAATTGAAATCATACCGTTACGATGGTATTTTGTATTCCACAGTCCTCCATGACCAAATTCGATGCAACTCAATTTAACGTCCTCGAGAAAATCACTTCGTGTTGGACGCCATGAGTTTTTTTCTCTTGCGAAGTGAGCTACCACTGATGGAATAGTAAAACTATCCGTTAATAGTTTTTCATGGGAACTCTCCGGTGAAAAATCATTAGCGATTTTTCTCATTCTGTTATCTAATTCTTCAACGCGATATAATTCACCATTTGGTCTTACAAATTGATCAAATCCTATTTCAGGATCTTCATCACTTCTAAGTAACCACACTGACACAGGATCATCCTTACACAGCGTGTAAATAGCATCGAATAATTTCTCATTATAAAAAACATCCCCGACGAACTCCTTAGGGATATATCTCACGGTTCTATCACGTGGAAATATTGTTACTGCAGCCGTCCACGCGTGTTTGTTATGATCAATAATTTTAATTGGGGCTCCTCGCGATTGATATTTTGGTTCGTATAATACTTCTCCGGTTATTGTCGTTACTGATATTGGGAATTTTAATGATGCTTCTAATTTAGCTATATCAGAAATCTTTGCACCGTGCTATTTCACCGTCAGTTCCCATTCGGTTATTTTCCTACGTCGCAGATCAGTTAGTTTATTTCCTCGGGATGCATTTGTGAAGTGTTCCATTACCCGTGTTGCTACGCAATTCAGTGAACTAGAATATTTCATAGGAGCTAGTTTTGCAATATCGGGTTTATCATTTAACGGATATATCCCATAAACAATTGCTGTTACAGGATAAGATCTTTCGTAGTATGGTTTGTCAATTCCAGTTAGAATTCCTGGTTTGGAATCTCTACTTACAATGACAGTTTTTTTTTATCTTTGAGGATTGGTTCAAATTTATCCCTGATAATCCATTTGCCTTCGACTTCGATAATGAATTTTATTCTGAAAAAATACTTCTGTTGGGAATTGCTTTGCAATTTACCCTTGAATTTCCAGCCCCTTGGTGGGCCAAGGTGTGAAATTATCTCAGCTGCTCTTTCATCGTTCATAGTAGCATCGATGTTGGGTACATTGACATCTTCATCAATAATTCGAAATGTCGACCAACAGTATGCTGCACCGTCTCGGTAGAATTCATGAAAACACTCCCTGATTTTACTTAGTATAGTTCTATCACCGATTAGACGTTTTGGTGTATCAGATACTCTATCGAGATTGAATTTAGCATTTTTCCAGGGCTTAATTTTCGATAATCTCTTAAACTCCTTATCGAGATTGAATTTAGTATTTTTCCAGGGCTTAATTTTCGATAATCTTTGGAATTCTTTCATGGTATAATCAATGAATTTAGTATTTTTCCAAGGCTTAATTTTCGATAATCTCTTGAACTCCTCCATGTTATAATTAAAACAAGTATTTAAATAGAAAAATATAGTATAATGAATCCCTGCAAGTGGCTAATGATTTGATCAACAACCCCGTGTAACAAATCATGCAGAAGCGAATTCTGTGGGTATCATTTACAAAGCGTTCGCAAAGGTAACTGTTTCGGTCCTCTCCCATGCCTCCAATGTGGGGCTGGGGTAAGGGGAAAATCGCAGTTGTGTCTTGCTTGTGGGGGTAAATGATACAGGGAACTAAAACGCTATTATGACAAACGAATAAAAAATGCAGTCATTGACCCCAACGATGACTCCGTCAGCGACAAAATCATAAAAACCCCTCAAGATTATATCAAGAGATTTATAATTAAAGCAGATATAAATTAGACAAATAGTATTATTATACAAATGAGCCAAGATTTCAGACCCCATCCAGTGCTTGTTAATTACGAAGCCTCCAGTGATGGTGTTGTCAGGCACCGCAGACTAAAAGAACCGGTTGGATGGGTAAATAATATGGGATATTTTATATTTTCAGCTGGGAGGAAGAAGTATCTCTGTCACAGAGCCATGTATGAAGCATTTTACGGATTAATCGAAGACGGCCTTGTGATTGAACACATAAATGGCGTGAAGACTGATAATTGTCTTGTGAATCTTCAAGCCGTCTCACAAAGTCGGAATGCAAAATTAGGTGGAACTGGCAAATACGCAAAACGCCCTAGGGGGGTCAAATCGTTTGATTTGGAAAATAATGAAGAGAGAAGCTTTCAGTCGATAAATGAAGCCAGTAGATACTTTGACATTTGTATGCCTTCAATACGATTTGTTGCAGAAAATATAATTAAAACTGCTCTGTCTAAAAGAAATGGTCATAAAGTAAAATTCGTATACAAGTACATCTGAAACGATTCAAGGGAGATAAATCCTTTATGGATAAATCCGCCGCAACTTACACTCTACTCACTAAGTTCCCTTGTATTATGACGTCAAAGGAATTGTGTCTTCTGCTATTTACCTGTATACCTTGAAAAGGCGCGCCGCACACGTGACTGTAATGGAGTAATACATAGTTTCGGTTAGAGTTGTATTTTTAACAATTTCTAAAACCTTTTACTGTCGCTTTGGCTAAAACTGCATTATTTAAACAGTTGTATTTATTTAGATCATCTATAATACACTTTTAGTACAGACGTTCTTTATAATCCAGCGCAATACCTATGTTCGCTCAGCCGGAAGTGTTTCCCATTCATTGAAGTAGGTGGGCGTGGTTAAAATTCCTGTATAAAGCTCTTTGTGATTTAATCGATAATATACTTGTCTAGAGAATTAGAACAGGGAAAATATATGCTGTTATTTAACAACTGTATTACTTTGTTTAGTGTTTCATTTAAAATATTTATCTGTTTTAAATGTTGTGAAACAGCATTAATAAGTAATTCAAGGAAATAAAATAACACACCCGTGAATCAACGCTGCTGTATTAGTCACCTTATATATATTACGGCTCGTAATAAGCTTGGGGCTTTCGAAAGCCAATCGACCAATCAAAACTAACCAACGCCATTAACACGGGCGTGTGGTTGTCTTTTGTCAATCATGCAACCGGGTTAATTTAGTTTGGTTGCTTTTGATTGGTTGGATTGGCCGTAGAAAATCTGCCCTGTCGTTTCATGTTTGTGCTGTCTTGTGCCGTCTTACATCATTACATCACAAATTCCATCATCGTTCCATTGAATTATAATCCATCCTTAATTAGGTTGATTAAGTATATGTATGACTACAATCTGCCGCAACACTCGAGCGGAGATTATATATGGCATTGTGCCGCCCCACATCATTACATCACAAATTCCATCATCGTTTCATTGAATTATAATCCTTCCTTAATTAAGTTAATTAAGTATATGTATGCCTACAATCTGCCGCAACACTCGAGCGGAGATATATATGGCATTGTGCCGTCCATAATTAAGTTAATTAAGTATATGTTGTGATGTCCCCCAAGCATATCTTCTGGGCGGTCTAAGATGGTGTTTGCCACGTTAGGCCTCCCTTTCGGAGATGTATGCTTTGGGGTTTGTTGTGATGTCCCCCAAGCATATCTTCTGGGCGGTCTAAGATGATGTTTGTCACCTTAGACCTCCCTTTCGGAGATGTATGCTTTGGTGTTCCCTTGGGCTTGCATGGCACGCCCACCATCGCGTCACAAATTCCATCATCGTTTCATTGAACTTAATTAAGTATATGTATGCCTACAATCTGCCGCAACACTCGAGCGGAGATATATACGGCATTGTACCGTCAATTAATTAACTTAATTAAGTATATGTATGCCTAAAATCTGTCACAACACTCAAGTGAAGATATACGGCATTATACTGTCCACAAAAAAACGGGTCAAAAACGACCCCCCCCAATTTCTTTTAATAATTAAAGGTAAAATGTATTATATCTATATTTTTATAAAAATATGGATATCAAAGATGTAAATTCTATAATTGCTGAAATCTCAGATTTAAAAAATAGAGGGGTAGATCTCTAAAGATCTCGACTGTGACAGGATTGCCTCGGAATATGAAGACATTGAGTATCAGTCTAGTAAGGGTCGTTATGTTTTACCTAAGATGTACAGACTCGTGAAAGGAATTCAAAAGTCCATCTATGCTTGTTTGTACGGTAACGATATTGATGTATTTATAACGCTATTTAGCACCGTTGAAGCAATACGTCAAAAGCTCGACCAAGAGTATCAAAAACGAGCTGAAATTAGTTCTAAAGTTCGTAATCTTAGAAAAATATTAAACGAGGAAAAACCAGTATCCTAACCACGTGAGCGTTACTATAAAAAATAGGCCTTCAGTAATTTTCAGTAAAAAATAATTTTTTTAGCGTTTTTTTTTAACACTCACATAGGACTTTCTCCTGAAAGGATACTCAGCAGTTTGGGCTTGCTCATGCAGTTATGTGCGTACTGGATGATCTGGTTGTGATAGCAAGTAATCACCGCGACGCCTCCATTTTCACGTAGTTGTTGTTGTTGCCGCGTCGTTAACAAAAATCGTTCATCGCCGTTCTCAGATATTACAATTTTGAAACCCCCAGCGATGTTATTTCTGAAACACTCGCGGATAGCGTCGTACAGTTTAACCTTGTCGGAGATGGATACGTTAGCTTGATGGTACATTTATTTAATAACTCAGCTTTTAATTGTGATAGTTTCACATTTGAAAACTCAGTTCACAAACACTATATGGTAGGTGAATCGCTTACAACTAGATTAGCCCGAGAGCGGCTAGCAGCCATTAAAAAGTTTATACCGGTTCGAGACACACTTCGCGAGAAACTTCAACAACGACAACAAGCGCAGACTGACTTTTCTGTGTCAAGTGAACAACTGTTTACTCCGATAACAAGTGCGACCAAAGATGTGAAAAAGTTAACTGAAGCAGCGATATACGGAGATATTCCTGAAAAAGAATTAGCAAAGAAGGCGCCGCTGCTTGATACACTTGAAAAGATAACAGCAGAGACCGAACAAACACGCACAGGGATACAACAGCTATCCAGTGATATAAAAACTCAATGCGAATATGAACGATTAGTTGATATTGAAGAACAACCTGTTAATGTCACCCCAAGAGGTGTTTCCTTTATAGACAAATTAACCGAAGAAGCTATAACAAAAATCAAACGACCTCAATTAATAAAACTCGAAGATTATCAGATTTTTGGTGATTTTGCCGCCCAAAGCTTTCATTATAGAAAGGACTTTTTAAAAGACGAGTATAAAGACAGTAGAATAAGATGAGATGAATGGGTTAATTGGTTGTATAAAACGAATAAGGATATTACTGGTAATTTGAAAAAGGATACAATTGAGTACAGATCTTTTAAAATAGGAGTTGATAGTTATAGTATACAAAAACAACAAGAACGAGAAAAACAAAGTCTAGGCCGACAAAGGCAATTACTTGATGATAGTCAGGGTGCAACTGGTACAACTGAGAAAACAAGCGGAAAAGGATATTCGATTAAAAATCCAAAGGATTTCAACGCAACCTTGACATGCCCTGGTAACATTCTCAGTGATATATCACGGTTGGAAGTTCTCATCGGGGGAAAACGAGCCGGAAATAACTCTCCGGAAATAATTAATGAGGCCGCTGATATCTGTAGACGATTATTTGCCGGCGGTTTCATGGACATTAATGTATATCGAGAACTCATTGCTGAATTAGTTGAAAATCACAAAGACGCCCATGGTTATGATGAAAATCCTATGGATCTTAGCGATTGATCACTAATTGAAAAACTACTAGTTTTATCACAAGATGATTTTACACTACAACCATGATAAACCCGTAAGCGTCTACGTGGTGAACTCACGATTACCTGTTTATAGAGCATATTACGTAGATGGTTTCGGCAATACCATTGCGGGGTTATTTACAAGAATGGCTCCAAAAGTGGTGCCATTAGCTAAACAATTATCAATGAAGGCCATTGATATTATTCGTGATAAGGGAATCAGTGCTGTTGGAAATCTTGCCGGAAATGCATTTTCTGCCGCGAAAGATAAAATAGCATCATTGGTGCGAAGACGAAAAAAGCAACCAGTTGTACTGCCATCAACTACAGTGATGCCTGCAAAAATCAGCAAAGCAATAAATAGCGCAGTGGAAGAAAAATTAGCGTCGTTGGCGAACAGTAACCAAGATGATATCGCAAACATGATAGCAGGAAGTGGTTTGAAACGAAAACAAAAACGACGATGATTACAAAGAATTTCACAATTGAAAATACTAGTATGTTAATATAATGTTTAAACGAAAAGCTGATCCAGCGTTAGATATGGAAGCCCAAGTACGCAAAGATGATTCTGTCCGCGATTATCAATTTTATTCCTATCATGCAATACAAGCAGATATTCGATCGCGAATTGAACTTCAAGTCCATGATACCAGCAAATACTTTCTACCCGCTGAAGCGTTTATCGAAGTAGAAGGAGAACTTGTACGACTTACTGATACTCCTGCTGTACCCACACCGTATCCAGATGGTACCAAAGTCGGCTTAATCAATAATGGTATCATGTCGCTATTTGAATCCGCGAGATATCTCATTGACGGAAAAGAGATTGAGTCTATAGAACGTGATGTTGATGTGGCTACAACAATAATTGGGTTAGCAAGATACTCCGATGATTATACAAGATCAGCAGGTCCGTCTATGATGTTTGCAAAAGATAATAAAAACACTGCTGGACACACTCAATTTATTGTACGACGACCAAATGATCGTGCTGGTCCTCCCGCCCCTGCTGGTATCGAGGATATGATTATAAATACTGATACCCAGTACAATCTAGGAGCTGCAACACGAATAGCAATGTTGGCAGGACAACGTAGATCGTTTTGATGTGCGATTCCATTGCATCATATATTCGGATTCTGTAGAAATGTACGAAAAGTTATTTATGGAGCGAAGCATACAGTAGTACTCGTGCGAAAGGGTAGTGACAATGATGCAATCTGGAGAATTTCAGCGGATCCTGCAAATCCAGATGCTGACGCTGGTAAAGTCATTTTAACTAAATTGGTCTTGTGGATGCCAGTAATGACCCCATCAATTACCACAGAACAGCGACTACTATCATTTATGGATGCGGGTGGCAAATCATTGCTAAGTTGGCTAACAACAACAACAGATGTTAAGCAATCAAATATCAATGGTACATTTACATTTACATTGACATCACAACAAGGCGTTTCAGCTCCACGTCATATATTTATCACGTTGCAGGATATGACAAGAGTGGAATCACAATTGCACAGTCATATGATATTTGATCAATTAGGAGTTACTGAGGTTTCGTTGAGAATAAATGGCCAGCAGGAACCATCCGAAGACATACAACTTAATTTCGGTCAAAACCATATTGCGCGCGTGTACCATCGTATGCTGTCATATATGGGCCGTGATTAAAATGTTGATACTGGTTTGCAAATATCGCAACATGATTTTAAGTACTTGTATCCGATATTCTACTTTTCGCTGGAACATCTTGATTTAACAAGGCAATCCGTCGTTGATATACACGTCAGAGCCAATGTCCTTCGTGGCGTTATTGCTAATTATAGAGCGGTTGCTGTTATTTTCAGCGACAAATCAATGTTGTTAGAAGGTGTTGGTGGACGAATGAGAATCGTTGATGCACCAGTGGCAGATATGTAAACGAAACTTGAAGAGTTTCCAATTAGATCAATTGAAAGCATAAATATGTTTTACAATAAAATGACATATAGTGTTGTTAGTGTCAAACTGACTGATGGTCAAGTCAAGAAATTGCGATCAAAATCCGCTAAAGAATGGGGAACAACAATAACGTTGAAACCAGCGCAGATGTCCGGCGGTACATATAAAATATCACTGACGGATCGTCAAATAAAACATTTCAATGATGCGCTAAAGAAACAGCGAGGGATTCAAATTGTATTCTCAAAGTCCGCAGTCGCCAACATGATAAAATCAGGTGGTATATTTCCATTGTTAGCTGCAATACCAGCATTGATTGCAGCGGCTGCCCCAGCAGTGGCGAAAGCGGCTGCGTTGGGAGCCGTTGGGACCGCGGCAGGGATGGCGTTAAAAAAGGCAACTGGGAAAGGATATAAAAAAAGGGAAAGGGGTTGTGCCTACGAGGAACTCCGTATTCATGGTACAGCGGAAAGGGTCTAAGAAGAATACCAGGAATGGTTTATTAGTTGAAAGCCCAATTCTCCCTATGTCCAATTTTGATTTAATTGATGCTGCTAAAAAACTAGCGATAAAAAACTTCAGAGGGTTTATTATGAGAGATCAATTACCGAGAAAACCTAAACGCGTTGAAACCGGTATCATCAATCTTGATAACAGCAGCGGATCGGGAACTCACTGGGTTGCATACGCGATCGATCCACGTGGGATTGTCTATTTCGATTCATATGGGCTAGCTCCGCCAAGCGAGTTTATGCGGTATATAAATTCTTCGATGAAACTCAAAGAGTTTCCGATTTTTTATTCCACGCTGCCAACACAACAATTAAATGATCCACCGATATGCGGCCGTGAAGTATTAAATGTCCTCGCGGAGATTTCATCGTCACAGAAACCACCTCATCTGGTTGTAAATAAATACACGAGGGGGAAATTACAAGGTAATTTTAGAGAATCGATAAATTAAAAATACTAGAGTCTTTACAATAATGATTGATATTTGGGGACGATCTCTGTCAATGTCAGAACCCACCGCGGAAACATCTGCGGGTTCTATTGAGGATGTAAAAAAAAATAATTAAAGATGAAATCGCTGAGACGTTAAATTTAGTAAGTGTTGACCCGAACGAAATAGTTGTATTTCAAGATCGCCAGGGTAAATTGAAAACCAGTGATGTGTCATTGGATGACATTTTGATACGGCAGCGCGACGCCGCTGAAAACTCTATTGCGCTGTATTCCAACGGTGGAAAACTTAAACCAGGCGAACTTGTGTCTACGATCACCGACGCGATTGACGCCCACGACAGCATGATTGCCACCCGCGGCCGTGAGCTGGATGATCATATACGAGGTTATAGTACTTTTCGCAAAAATGTCGTACATAAATTCTTTGGAACCCCGCTAGTGGTTGGCATGACTCTCGCTGAAATTAAAAACTTTCTATCTTTATTCTTTTTTAACAAGGGGGCGGGAAGGATAATAAATGAAGATGAAATCAAGGCAAATTATCTCGATATTTACAATGATATTTCTAAAATAATAGAAAATCTTGAAAAGGTACAAAAACCCACTAACGACGTCGTTGTTAAGTTTTTTGGAACCGCACTTGTGGCAGACATGACTCTCGCTGAAATTAGCGAGTTTATTGGCAAGCATACTCACAATGCCTACGTCGCTAATAGTTTCTTTGGTATCCCAGCTACATCTACGATGACTCTCAAAGATATTAATATGTTTATGGTGAGACAAACAACACCTAATACCATCGTGGATAAATTTTTAGGGAGAACACCTGTGTCTGAAACCACATCTCTGACAGGCCCGACCCTCGCTGAAGTTAAAAAATCCATCGATGAGACGAAAAACTTTATCGAAACAATCAAAAATGATTTTTCGAGGATGGTAATAATCATTGAAAAAACAAAAATTCCTCATGAGAAAACCAACAACGTAGTATATACGATCCAACAGGGATCATTTGCGTGGACACCTACAAATAACAAATTAGATATCACTGCAACCGTTAAAGGTATTTATCGATTAACACTAGTGACAACGACTCAATTTAATATTTCATCGTCGAGTTCATCCGGGGTCAACAATACGATTTCAACGATCATCGACAAGGATACAACTAAAAAGTTCACGATAAAAACCGATGATAAAAGTTTGGTTAAGGTTTCAACAACGTGGTATTTGGAATTCGTAGCTGATTTAAGTAAATAACGGTTTCAATTGAAATTGTAAACTGATTTGGGAATAAAATGACATCGTCATCAACGGTACCTTCGGTATCTCAATATCGCTATGATCAGGTCAGAGAATTTCAAAATAGACTCAAAACCCTCGCCGAGGTGTATCAAATAAAAATTAAAAAATACCAACGAAGAATCACAGCAGTTGATGTTACCGTATACTCGTTGAGTGGTGTAATCACCGGAGCCGGAATTATACTATCCTCGGTGACAATGATTGCCCCGATAGCTGTTCCAATTTGTATATCGGCAGTAACAACAATCGCGGGAATAATTTCAATAATAACAAAAAAAATATCATCATGCAGCCAGAGTAAACTGCAAGACTACGTGATTAAATTTCATATTGTATCAACTGCATACTCGCAATTATCCTCGTTGATATCGTCATCGCTCAATGATACATTAATATCAGATAGTGAGTTCTCAGCGATGGTCAGTATTTATGATTCTGCGATGTCAAAATTAGAGCGACAACAACAGTATAATAACAATGACAACACCGCAGGAATTACTTCAACGAATAGTGGAGAACACGAACCCAGTACAAACAAGCATGATCTCAATAACCTCAACAAATCCTGAATTCAGTGTGAACTTCCCTTCTCCGATTCCAGTGCGTGAGATCGCGCTGGCAAAATTACGAGTATATCATAGCTGGCCTAATATCAGATCAAAATCATTTGGTGGTCAACAACCGAATAATTCTTTGGTGTTTGCGAGTAAGAATAAACCCGACGGGACTCCAGACTGGAACGCTGTTTCGATACCAACCGGATCATATCAAATTAAACAAATCAATAACGAATTAGCGCGTAGAATAAAATCCATTACTGGAGCAGAATAATAAATAGCTATAAGGGTTCATGAGCCAACAGTATCATCTGCCATTGAAATAAGCACAGAAGGATACGTCGTAGATATCTATCAGAGTTCTATAAGAACCGTACTAGGATGGCTTGAATTACCACCAGGGGGGAAAACCGTTGATTTACCAGAACCACAAAAAACCGATTATATCACAGACAGGATAAAACCTGATAATCCAATAAAGAGTTATAAAGATCACAGAATCACTATAGAGTTTTTTGGTCTCGGATATCAACCAACTGGAAGAGAAAAGGAAGGGGATAGAATAGAGGGACATCATTTTGTTAACGAACCTAGAATTATTGAAAATTTCACAGCAATGAATAATGATTTTTCGCTGTTGTTAATATCTCTTAAATCCGGTACTCTTACCCGAGATGAATTTATCAGCGTCGTAGAAACATGCAACAAAATTATCGACGATATGGAAACATTTAATTTGAAAATTATTCAGGATATATTAGATGACGATAATCCCCTATCGAGAACAAGATTTGCAACAGACTATAAAATCCCCGTCAAAGATATTCCAACATTCAAACTACCAGGATATAACGTACCAGAATTAAAGAAACAACTTAACGACACCATCGATGTTGGTTTTAAAATAATTCATGATGCATGAAAAAAAACAACATCACAGGAAATAAAAATCCTCAAACATAATAATGACCCAGACGGTGGCGGTAGGCATATTGCCCCGCACAATGTAAATATTTCAGCGGTGATTGCGCTCAATTTAGTATGTGATGTTATCGAAGGAAGCTATCAAATTAATCTAGAGCAATCAAATCAAGCTCAGCAGGGATATATTCTTTATTCGCACCAACAGCTCCTCCAGGATTCCTAATTATTGAAAACCCAATTAATCCTGTCTACATGCGATGCCATAATAATTCGTTAACGAGAATTAATTTCCGACTCACCGACCAGTCAAATAATTTAATTGATCTACAAGATGAGGTGTTAGAGATTAGTTTGTTTGTGAAATCATAAAGACTCGATCAAATATTCGGTTGAAATCATTTATTATTTTTGTCAAGCTGTAGCAGCAGAGAGGGTGAATGACCACATCGTTGCGACCAAAATTGATTGAAAAATCGTAAAGTCTCCGTTTGCTAAATGGAGACTTATTTTTTTTTGGGGGGGGGGTTAAAATATGAGATTTCGTAGGAAGGCTCTATTTTCCGTTTTGAGGATTCAATCAAAATTTTGTCTAAAAAGGTTGTCTGTTCACCCTCTCTGCTGCTAGAGTTTTTAATATTTGATAATATAAAAAAGATATAATTTAAATTTTCCAAAAGTATACTTTAGTTAGATAATTTATATGTTTTTGTTTTTAAAGATTTTATATGCTGTGACATTTTGTCCAAAATATATTGTCTAAGTGCGTTACGATTTTCCGTTGATCATTGTGGTAGTCAATTTCCGGTCCAGTTTGTAATCAGTATTTGGTTTTTCTAAATTTTGAATTTTGTATAGTCTAAAGTAGACTATTTTTGTAAGAGTGTTTGGAGTTTTTTAAATTTGATATCGGATTGCTCTATATTTTGTGAGCTTCTTGAGTGTGCCTTAGCACATAAAAACTGAAATAGAAAAAGTTTTTCACTCTTTTCTTGTTTACATTAAAATAATAATAAAAGAAGAAATGATAATTCTAAATAACCACCCTTACCATCCAATCATATAGGGGGCGGCAGGGGTTGTTTCCTTGTTTTACTGTAAGTATGTGTATTGTGGTGGTCCTTACTTGTTGATTGAAAGTGCGAAGAAATGAGGTTGTTTAGACTCCATCTATTTTGAGATATTAATTAACTTAAAGGACTGCGCTGCTCTTGTTCCCACAATAAGGAACCAAGGTATTGTCAACTCCATACCACAACTGACAGAAGAGAGCTTTGATCTTAATGTGCCCTGTCTTCCGGTCTGTCTCTTACTACATTTTATCCTAAACTGAACTCGCTGAGTAAAAAAATTCATGAGACTTCGCAGTTATGTTGCTCGTGGAGCAACAATCAGCAAGATAAGAAACTTCTTGTTTTCCAGGTCTTGGGTCCTTCTTGTTTTCCAAGTTCAAAAATATAATTCTCTCTCTCTCTCTCTCTCTCTCTCTCTCTCTCTCTCTCTCTCTCTCTCTCTCTCTCTCTCTCTCTATGTATGTATGTATGTATGTATGTATGTATGTATGTATGTATGTATGTATGTATGTATGTATGTATGTATGTATGTATGTATGTATGTATATATATATATATGTATGTATATATATATATGTGTATATATATATATATATATATATATATATATATATATATATATATATATATATATATATATATATATATATATATATATATATATATCTGCTAGCTACGCGTTAGCGATGTACATACAGTACGAGTGATACGCAATCTTGCATCTAGTAGATGCAATTTGAAAAACCAACTGTATTAACTTTTGCGAATGAGTCCAATGATTAACAGTTGAAAAGAAATTGGATTTTTTCAAGAGTCCTTTCTATATAATAAATTGCACTTCCTATGTTTTATAAAGAATGTTCGCTTTGTGCCTTTCTCTAACATAATTTTTGTTGGAATGCTAAACATATTCGAAGCAATGTGGTCAGGACTGTACTACTGTGCCATTCAACCTAATACGTGCATACACATGCACACATACATACGTATAAAGATGCATCGCTCACACAAAAAAAAACACTCACGAATTTAATATAGCAAAGAATATATGACGTTTGGATCCTAGAAAATGTATTTTGACATCACTTATGATCATCAAACTCAAAGATCTGCTCAATTAGCAGTATTAGTGTTATTCGCGCAAAAAGCTAATCTCAACATATATAATACTGTCGCAGTCAGTAATATAGTCCTGACTGACTAGATTTTGCTTTACAAAATTATTTACATAGTCATTAAAGAAATGTCTGCGAAACCAAGGCTGTCGTATACTTAGCCCTATTGGTAAAATATGAAACTTAAACTCCGTAAAAGTTAGTAAGGGTGTCCTCTTCGTTCTCATTTACTTGTACCCACTGGCAAGCTGAGAAAATGTTTTCTTCGTTAGAAAAAAGTTTGAGTCTATCCTTATTAACCCAATAAAACCACAGCAACTAACCGTATTCTCTGCAACGCAAGTGGCAACGAGTTGATGTTGCTTAGTGGATTTGTAATTGGTATGATTAACTTGTATTTTATTTACTGCCCCACAGTGCATGCGATCACTTATGACGATGGTGGTAAAATTAGTAAAGTACAGAAGGTACAGAAGGTGTCGATCTGTATCAATAAGCAAAATCTAAATTATCTATTTTGATGCTACTGAGATACTCCTCTATTGCTCTTCTGTAATGGAAAACGTAGAATGTCAGTCAATTTTTTTCCTCTTACGACCATACTCTCAATGAAAAAGGTAAATATTGCAATAAGTAATTATCATATCTAATGAAAAAGGTAAATATTGCAATAATTATCATATTTAATTAGTGAAAAGAAACAAACAAAAGAAAACATCATCATCATCAACAACAACAAAAGCAGCAACAAACAAGCAAACAAAAAACCACACTATCCTTTTTTTGCCTTGAAACGTTATCCAACAGTCTTAGTTTCAGATTTCAAATGATAGTAATGTGTCGCTCAAAAAAATGTATGAAAAGCTGATATTAAATGGTATATGATGACTGCTGAAGAATATTTACTGTAGTGCAACCGATGACACTTATCATGTTTAACCAATGACACTTATCATGTTTAACCGATGACACTTATCATGTTTAACCGATGACACTTATCATATTTAACCGATGACACTTATCATGTTTAACCGATGACACTTATCATGTTTAACTGATGACACTTATTATGTTTAACCGATGACACTTATCATATTTAACCGATGACACTTATCATGTTTAACCGATGACACTTATCATGTTTAACAAATGATACATTATTGATATTCTAACCAGACAGATACTGATCTAAAATAACAAGCAACATTTGAAAGGCATATGGTTAGGACACATTGTGGATAAATGGTCATCGATATTTTGAGTAGCGTGGTTGTGTCTCAAATATAACGACTTTCACAAATTTGAATTGTAAACAAAATCAATTAAAAAGCTTTTAAACTAAAATTATTTTATGTTTATCATCTATATTTTCTTCAATCGATCACGTCTGTTGCTCTATCTCCATTCTAAAGAGTTATTATATTTATATAAATTTCTTTCAGCCTAGAATGAATGTCGCCAAACATTGGTCGAAGTAGGTAGAAAATGAGAACGACAACATGTAGAAAGAATACAATTTAACTGTCTAACGCGCGCGAGCGCCGTGTGTGTGTGTGTGTGTGTGTGTGTGTGTGTGTGTATTTTAATTTTAAAATTAGAAATTCCTGATTAATAATTATAAATTGGTGTGTGTGTGCGTGGGATTTACTTTTGAAATGAGAAATGCCCGATTAATAATTAAATATCGGTGTGTATGTGTGTGTTTTAAATTTGAAAACGAGAAATGCCCATTTATAATTAAATATTGATGACATGCATCAGAAAAAGCTTTGATAAGCCTAATTAAGTGTTGACAAGCTCGGTAAGCAGATACAAGAGACTACTCACAAACTATCCATAACTAGGATACAACTTTAATGTCACAAGCTATCCACGGCAAGGATACGAATTTAATGTCACAAACTATCCATGACTAGGATAAAACTTTAATGTCACAAGCTATCCACGGCAAATATACGACTTTAATACCACAATCTATCCACGGCAAGGATACGAATTTAATGTCACAAACTATCCATGACTAGGATACAACTTTAATGTCACAAGCTATCCACGGCAAATATACGACTTTAATACCACAATCTATCCACGGCAAGGATACGAATTTAATGTCACAAACTATCCATGACTAGGATAAAACTTTAATGTCACAATCTATCCACGGCAAGGATACGAATTTAATGTCACAAACTATCCATGACTAGGATAAAACTTTAATGTCACAATCTATCCACGGCAAGGATACGAATTTAATGTCACAAACTATCCATGACTAGGATACAACTTTAATGTCGCCGCAAACTATCCATGTCTAGTAGATTAATTTAATGTCAATAACTATCCACGGCAAGAATAAGATTTTAATGTCAATAACTATCCACGGCAAGAATAAGACTTTAATGTCAGAAACTATCCACAGCTAGGATACGACTTTAATGTCACAAAAGTATCCACGGCTGGAATACGGCTTTCATGTCACAAACTGTCCATGTATATGATACGACTTTAATGTCACAACAATCTATGTCTAGGATACGACTTTAATGTGACAAACTATGCATGTCTAGGATACGACTTTAATGTGAGAAACAATCCATGACTAGGACACAACTGTATTGTTGATGAATCCCTGATGCACAAAAGAGTATTATGATTGGAATGTACCTGCTAGGTAAAAATATAAATTACTTATTCATTGTTTGGAAAAACTAGCTTCTAATAGTAAATATTCTCATTATTATATATGCACGAGAAACTGCGAGACTAGCCTTGAGACTTTGACAATGTATCATATGAAATGAACGACCGACAGATGGAAGGAAGTGCAATCTTTTCTATGATAGAATAGTGTGTAATGTATAAAAGGCAAAACAGGTAATGAGCTGATACAAGTCTTATAGTGCGACTAATGTCCCATAGAGAATTACGAACTGGGCATCTCAAATACCTTCCAAACTCGAGCAAGCTCGAGCCAAATTGGAGCTTGCCCGGGCGTCGGAATATATATATATATATATATATATATATATATATATATATATATATATATATATATATATATATATATATATATATATATATATATATATATATATACTTATATACTCTTTTTTTTGTGTATTTGTAATAAAATCTTTGCACGATTACTCGGCACCCCGCCCCACCACCGTTAGTGATCTCAGTAGCAGCATCTGTGTCTTTGATGGCTCTTGCACTTAAAATTTTCAGATCGAGTGGAAAAAATCGGTGTAATCATTTAATGTGATGTTCAAGAATAATGTCATTCTTGTAATATAAAGAAGTATTGATTCACTATGTTGGGTTTCAGCATAAGACTGGTTATGCATGGCGGCCAATATAAATAAATGGTGGAGGAAGAACCATGGAAAACCCCGGAACGAACCACCGACCCACGAGAAGCTACCGGTAAGCATTCTCACATATTGACATTGGACGAGCCTGAGACTCGAACCAACGCACATAGAGGTGAGATGGCAGTGATCCGTAACGGTAATAGCTTTGGACCACTCAGCCACTCGGGACTCCTGATTCACTATTATGTTTTCGATATCATTCGCTTCAAAAATATCACACCAATAACCACAGTCAACCTATATTCTGATAAAGCACGTGCCTTGGCCAGGTGCGGTGGATACCCTCATTTTTTTGTGTCATTAGAGAGAGAAAAAAAGCTTCAAGAAAAGGGCAAAATCTGCGTCGACCGTTCGGACTGTTTGTTTCATTATATAAAATAGCATTTGCTTGCAAGCTACATTCAATGGACTATTCAACAATTTCTTCGAACTAGTACATTGATTTTACTGTCATGCTATAATTACATCCCCATCCTGGACTTTGGAATTTGATTAGGGAAAACACATAGATAAGATAACTTAATCATTATAAATCACTACGTGAACAAGATAAGTGAAGAGGACCTTTTTATCTCGTATATCGAAAGGTAATTATATCCATACACTCTTTATCAATACGGGTGATAGTACTTTGTAGGCAACACCTGTTACATTCAAATATGTTGTCCACCTTCTCTGATAATATAATATCTCAACATGATATATTTCTGCACGATAGAGACTAGGAGACAGCTGTAACAACGTTTAGCTATGTAAGAGAAGAAATTGCTTTCAGGTTTTGCTCATTTTATAGATATCCCTAGAGAATATTTTAATATCCATAAACTGCATTTCTATCTGACGCTCAATGCAGTGACATATATATATATATATATATATATATATATATATATATATATATATATATATATATATATATATATATATATATATATATATATATATATATGATTTGATGAATGCAACAATGATGCATACAAAGTGCAGTTATATAATGACGCGTGCCACCTTTTGGCATATATCGTGGATCATAAATGAAATACCTGCTTCACTCCATCGTCCAGTATATATGTTTTTATAATGAAATAAAAAGACATTAATTCAGTCTAGTCGGCACCAATGTATGTGTCTAGTCACTCACACACTCGCAAACAATCAATTTTCAAATGACGACATAAAAGCATATGTTTCCAGGTTTTACTCAAAATGAATTGGCTAATTAAATGTTTGCACTGGTCACAACTTAGACACTGTCGTTTTATAATTTATGAAATTAGAATAAAATAACATAACATAATCTCCTTGTAATGCAAATTTGAGTATTCAGTTTAAGAATATTTACTTACAGAACCACATTCGATTTTTATCAAAGTAAAGTCTAGTTCAAGAATATGAATGAAAAAGCAAGTCCAAATAGTCAGAAGCCGATTAGTCAGTTTTGTAAATCTATGCTTGTTATTTTGTGACTTAGACCAAATTTATGGCTTAACTTTCGTGAGTATTTAGTAGCCTTTTTGACTACATTTCGACAGAAGCAAATGATGGAGTCGAAAACCGCTATATTTAGTCTTAGTTTATGAACTGAATCATAATGGCGAACAACATCTATGCTCCTAGTGGGCCGTTTCCGAATGTTAACAAGAAAATGTTTATGTTGAATAATGTTTTGTCAAACAATACGCCCATGAGTCTTTTGTGAAAAGGTTTGCTAGCACGTTGATTTAAATCTACTGCTTCACGAAGGTTTAGAAAGTAAATAAAATCAGTAACCTGCTTTGTGAATATGCATCAATTTGAGAACCAGTCAATTGGGCAAGAAGTTGTAGTTACCAGTTACCATATGCTTGACAGATACCGTGATTGGCCTCTGTGGCGTTGCCCGATCCAAAATTAAATTAGAACCATGTGTGATCAAGTAAGTCGGACAAGCCAATGTTTATTGTTACACATTACCGCAGGCTAACACCATCCCTTACATAAGTTTGCCATAGTTAAGAGAGGAAGCCGACATAAGTCGTCAGAAGTGTAATTAGCACCTTGGGCTGGAAGGATGTTTTGTACATCAAAGAAGCTG
The DNA here is from genome assembly GCA_030141615.1 of Unio pictorum. Lineage (NCBI taxonomy): Eukaryota > Metazoa > Mollusca > Bivalvia > Unionida > Unionidae > Unio > Unio pictorum. Next base: position 2,453,930 of record JARLTB010000023.1, on the reverse strand, counting down.
CCAGAAGGAGTGGGCGTGCCTTATCTTCTGGATATGCTGACTGACCGCAGATCGAATTAGTCGAGTGGATAGGGTCCCAGCGCTACCCAATCAGAATCGAGATAGGGATGAGACCCTGATTTATTTTAAAATATAATATTTTTAACCGGCCGGCGAGCTTTAGTTCTCTATCATCCGTTAGAGAGGATTGTCTGAAGAAGATAGAACTCCGTCAGCCATACGTTAATTGGCGAGAAACCCTTAGGAACAAAATTCTAAGTGTAGCTTCTAAAATGGAAGCTTCGAGGGACAGACTAGTGAGTGGTCCCAGTGTCTCCGTTAGAGACGGAAGGAAGAGAAGGAAAGAGGGAAATCTGGAGAGGAAGCTTAGGGGGACAGACCAGAGAAAGTGGTCCCAATAGTCTTGATAAAGAACGGAAGGAAAGAGAAGGAAGGAGAGAAGTCGGGAGAGGTGAAATCCAGGAGGAGTGGGAGGATCGAATAAATAGATGAGTACAACCAAAGGCCAGGAGGAAAATCGAACTCACTGAAAATCATGAGATGAAATAGGCTATCACTTAGAGGACGAGTGATTGTGTGACATTTAAATTTATAGGCTTCATTAAATTGCTATTGTTTGAATTTCATCTTCGTGTATATATATATATATATATATATATATATATATATATATATATATATATATATATGTATGTATATATATATATATATATATATATATATATATATATATATATATATATATATATATGTATGTATATATATATATATAACCGTCGGCAGTGCTGACTGGGGGCTCAGAGCCGTATACCTATTTCGTCATTAATTTAAATTTAAATTCACGAGCCAGGTGGAACTTCCATAATATTTTAATTAATATTTTGGAAGTACCCCACCCCAACCTTTGCAGAACGCTACAGTGGGCGCTTCGTCCGGGATTTGAATTAGACATAAATATTATTTTAAAGACCTAAAGTTTATTTGTTAGGAGTATTAATGAACAGTGTGAAACAGTTGTGAGTTATTTTCCATCCTGTGTATTTTGAATTTTTATGATTTTCTCATCTTATGTTGTTATATTTGATATTTGCATGCTTTGTAGATCTTTAATTACCTGCAGTAATTGTGAAGCAAATATCGAGCAAATATCTTACCTGAACGAAATTAGTTGCTGTCGACAGGTAAGTATTTGGCTAGGAACTTGTAATATCGGTCCATTGTTAGTAGGGTTGAGACAAGATATCACTTCGTATTAGTATAACAACATGGCAACCTCAACCTCCCTACTAAATCATTACTAGCCCTAGTCACACTCCCTACTAAATCATCACGACGACAAATACGAATCGATTACTTGGTGGCATAATATTAATATGGATTCGATGTCTCGGTATTAAAATATAAAACAAAATCTTTCGCAGGCGCGCAAGAAAAGCCCCGACCGACATCAAATGAAGCTTAATATATGAAAAATGCATTCTTCTGGGAACATGGAGTTTTAAAAGAAAGTGGAAGTTTACTGATGGAAACAAATTTGGAATCCAGTTTGAACTGCAGAAACGCTCATGTCAATCTGAAGCAGATTTATTACTTGTTATACCTCTCTCTGGTCATCTAGAAGAAAGAAAACAAATCAAAGAAACGCAATACCATTTACTCACAAGAAATGTTTGTCAACATTAATATACACTATCAGGCTTGTGGCATCTTTCAAAAGGAGAGTAAGGAGAAGAGAAAAGGAAAAAGCTGAGGATTTACGGTCGATAAGCTGAAGGTATTGACTTATTCAGTCCTTGACATTATCAAGCGATAACCGACTTTTTCCATACAAAATAAGCATAACTTACAATATTCGTCTTTCCTTGCTCAGCTGGACTTTTTTCCAATTCTGTTGCTTCTGTGGATCGGTACCATTGCCTGAATAAGTATTTTTACTTTCAGGCTTAACACTCAGGGTGAGCCAATTGCCTCTTGTTTTAGTTTGAGAAACTGGTTGACGCATCTGAATACAATGCATATACTCACTGTCCTGTTGCTATTTGGATGTGGTAGTAAAGTGCCATATTTCGTATTACCGTATAACAGAGTATCTACAGTCGAAATAATGAAACATTTGTATACTCACTCACGTTCCTGTCAAACTGAGCTCTTGATCACCATGACGACAGGGTTCGTGTTAATTATACGTATCAGTAAAAAAGTATAATATATTGCAAGCATCAGTTTACCTTTTTAATGGTACTGTTTCAAGTCTGTTGTTGGTGGAATGTTGCCGATACGGAGTTGTGGTATTTAGCGACGTCTACAATATGATAATACACGGATCGAGTGAATAACTGAAAATAATGGAATTAATGGATGGAATGAATTAATGGAGATCTGAGCAGAGATATACAATAGAACACTACGAGCCCGGTATGAAGGATACACTTCCACTTGAAAATAATTACCACAGTTATTAAGAAAACGCAATCAGCAGTAATATAAGCCAAATTTCATCATAAAAATAAAGTGAGCGTTTTCGAACTCGTGTGTCCAGCATGATTACATACTAAGATGACGTGGTTGCCCTTCACTCCAGATTCAACACCAGTAGTAGGTCGGATTCGATTTATTAAACAAAACAGGATGATTAATTATATTTCTAGTACGAAACTATTTGACTTAACTAATTGTTCGTTAGCATAGTCTGGTATCACTCGTACAATTAACAAATACACCCGAACTATTGATCACTATCTTGACTAATGTTGGACACGTGCAAATGCATAAAAATCTCATGGTTCCTACCGTGGCTCCAATAATTCCACACTGAACCACATAATTCAGATAATTCACATCTTAGTAATGCAGATCAAATAAAACAAAATTAACATACCGTCTAAACGGTGATATTTGATAACTAAAAATGTATAGGCGTAACATCCTACAGACTTATCATATCAATTCCTAGCATAGTTATTCATATGACATATATACAAATAAATTCAAACAATAACCTGAATATTCATATCTAGAAAATGATGTATATGATTCTTAGAATATAATAGTCATATAACACTGAAAACAAATGAATCCAAACAATTAAATTCAGACTTACTTAAAAGAGAAATTGTATGAAACGAAGGTAAATAAATTCAAACAATTATCTTCAGATTCCTATAAACGAAAATATACATGCTAAACTATGGTAAACTGACGTCTTTCCCATTTCACAAAATCGTCTATAAAGACTTCTAATTACACGTATTATTTGCGAGAACAAATACTCGCCATTTTCCTCTGAGTCATGACTGAGACTGACTAATTGTTAGCCCAGCCAAACAGAACCTTAGGTTTATTAAACCGCAAAATGTAGGACACGAACGTCCAGGGTTTAACATCGTTTCTTGCTTTTCTTAATAAACCGACCTCTGCAAAGTTTCAACTTATGAAAAATATTTCAGCAAGTACAAACACTGTTTCTGCAACAATTCAACCCTTGGCTTTCTTGGTAAACATCCAAAGCTTCCCCTGTTAACCTGATACAGGTATAGAACGGAACTAATTAATAATTCATCATGCCCTCAACATATACATTAGTGTGCCTTATCTTTACCCCATACCATGTAGTTAAGTAATTAATGACCTGCGCTAAGTGTAGAAATATTCAAACTGCTCGCTTTCATACCGTTTGGGTCGTAGTAGTGTTCCTTAGGCATGTAAAGTAGTACCCGCAACTGGACGTCTTGCACACACGAACACTCCAAGCGCTGAAACCATATCGACTATGTCATAGTCGGTAGTAGAGACAGACATGATTTCCGAGTGACTAAAGCTATCAGAAGTGCAGACTGCTGTACTAACCACAAGATCATAGTCTCCAAGCTCAAGATCTAGACTCAGTTTAGCACAGGACCACAAGGTAAAAATATGCCCCCAAAACATAAAGTCTTTAAAGTGAAACCTGAGAATGCAGATCAGTCTTTTGTCAAGAGATGTGCATCATACTGGATACAATCGATATGAAAACCAAAAATGTCGAGCAAAACTGGGTTCTTTCAGACACTCTTTGTACTCGCTTTCATCCAAAAACATTCGGTCTCACCACAAGTTGGTTTGATGAGAACGATGCTGTCTTACAGAAAATCCTGAGAAACATCGGTTACAGAAATCCAGTTACATAAATCCTATTTAGAAGACAGCACTTTATCATCTAAAGTTACTGCCTTCAAAATCCTCAAGGAAACTGGTCACTGCAGACTCATAGAATTGCAAGGACTCATGCTGGAGTAATAAGGCAGAGCAAATTCAGTCATACACAGACATACATGTCATGAAGAAATTATATTATGCTTTGAATACATTCAAATGCTATACAGTCACATTCATTAGGAACACCAAAAAAAAAATGAGTGCGGACAGTACCACGCTGCTCAATTATAAACGAACGATTGTCAAGTCAAAGATGTGCTGAACACTTTAACATCATCTCCAGTCAACAATCATCTATTACTGACGAGTCAACTGCTCGACGTCCCAAGTGTAAATCAACATATCACTTCAACGCTGAAAAACTGAGAAAGCTCTTGATCTGATGTTTAATGACAGAGCGCTTGAAACAGATGCTGTACCACATGAACTGACTGAATTCAGATGAACATGAACTTGCTTCTTGGAACTATACAACAGGATTACAAGGATGCATATCGTACACTGGTACATGCAAAAATGCAAGATACAATCGAGCCACTACCACAGGGGCATGTCCTTGCTGGCAATAACCGCCAAGATCCTCTATAGGTTCTCTTGTATCGCCTTGTCCTCAAGATAAAGGGCTCCTCCTTGACTGGCCAGTATGACTACAATAAAGGAAGGACAAGGCAACACAGACATGGCATATACAGCGCCTTTTTTCCAAGACAAATGGCAGGAACCCGTACGCGACATACATCGGCCTAACGAAAACCTAAGACACATTCTTTGAAGATCATTGCAAAATTTAATTGCTCAAAGAAATTTATCGTCATGGTTCAGCAAATCAAACCTGAACTCTTGTTCATGTCGTGTTCGAAGGCTGGTCATCATAACTTGTACCAGTCATCAATGTAGTTAGTTAAGGATGTGTGTTGTCCCAATCCTCTTCAGTATGACGTTTCCTGCCATGCTTAATGATAATTTATATGACCTTGATACTAGGATTGACATCAGATATCGGATGGACGGCATGATGTTCAATCTGAGGAAATTAAAGAAGCAAACAAAGTTACAGGAAGAGACTGTTAGTGTTCTCCTATTTGCTGACGACTGTTCCATGATTAACAATTCTAAGTCTGACATGCATCAGAATAGGACCATTTCTCTTCATCTTGCGTCAATTTCTGTCTCACAATCAGTTTGAAGAACACATATGTGATGCACCAGTCCGCACTTGGGAAGCTTTACGTGGAGTTGACCATCAGTGTTCACCTATTTCGGCTTCACACTGTCACGAGCAGTCCACATCAATAATGAAACCAACGCCAGAATTGTTAGAAACAAGTTTGACCGTTGGGAGACTACGCGTAAATGTAGTGGAACTCATAGACATCACGATGGACGAAATTATTAGTATTGTCCAAGAAATATGCATTGAAATTATTATGTGTTGTGTTGGAAGTAATTTTGATGATGATTGACTTAATTAATTGTGTGGAAGTCGAATCAATAAGAAAATTATTGTCATTGTCAACGAACGACATTTTTTTTAGGACGATCTTGACTCTCTCGGTCTTGAGGAGGATGGTGGTGGTTGTGCAGGTAGTGGTAATGAATGCAAATAAATCATCTAAACATGAAAATCGCATTGTTAACTTATCCAAATGCTTCTCTTTCACCTATTGAGACACATAACATCGTCGTCGTTTTCGCTATGCTTCTGTCATCTCTACTGAGCTGTATTATCGGGAATGATCGTTTTATATTGTGTATTCAAGTTTAATTATATTTTTGCACGATACATTGAACCCCGAAGGATGTTTTCCTTCATGTCCAATTGACTAGTGGTAAGGGCATACTCATCGGATGTAGGAAGGTCATAGGTTCAAACCCTGGCCGAATCTTTGCAAAAACTTGAAAAAATGGTACCAGTAGTTGTCTCGCTTGGCATTCAGCATTAAGAGGTTAGTGTTAGGACTGGTCGGCCTGGTATCCGGATGATGTGACTGGGTGGGACATCATTCTATATGTATGCGACATGATGCCCCATGTGTGTAGTAGACGTTACTATAAACTGCCACACTGCAGACATCGCAGTGATATGACTGAAACTTTATTTCTCTTTAATATTTCTTTTCAGTTTTGTTTTCATTTTCTACATTTATCAACTTTGTGCTTACTTAGCTCTATTAGATTTTTCCTCATTTTTATTATGATTTAATGATTTTTCTTTAAAATGTTTTTATTTTTAATTTTTGTTGCGATTTATTTTGTATAAATTGTGTTCGTTACTTTTTGATTGTTAATATTTTACAAATTTGATCTAAAGCTGTGTTTAAATTTTTGTTGATTGCTTTGTTTTCTTTTGTAAATTTGTTTATTCAAAGTCTCTTCAATAATGTATTTTTAAGTTGTTTTTTATTATAGATAATTTCTTTCGAATTTGCTGAATATTTGCTAAAAATTTCATTTTTATCACACGTTTGAAGCAGGAAAATGTTTTAGGTTGTCATGTTTTGTAATTTTGTAAATCTTACATTTTACATTTTTTTTTATATATATATTCTTTTAATTGTAAAATGTTTGTTGCAATTCGTAAACTTGTAATTACATTTCGTTTCATTTTAAAATTTTCAAAATTTTCAAACTAATCGTATTTTTTCTGGTATTTTGTAGACTGCTAAATTCCGTGTCAGTTGTAGAATTTGAGTATTACTTTTCGTCTATGCCATTTAAATAAATTATTCCTTTCTGTCTAGTATCGGCTAAATTTTGTGTCAGTTCTATAATTTTAGTTCTACTTTTAGTTTGTTGTTTTAATAAAATATTTGGGACATTTTGATTTTTAGTCGAGTTCATTTTAATACAATTTTACATTTGGTCTCCGTGCACAGGCTTTATAACGTTACAATGTAGTTCTGGGCAGACTCAAAATATATCAATAACGTCATTCTGAACCGCGTCTGAACCGCCTTTCATAGTCTGGTTATTTACATATCGGTTTTGACTGGGTTTCAATCTATAAGGGAGGGTACAGTCAACGTGTTCGTGTATTAATGCTCAAATACTATTTACTAATTTTTCGATGACGCTGGATTCAAAATAGCGATATGTTCTGGAAGAGTATGAGCGGTGAAAAGCATGATATAACTTCATTGCAGCCGCCATTTTTACCTTAACCTTTCCATGTAACGTCCATGGAAACCCTAGCTGCTTTATATCATCTGTTTAGAAAATATATTTTAAATTGTCCTTAAGTGTGCTACATCCACACAGTAAATTCTCACTAGACTCCATACCTTTACATTTATTCATATAATGTCATTCCTTGTTAAACTACCATAACCACTGTACACTGCCACAATATAATTTAATCCTACGATCAGTTTCAACATTTAAATACGCGTAGTGTCCTGTAGAAACTCACAATGCTAAAAACTGGACATTCAATTACCATAACCACCATAGTGAAATCTTTTCAAAATAGGGTTCTAAAGTTAAATACCCAGAACAGCCATATCGAACCATGATGGTATAGTCCCTTAAATGACATAGTGACCCAAACGTGCTGTTAATTTTATTTCCCGTTGCCTACATATTGACATATTTGTCATTATGGTGACCTTTATAATCTTTGCTGTGAGCGTGGCTGTTTAGGCTTCAAAACTCTTCTTTTATGTACAATTACCATTTTTAACATTTAATATTTAACATTTTTGGTCACATGGTGTCCAGGAAGATTTAGAAGAAACATGTGCATTGTCATCTTGAGGACCAATACAGACGAAAATAGCGTTATCAATCTTGACCTATGTGGTCCATATATGTATACTGATACAGTACAGCTTGCACTACCTTGAACGTGTTTCTGAAATCGGCGCTTATGTTTAGAACTAGCGTTAAAGATTCACCATATTTTCCATTAGGCTATGCCTTTCAACAACAATATTGACGCTTTTTATATTCATCGCTTTGAAATTGTCTCGCTTTACATACCATAGGTTCTTTTGTGGATCTTTACGTCCTTTCCATTAATTTACACAAGTTCGTTTTTGCTACTTATCCAAAACTATTTTGAACACTGCCATGCAACGTTCCCTCTAAGCGAATGGTAGATGTGCGCACAGTGCAGCGAGCATTACGGAGACGAGCAAAATTTAACGTTGGATTGAGCGAAAATTAAGAATTCAGCTGCGCGGGGATGCCCGAGCAGCTGCGCGCGCGCGCAACTTAGAGGGAACGTTGCTGCCATGAAGTTTTATAATTATTCATCATATAGTCTAGATGGTCCAAAACGAAACTGCTCTGAACTACAATATGGTTACCATAAATCTTGCAATCGTTACTCTCTCTGAACACTCGAGGGCGCGCGCGCGCGCGTGTGTGTGATCTGGATTTTTAACGTAGCCCCTAACCATGTTTCAGTTATATCGCTACGATGTCTGCACTTGGACAGTTTATAGTGGATGTCTATCACTGGGACATTATGCCACATACATTGGCATCATGTCCCGCCCAGTTACATTATCCTGACATCTGGCCGACCAGTCCTAACATTAACCTCTTAATGCTACGCGCCATGCGAGGCAGCTGTTAGTACTATTGTTAAAACTCTTTGGTATGACTCGGATAGGGATTGAACCCACGAACACCCGCGTCCGAGTTAGACGCTATAACCACTAGGCCACCGGAGCGGTCCTTTGGAACGGATGTTTATATCAACATGTGGTTTTCATTACATTACTTCTCATTGTGATGTCCAGTTGATCCAAACTAAACACAGTTCACATCAATTGTTTTGTATGGTCAGCATACCAGCTAGTCTGAAGATCTTGAACTTGCTACGTCTCCTAAACATAATGTTATATTGACATGGGCTTTTCACCAGACGACTTCTGACGATGTATAGATAGTCCTAAATGAATGTGTGCCGATCTGATGTCTAATATAGCAGCTACAGAAGCTCTCATAACAATCGTGTTATCGTTACTCATCCTATTCCAACTTCTATCGATGTCTAGTCAGTCCTACATGAAAACGGTGAAAGACTTCTATCGATGGATTCAGTCCTACATGAAAACGGTGCCGATTTGAAGGCTAATATTGTTGTTACTCCGCATGAACACAAATCATACTTACAAGGGTTTTCATCAGAATACCCTTCGTAATGTCTAGTGTTATGTATATTTAATTTATATTGTGTGTTTCATATTTATTCCTGATTGAGGGTTGTAGATTTAGTTTTTGCATAGCTGACTTTTGCCATGAGTGGAAGTGGTAAACATGATGTTTACTAGAATTTCAGTTCAAAGCCTAACTTTGCTTACAAGTTAGTGGAGATTTCCGTCCAAATGATTAGATTTCCAGAACCTTCTTAACAATCGTAGGTCAAATGGAGATGTCTATATATAGGGGACTTGATAAACAAAAAATTCATTCATATGTCATGAACATTCTCTGGAATCCATTTGATATCAGAATTTACAGTTGTGTTCAGATGTAATTCGAGGGAAATTATTTATTTCATACATTAATTTGAATTACTCTTAGTGATCATTGACATTTTGATTAACACATTATTTTTGGAAGTATTGAGAATTCGTTCAAAGACAGTCTGGATTACTGCGTTGTGATACAACACGACATTCATTAGCATTTGTATATCATGACACGCAAGACTAATGGCACCTCAAGACATTCATGATTATTGGAAATCATCCGGAGCATCATTTATATAATTTTGACATGTTATAGGACATTTAAGTTTATTTTGAATTTAATTTGCAATGCTGCGTCTCTTAAATTGTTACTTTGTACCTTAGTGAAATAAATAATTTGTTAATTTGACTATACTTTGTGGTTTCTCTTCTTTCTGTAACATAGTTTAAGACCTAGAGTCGTAGCACTTGTTGATTCTAGATACCACGATACCAATTGTTTTTCCATAGACCTCAAGGCTAATGTTTTGTGAAATAAATATACTTTCTATCCTACTTCAGCATGCATGTCACATGCTGTAATAGAGACAATCTTAGATTGTCAATTTGACAAGGACAAAACCAGGTAATGCCTTGCATTTAAGAGAGATAACTCTGCTGGAACTAGACAGGGCTAACAGTTATCTAGTCACAGCAGACCCAGTTTCACCCATGTGTCCCACAGTTAAAAAAAATCATAAAACATACAAAATATGATTTAGATATGAATTAACTCCATCTCACATGTTTCCAAGAGGCTTAACTTTTTTAAAAGCCTAATCGAAAGTACAACTCTTACATAATGCACCAATCACAGCTAGTGTTGTTGTTTATGTCTGAATGCAATGTTCCCTACAATTTAAGCTCCGCCTACCTGGGGTTGTACAATTGGTTATACCTCTAAAAGAAGAAGGTGCCGCTTGCACACCCACTGTGGCTTCCATTGCTGAAGTCTTGAGAATATTTTCATCGCTAATCTTCCTGAACAGATATCAACATATTGTATTCACTAAAATACGTCTTATGAGGCTCATTGAATCTAAATGAAATGCTGCAATTCATACATCCAATATGACCACGAAACTGGCTATCTTGAAATGGTGTTATTACAACTTCTCCTAAATTGATGATCATATCAGCTCAGGATTTTCAATGAAAGACTTCATATAACTTAAAGTTGGTCCTAATGAAAATTATGCCGATCTGACATCCAATATGGCCACCACAATGGTCATCTGTTCAATCTTATTGTTGCTGTTTCTCATAAAAGCCTGATCATATCGACATTACGTTTTCACCAAAAGACTTCATATGATGTCTAGTTAGTATCTCATATGGCCATCATGGCAGCTGTGGCGTTTTGCCCGACCCAAAATAGTATAGAAACATGTATAATCAAAGTAATTCGGACAAGCCATTGTTTAATGTTAAACATGACCGCAGGCTAACACTATACCTTACGTAAGTTTGTCGTGGCTAGGGTGGGAAGCCCGACCAAGGCCGTCAGAAGTGCAATAATCACCTTAGTGTGGAAGCGCTTGTGCAGATCAAAGAAGTTGCCCGAATTAGTAGACGTGCCTTATCTTCTTGTTCCGCAGACTGACAGCCAGGTTGAATTGGTCGTTTAGTCGATTGGACATGTACCCAATCAGAATCGAGATAGGGACGGGACCCTACTTTGGCTAAGTAAGATATCCTTAGACCTGCCAGCAAGGTTTAGTTCGCTATAGTTAGTTAGAAAGATTGCTAGAAGATAGCAACTCCTATCAGCCATGCGTTATTGGAGGAGAAAAATCTTAGGACAGAATTCTAAGTGCAGCTTCTAAAGGAAGCTTCGAGGGACAAACCAGTGACAGTGGTCCCAGTAGTATCCGATAGAGAGACGGAAGAAAAGCGAAGGAAGGACAGAAGTCGGGAGAGGTGAAGTCCAGGAGGAGTGGGAGGAACGAAATAAAGAGATAAGTAGAACCAAAGGCCAGGGAGAAATCGAACTCACACTGAAAATCACGAGATGAAGTAGGCTGTCACTTGGAGGACGAGTGATTGAGTTTATCATTTAAAATTATCGACTTTATTAAATTGTTATTATTTTGAATTTCATCTTCGTGTTCTACATAATTTTACCGTCGGCAGTGCTGACTGGGGGCTCAGAGCAGTACGTCGATTTCGTCAGTTATTTAACTTTATAACTTCACGAGCCAGGGTGGAACTGCCTTAATATTTTAATTAGTATATTGGAAGTACCCCGCCCCAACCTTTGCAAACGCTACAGCAACAATCTTGATATTGTTGTTACTTCAAAATGAAAAGTCATATCTACATGGGGTTTTCATCATAAAACTTAAAATCGTTTTGATAGATTAAAATGGTACTGTTCTCATGTCAAGCTTGAAATAGTACTTAGGTACACTACTCCTCTTCAATGGAAATTATTTTTTGATATGGTGTTGTCATCATAAGAGATCTTTTGAAGTCTAGTTGTGTTAAATACGAACGATGTCAATTAACCCTAAACATGATCACCATGGTTACCATCTAACAAATATTACCTCTGCTTTACTAAAATGAATATATGAACACGGCATCTTCACAATTAGTATTCGTGAGATACCTAGTATTCATGAATAAAAGTGTTGCCAATATAGCTCCCGCATCTGCCACTACTTACTCTTAATGGACGATCATATCGACATTATATTTTCACCAAAAGACTTCTAGCGCAGTCTATGTTATCCGAAAATAAAATGAGACCAATCTGACACCAGTATATCCACCACAGCAGCTAAGTTTAAAATCTTGTTATTGTTGAAGATAATCAGCAGTACAACGAAATAAATGGTCCTATCTTGATTTCCTGGAAGTTCGATTTGCCCAAGAGAGTCAGTTTCTTTAATGGATTTTTGATTTACGTTTGTTATCTATGTTACATTTTCATATGGTTATCTAAAAACGAATTCTTTATGGCTTGAATAATATAGTATGTTGGTCAGCGGACTGTCAAGCATAATATTTATGTACAATTCATCAAACCATGCCACCACTTTTGAGTCGAGAGAGGGCTAAGGACAATTTCCGGTTTTATGCGTATTCTGAAAATGCCTCCTCCATGCTATGGAGTGATAAACTCAAGTATTAATTCCTTAAAATGTATTTGCATTACCCGGTCAAATTAGTAATTAGGCACTAAATACTTTTTTTTAGATTGACAACTGACATGAAAAGTTGAAAATAATTAGTTTCAGATACGATTTCTCCAGTTTGGTTTTAATACAGGTGATTGATGTATGGATGTCTTCAGATCCGATTTTTATATTGTAAAGTCTCCCTCTTAGTAAGAGGGGTTGTTAGTTGGATTTAACTAAGTTAGCAAGAGAACGTATCACCCGGTGTGAGTAGATAGAATATCAACAGAGAACTGGGCACAACTACTGAGAAGAATAAATGCAATACGGGCCCACTTAGACAAGAACCCCACCACCACCACCACAAATTTAATCAAACAACTTAATAGTGATAATTGCACTTCAACTTAAATTATATCAATAGGATTTAATAGCAGTGTCTAATTTGGATTTTATTGTATCATCATAACGAGTGGTGAAAGGAGCTCAATGTCCACGACTGATTGCATCACCTTCCTCTCGACCGTGTTTCAACGTTTCTTATTTCCTCGATTCTTCCCTTTTCCGGCTGCCTCATCTTTCTTTGACTTACTAGATTTTACTCTGTACTCGTCACTTCCCTCTTTTGGACTTCAGTCGTCGCTTCTCCCTTTAAGGACTTCAGTCGTCACTTGTCTTTTTCTCAGACTCCGTCCTCGGACTGCCGAGTCCCCTCTCCCTCGGAAAACTGTTTCTTTAATGCTGTTATCTTTAGCGCTTGTAAATCCAGCACTAAACCTTGTCTTTCTCGCAAGATAGAGACCTGGCCCCTTCCTCGTTTACGAGGAAATCACTATCATTTTCTTAGGCTTCCCTCGGAGCCATTCTTCTCTCTCTCAGAAAATGTCGGACTAAACAAGTTCGACCAAGGCTCACACTTTAAATGCCCATTACTTCCAAGATGTACGCCTTAACTTCACTCAGTCATTCATACGCAGTGATTTCTAAAATTTTCTCCTAAGACAATCATTTCTTTCGTCAGTCAGCAATCTCCGATCTACGTTATAAAACGTTTCCCTTTGGATAATGACTGTTTGACAACGATAGAAAGTTCAGATGTCTTTTTCTTGCACACACACACACACACACACACACACACACACACACACATATATATATATATATATATATATATATATATATATATATATATATATATATATATATATATATATATATATATATATATTGTAATAAGATAACCGGATGCGATTTTCGGATTCATAACAACACTTTTAACGATATATATAAATACAATATTTATGTTTAATAATGAATGACTTGAATGAGCAATTAAATTATGAATACGTGCGTGTATATTTAATCCAAATATTGGATTAATTACCATAAAAACGGACAACTGTAATAAAGAAAAATACAAACAAATTACTCAACAAAAAAGAAACACAAAGGGTGAAGGATTCAAAGTGACTAAACAATGGAAAGATGGGTATAGTTTACTCAGCTAGCCAACAAATGTAAAATTTTACTCATGTAGTAAAATGAATTCACTCATAGTGAAATTTTGCAAACGAAAAAGGACAGATATATAACTTATCTTTACAGCCTGAAATATACAATGGGTTTTTGTGAACCCCAAAATCAGCCCACATTTATATACAAGGAGATACTATCCGTCGTCAGAGCACATTACAGCTGAAAAAAAAGTTCAGCTTCACAGCTGCTATTATTAATTCCTGTGGTTGGCTTTGCAGCTTGCACCACGTAGACCTCGATCACTCCGATAAATGGGAACGCTTTTGTCCCTATGGCCATTTTGGACACGCCAGACAGCTACACACCTTTCCGGATGCTACGGACACTAGACAACACCAAGCACTCCAGATACTGAGCACTCTATACTCTGAACATTCCAGACACTGGACACTCCATATACTAGACAGCTCTCCAGCTGGAACACTCCAGATACTAGACATTCCAGACACTCGACAGCTGAAAACATATCCAATACCGTGTGCTAAAATATATGACAATGGCATAACAAAAAATGGGTTTGTACAATTTCTGATAGCTAAACGAAGGTGAGTGTGTGTTACCAGAATTCAGAGTTTTAGAACAGTTCTCCTCTTATAATTAATGTATTCATGTTGTTGTTTTTTTCTGCCAAGGAGAAAATTGTGAGGGATTCGGAGAAATTTATAATATTTCTCGTTAAAAAAATTGTCGAAAGGACAAGAGGGTTTGGAACCTTTAGAGACCTGTTTCCAGAAATGGACGGAATTGTCGGATGGTAAGTAAATGTAAGACAAAGAGCAAGGTTATTCTCGATTACATATGATATGTTACTTGATCAATATTATTATTGAATTCATTCATAGTAAATTCATACTTCAATTTCGTTCAGTTAAGGTATAATCATGCATGTTATCTGGTTGATGTATTCTAAGAAATTCATACAATATATCGTTATATGGATGGGGTCCAGGTTTAGATTTATCGTATGTAATAAAAATCGTGTTCTAAGATTTAATGTATTTCTGCTAATGTAAATTGGGTGAATTTTGTAAACTGTCTGTCTTAAATGATTGAATTAGTTATGTTGGTGATTGATGTTCATACGTTTGGAACTGTATGCCAATGAATATCTAATTAGCAAGGTAACGCAGTTAGGACAAGGAAAGAAGTCCATTATTCAATGTGTAATTTAGTATGCACTCTCATCAACATGGTTAGCTAGTAAATGTATGTTCACAGCGAGGCAATGATATAAAAAAGGGCCAATGAAGTTATGGTTCTCAGCTAGTAATGCAGTTGCCGTTAAGCAGACATCGATTGATGATAATAGGCTTGTGTCTTAGTGCGAATGAGCTAATCATGTTGAGTTTGAATGACGATATTTGCCGCAAGAGTGGGAATATTTGTTAATCCCAGGAAAATTGAAAAGCTGACTATTTTGGTTGAAGAAAACACAAGATTGTTCCATATAGACTGCCAGACTTCACATAGAAAAGGTAGTGAAAACTGCAACCGAGATCTATCATATCTTCACCACCCCGTGATAATTAGGTAGACCTGACATTAATCTGGTATCTACCTCCAAATATCACGTAACCAACATGATAGCAGTCATTTTTCTTCAGATACCATACAAAACTGAAACTATCGATATGTTTGGTAGATCCTTCATAATCTGAAATGTACCGGCAAATGTTAGGTCACACAGATTAAAAACTGGTAGGTATATTTCTTTAAATACTGTTGAAAACATTCTGAAATGAGGTAAATACCGGTCAGTAATGGCATAAGTTAAAATCCAGCGACTATCGTCATGTCACCCAAGCACAATGTCAAAAATCTGTATAACATATTTTTTTTGCATTTATTGATTTTTTGTGTGTAAATATTGTTGAGAACAGAAGAAACTATGAATATATCAGGGGTGTCAGACGTAATCAGATACCACAACGTTACGTAAAGTAGGATGCACTTTTCCTGACATATTATTAAAACAAATAGTTTTATATATGGATCTATGGGGGTAGACCAGACATAATCTGACACCAACTGTCAAACATAACATTAGCAATTCTGTCAAAATGAAGAGTTTATTCTATAAGCATGAGCGTACTCAAACGGTACAATAGTGTCATGGTACAATAGTGTCATAGTTATCCAATACTATACATACAACACAAACGGTACAATAGTGTCATAGTTATCCAATAGTATACATACAACTCAAACGGTACTAACCGCTCCGGTGGCCTAGTGGTTAGAGCGTCCGCCCCGGAAGCGGGAGGTCGTCGGTTCGATCCCCGGCCGAGTCATACCAAAGACTTACAAAAATGGTACTAACAGCTGCCTCGCTTGACGCTCAGCATTAAGAGGTTAGTGTTAGGACTGGTCGGCCTGGTGTCAGGATAATGTGACTGGGTGAGACATCATGCTACATGTCTGCGGCATGATGTCTCAGTGCTAGACATCACTATAAACTGCCTCAATGCAGACATCGTAGCGATATGACTGAAAAATTGTTAAAGCTACGTTAAAAATCCTAATCAAACAAACAAACAAACAAACGGTACAATAGTGTCATAGTTATCCAATATTATACATACAACACAAACGGTACAATAGTATCATAGTTATCCAATATTATACATACAACTCAAACGGTACAATAGTGTCATAGTTATCCAATATTATACATACAACACAAACGGTACAATAGTGTCATAGTTATCCAATATTATACATACAACTCAAACGGTACAATAGTGTCATAGTTATCCAATATTATACATACAACTCAAACGGTACAATAGTATCATAGTTATCCAATAGTATACATACAACTCAAACGGTACAATAGTGTCATAGTTATCCGATATTATACATACAACTTTAAACAGAAACCCTCAAACAGTAATCAAATGCTGAAATTGAGATGGACAATAATAAGAAATCTATATAACAAATTACTCTAATAATAATATATTTCTAAACGCTTCGCATACATAATAAGAAATCTATTTAACAAATTACTCCAATAATAATATATTTCTAAACGCTTCGCATACATAATAAGAAATCTATTTAACAAATTACTCCAATAATAATATATTTCTAAACGCTTCGCATACATAATAAGAAATCTATATAACAAATTACTCTAATAATAATATATTTCTAAACGCTTCGCATACATAATAAGAAATCTATATAACAAATTACTCCAATAATAATATATTTCTAAACGCTTCACATACATAATAAGAAATCTATATAACAAATTACTCCAATAATAATATATTTCTAAACGCTTCACATACATAATGTGGTTAATGGGCATATTTTTCTCTTATTACTAAAAGTTAACACTTAAACGCACTCATGCACTAATGGTTTGTAACATGAGTACCGTATGTACTCGCTGATAAGGAGATTCCAAGTGCAAACTGCACAGAGCCAGATCTGTCATGGCTTAATGCATAGGTCGATATGGGTCTGTCCAGTTTTCTGGGTGTATTCAGTAGAGCAACGAATATACACCGATCTCAGGCGTATTATGCGACTGCAGATCAAAATCGTCGTTGTTTGCAGTTTGGTTCAACGTATAAGCGTATTAGCGTATTAGCGTATTAGCGTATCACGTGGATACGTTAGTTACTATATATTTACTATATATTTGACAAACTGAACATGATATATGCCTTCGATATTAATACAATCACGTTGTGTATCATATATTTCACTTACATCGATTATACTAATTCTATATATCGCAGATTCAGTTATCAAATTACGAGAAGAGTTAACGACTCTGTTGTCTTAAAATAAATAACAGAAAAAAAAGTCATCAAGTTTTGTAACAATCCACAAATAATATATTTCCTTTGAAGACAAAGTGAACATTTCAAAATACTTACAGCATTGTGTATTAATTCCCAAATAGTCCAAAAGTACGAAATTCCCACTGAATTCTATTGGTATTCTAAATAAGTTACAATACTGAATGTGTTGATGTGCCTGTAGTCTCGAATATGCTAATGTGCATGGGGCCTGGATTGTAATGACGAAAATATTGTCCAAAATGTCCTTGTCTAATAATTACAAATGAATAATGTTATAAATAATATTATTGATGATCACTTCATTATTCCAGTGAATAATAATAACAAATGAATGTTATAAATAATATTATTGATGAATCAGTTCATAATTCCAGTGAATAATAATAACAATAAATGAATGTTAGAAATAATATTATTGATGATCACTTTATAATTCCAGTGAATACTAATTGGAATAAATAAATCCTCACAAACTAAAAATTAAACACTAAAAAATAATAATAATTCTGTTTCAAGATGTTAAGGTAGAAATTATTAACTTCTCTAGTATACAACGTTATATAGAAAACTAAGACACAGTAACATAGACCGGATGTAGGTCATTCTCCTCTCTAAACATTCAAATCTGTCAACAAGTTTAAGGAATTCAAAGCGTAAATGTGATGTTCTAGGCCGTGACCCAAATAGTCACGTCTACATCCATTGTTAAGGATTGAATATTTAATTCACACTGATAGATAAATGTTAGCTGTGTATTATGTTGCTTATATGATCAAGTACACCATGACCTTGAGTTTGGACGAAGTCAAGTACTAAATGCTCATGTTTATGATATATAATCATTAAGAAAAGCCAGCAAACAATAAAACTGAAATATACACAACAGAAGACACTTGGAGTTTTGTCAAAACCGAGTCATTTTATAGCTGCACAAGAACTGAACATAATCTTCAAGGCCGAAGTCATATATCTGTATGCAAATGTTGTTTATGCGAAATACATTTATGGACTTTTGTCGATGGCAGTATATGGCTTAATGAGCTCTGAAATATGATACTGACCGACGTGAAGGTGAAAATCCAGTCCTTATTATTTGACTTTCTTGTTCTCTAACTACCGGTACATAACGATTCACAGTTCATCTATCCGAATTCGTACAATGATCTTCATTTTATAAGTTTGACGAATTGTTTTACTTTGACGTCTTGATTGTTTGAGGATTCAGGAATTCAAAGATTTCATGCATTATTTTAGTTTATTTGAGTTACAAGAATCTCTGTGAATTCATCGATCCTAGATGATTTCGCATATGATATAGACTTGAGAGCGTATTGACTGAAATTAACATTGTTAAACAATGAAGTGAGATTTCATGTATGCTAACGACTTGAATGTGTGTATTCGCTGAAAATAACGTACTTAAGCCATCTAATGAAAACATTCATTTTTTGTGTAATTTAAACGAGAACCGAACTACAGTATTGTGTCTCGTGTGATGTCAAGGTGAGTCGGTGTTATCGCCGTTAGGACGTACATTAATCTAAGAAACTAGGTTTGTTTATCGTCTGCCATATTTGGCTTGACCATATAGCCTTTGGTATCTCTTTGAATTCCAATAGGACGATATCTGACAAAACGAGATTGAATTAATGATCTATTCCCACTAGGATATCTGACTGAAGATTTTGACATCCGCAGCAAGACATGGTCATGTCAAGTTTTGCAAACATAACGTTTTTTCTGCTTTATTTGTTTGTCTTCCTTATGTTTTGCATTTGCCTATGAAACAGACTCATTAAGAGTCGATTACGCTTAATTTAATTAGATACTATTATCGGACTGTTCGTGGTCAGTTTATTAGATTTATCTTAATCTATCCCTGACAAACGAGATCCCTTGCTTGATCCAGTGCACTCGAAAGGACTGACATTCGCCATATGATTTGTGTTCTCAATTCGGAATCAAAGCCTCGATATCATACATCTGTTGCATGCTGATAAGTGTCATTTACAAAACAAAGATTGACAGAGAAGTTGTGAATGCATCACATCTGTCAATCCATCGGTTAACAGATTTGGTACATATAGTCGAGGCAATCCAAAATTGCGGTTTTCGTGTAAATTATTGCGCCAACATACATATGGAGTGGGTGGGTGTATTTTTGTCTCGCTGTGCCGAGATGGTCAGACAACTTTATGTTCAGTTTATTCATTGTAACTAGTTTCTGAAAGAAACAATACCGCGTGAACGTACTTTTGAAAAGGACAGAAACCCCCAAGTAAATTAGCTTAGTGTCTGTGAAAACGTGGAGTTAGCAAAAAGGTCAGCGCAAACGTTTTAGGTCGTTTGCACGTAGCAGTCCCTCCTTCAAGACAACACAATGAATTATTTCTTATACGTGTCTAATTGTTCATGCAACTCGTTAACCGTGTCGTAACATTTTACAGTATTGAGATTGTAAAACAGTCAAATAATTTGAAAATAAATGGTCACAACGATTCATTCACCGAGCAATTTAATAAATACTTTATAATGTTGTTTTAGATAAACTAGGTCACAGAGTGGTCATATTGGAATATTATCTCAAACTGTCTTCAAGCTTTTATTATTTCCGGATGAAGAAAATCAAAACTGTTATTTGTCTTCATTAATACTTCTACTGGCTCGTAACCAAAATAAATATAACATATTAACTAATTATATATATTACTAATACATCGCGAGTATTCTCTACAACTTATTTGTTGGTTGAACAGCTTTTTTCAATAAATTATTGAATAAGTTTACTAATTGTAATGTAAAGAAAATATTTTTCACAGAGTTTACATGACTTCAGCTGCGTATACATTTAAATAGCAGGGATTAAATTTGCATTCACTCGACTCGACTGTAAAATCAAATCTTTGATTCCCAGTCAGTATGGGTGATTGTGGAAGATAACAAAACAGTTATCCCGATTAGCAATCATGACATTGCAATGCAAATATATTACCGTAAAAGAAATTGACATGATTCTCTCTTGGCTCTCTGTCCCAAATCTTAAAATATATTTAAAGTTGCCATATCGAATGCGAGGTTCGCTCATTCAGTGCATATCAGTTTGGATCGGCTGAACTATACCTTGGCATTCTGGATTATCTGCATGTCAAAAGATGTAGACACTTCATACTTCAAGCTGAACGATTACATGTTATCAGATAATTGAATACGGTTGTTGCTGTGCATGTTATTAACAGATTATCATTGACTTTGAGAACTCTTTGTTTCGAATATAATCTTTCAAGTGTACTCCTTCTTAAGAACAAATCATTTCCTGACAGAACATACAGCTGACATATTTATTTTGTTAAAGATATCGTCAATATGGCGTTATCAAACATCGCAATTATTTATACCCACTGTTCGTTTCCTCCTGGGACCGCTCTTGTGGCCTAGTAGTTAGATTGTCTTCCTCGGATGCGGGCGGTCGTGGGTTCGAACCCCATGACGAGGCATACCAAAGACTTATAAAAATGCTACATATGCCTTGCGCGGCACTTACCATTCATGGGTTTAGTGTTAGGACTGGTCGGCAGACAATTGTGACTGGATAATGTGACTGGGTGGAATATCATGCTTCATGTCTACGGCATTATGCCTCAGTGCTAGACATCACTATAAACTGCCAAACTACAGACGTAGCGATATGACTGAAAAATTGTTACAGCTACGTTAAACATACAGACACACACACACACACACACACACACACACACACACACACACACACACACACACACACCATTCTGAGTTGCCGTATATGTCTTTGATATCATTTTGTAGATAGAAGAGAATACATGAACAGTGACAAGATTGAATTTGATGATTGAAGATGATGCAAAGTGGATCGCCATATGGCGAAATTTTCTTCTAAGAAAGCTGAAAGCATTTTTTGATAACAAAAAGAATGCTGTCGCTTGCACCAGACAATATAAGACGAGATAAGTCATGTATTCAAACTTTTCACCAACATAATTGATTGTGCGAGCGTACTTTGATCGATCTCTTTTTGTTAAAACAACTTACGATTATCTAAATCAAACCTTTGGACTCCAGATTGGGTCTTCGTCTGTAAATACAAGAACAGTGCGAAAAAGCTTTAATTTCCAATAAAGATTACTAAATTCTGCATCTAATCATGTATTACTTATTTGGAAAGCCGGAGCGCTGCTCCTAAACCTACGTGAAAATATTTGTCTTACTACACCTTATATACGAGCTGGAGTCATTCTCAAATCTGTGACAATTAGGGTTCATGTTCTCTAAAATCCTTTAGTTAATTTTATTTGTATGTTATTACCAAAATATTTGTCCAAATGAATACCACAACATCGCAAGAATTAGCAGTGATGTGTTATTTAGACACTTCGTTTACACACAAGCTATATAAAAAGAACAACACTTTTAACGGATTTTCTTCTTCATTTAATTCAGAAGGTCTTATAGGACACATTTCGAGTATTTAATATCATAAATATTCCAGGAGAGTCTTGTGGCAGATTTCTGATTAGTTTCATGAAATTTAATTCGAATTAGTCTAAATCGGGGTAATCGAAGATTGTATATGCTTGATATTAATGTACATACATTGTGGTGGGTATATGTATAAAACATTTAAAATGTTTCATCGATTAAGTTAGAATTATTTACTGTGTTTAATATTGTATCACATGACAAAGAGTCTGAGGTAATGATAACTGAGTTTATTCTATCGTTATATGAGTGAGGTGACCCTCACAGTTTAAAAAAGATAACAAAACCTTATTTGTTTTCTATTCGCAGAAAAAGCATTGCATTTATAGGATCAGATAGGTAAATGGTTCTTATGACTTCTTTCAGACATATGAGTGGTAGAAGATAACTGGTTTTATTTTAGCATACATTACTAGCAGAACAAATAAGCTTTAGGCATGGCTGGATGTAAGTCGTGCATATTATGTCGTCTGCTTACAACTGATATTTTCAGTTTTCCAAACTGGAAGGTCAATTTTAACAAACATTATTAGGAAGCATATAGGCGTAGAGAGGCCTTTCGATCTTATTCAAATGACTCCGATTATCGATGTCTACGCATAAATGTGGCCGCAGTTTTGAAAAGTAGAAACTTATTAAACCGGCTTCTTTTCATAAAAAAGTAGCAATTTTACAGAAAGCAGCCTATGACGTATTTTAGAAAATGACCACCCTTTGTCTGATATATCCGTCGTTACTGAATATAACAATTTTTAAACGTTTATAACATATGTTATAGATAGACGTCTAATATAAATCGTCTCTTCTCTGTTCCAATGATGCTAATTTAACAACAAATATTACATCTGTTACTTACTTAAAATAGAAATAATATTAAATGACTTTTTAAGCTCTGAACTGCAGAAATCGAGCAAATGTTAAATAAATCTTTCACTATTCAGTGCTGAATTTCTTTCTTTCGCGCATCGACACAATACTTGCCTTTTACCGCTATTAAAATTCATTCGAACGTTATATAAATAAATCCACTTTGTGTGACTACGCCTTTCGTATTACCGTGTGTTGGCAGTTCAACAGCTACAAAATATATGCATACAAAACTACTATAGAATCTTCGATTGCTTTAGCCAAATGCGTGTTTCAGAATTGTCATTAGTCATGGGTTGAGAATTATGTAGCATCCAAAATGCATTTTCTTACATTATATAATAAATTATTAATTTGCGATTGACTAACTGCAAGGAATGTAGAAGAGTACGCATTCCTTCTTGTCTCCGTGATAGTTACACCTGTACCAGTGGGCATTATTGCCACGCGCCAACGTCCTTTGACCTCAATATAAATCATATAAACAGCTGTCATTATCATAAAATTCACATTTTGATTTGTTTGTGTGCCAACATTGGCGTCAGGTGAGTTACAGTGCCTTCTATCTTCGACTTTGACGCTATATCCACGAGACGACATCAGACAAGAACAATGCCCAGGGAAAAGGCAAATAAAATAATGATCTACAGGTCTGTACCATTTACGTCAGACAAACGCGATTGATGCATGTTTTAATCTTAAATGATAGTGTGGTGTGTTGATTTGATTATAAGTGTATTCGTACCGGTATTCAAGACTTGTGTATTCGAACGATATGTAAGCCTCATAAAAATCCTACCTAAAAATAGCATTAGTTGCGTTTTACTGATAGGCACAGTGAAGTAAGAAATAGCCTTGACATTATTATCTATATGATTAACCTGTGCATATCACACGATATGTCCAATTAATGTTACACAAGCACGGTAAAACTAACGTTTGGATAAGTTGATTGACAAACTTGCATCAGTGTGTCTGTCAAAGAATTTCCGAATTGTCGCTAATGTTCTTTACAGCTGTCGTTGTAGATGATGACCTCATCAATTTAACCATCACTTAGACCAGATACACTCATGTTAAAAAGTACTTGACGAACCCTTCATCCTAATTGTCATTACTTTATATTGATAACGTCCAGCTGGAGTCACTAATGCCGAAAAACCTTTGCTCTTTCCGTCAGTGGAATTTGCTAAAATCCTTTCAGGAGGTCAAATTTGGTGACATACTAGGCATTTTCAATTTTATTAATGCAATCATCGATTCATGGTAATGGAAATAAATCTGTTCACTTTTCTATATTCAGTCCACATGCGAAAAACTTTAGTAGCTTCGGAACAAGTATGCAGGGTGAACTCCGGTAAATTTTACTCGGCGCTATGAAATACTTCTACGGTAAATACTGAACTTCTTTTTCAAACATTCCTGTTTGAGAGGGCTTATCCTATATGGGCGTAGTTTCATAGGTGTGGAATTCGCAAGTTCAATGTCATGGTAAATTTCGTTTGTTCGTGTAGGAACATCTGGAAATAAGTGCTCATATTCAAGTAATAACTGTTTAATTTTATACCTTTCTTGTTTGTAATACTATAATTTGTTTTTCATTTCAGAAGCCGTACATGGGTAAATATGTAAGAAGTCTGACATGGCTTTGTAAAGGGCATAGGTACCAATTCCTGCCAAATTCTAGTCCAAGGAAGAACAGGAAAAAGTAGAAAATTTTGGATCAGCAACATCAGGCTGTTCAATGACAATCGTATTTGAGCATGTACATATGATACAACTTATGGCGTTTTCATTGATCGATTAATTGTTCCAGAGAGAGAGAGAGAGAGAGAGAGAGAGAGAGAGAGAGAGAGAGAGAGAGAAAGAGAGAGAGAGAGAGAGAGAGAGAGAGAGAGAGAGAGAGAGAGAGAGAGAGAGACAGACAGACAGACAGACAGACAGAGAGACAGACAGACAGACATGAAATCCAATTTTCATAATAGAGTAAATACAAGGTTGTCGTTAGAAAAATGTTGACACCTTTATTTCTGTTTCGTCATATACACTTTCACTCTTCCTATGAGACTGAAGAAACAGATAGGACACTAAACAATGTTGTTGAATCCTGGGTCATGGTATTCAAAGATTTATATATAACATCATTCAGTAACGGAATTGTAATCAGTTTATACTTTGGAATCCCAACAGTTCATAAATAGTAAAATGGATATAGGTGTACATTGCTTCTTCTTTTGTGGTCCAATTTTGTAACCCTGCATCTGCAAATAGACTTCATTATAATTACTAGTGACGTTTTATAATATTGTTTACAATAGGACTATACATTTATAATTCGATCCGTAACACAGATTCATGCCATTTATTCACGAACAACTGTCATTAACCTCTTGCAGCAGACAATAGAAGTGCTGAAAAAATCTTATATATATATATATATATATATATATATATATATATATATATATATATATATATATATATATATATATATATATATATATATATAATGCGGTAAGTTCTTAATTTGACGTCACGCAATATCATATGATGCAGCAAATGCATTATGGTCTACTCCCTTGGGAACTGCCTTCTTAATGTATTATCTGGTGGAATACAATACTCTCGCCTTCAGCTCGAAACTTTATGGAAGCAAAATAAATATAGGAAAAGGTTCGTGGGGGAGAAGTAACAATTAGGATAATAATATATTTACAAACTACTTAGGTTTGGCGAACCTTTAGCTAAACTATCCATGAAATTGCCATCTACTGTTTCCGTCATTTATGGGGCGGGGTCCGCGGGAAGGAAAATGGTAAATAAGATCGTCTTTTAATGACGCTGATTGTTAAAGACGATATCGGTGTCAATCATCAAACCGCATAAATAACGCCCTGTTTGACAAGTATTCAATTAAATCATCTGCGGCGTGGAAATTGTCAAGAACCTTTGTCCGGTGATGAGGCACAACTAGATTTCGAAGATATTATGTATATTATCATTAAAAGACGTTTAACGGGTAATTCGTTTCAGCAGTTACCAATCTTTGATCTTAAATGAAAATAAGTTAAAAGAGCAATAACCAACAAGTTTTGAATAATTTAAAAAATATAATTTATTTCTCTAAAATAGAACGTGAATGAATTAATAATAACTTGTAGCATGGTGAATGAATCCCTCAAGTCTTAGATGTGTTATAAAATCCTAAAGTTTCGAATAATCCGAACGAGTTCTGAAGGTACTCCGAATGATGATGTTTTGTTCTTTTGTTTTGTTTTTATGGTTAACGCCATTTTTCAGCACAATATAGGCTATACATGGCGGCCAGTATTAATGGTGGAGGAAGAACCCGTAAAACCCCCAATATATACCACTGACCCACGAGAAGCAACTGGCAAGCTTTCTCACATAACCACATTGGCTTAATCTGAGACTCGAACCTACACAGAGAGAGGTGAGATGGTAGTGATCCGTAACGGACAGCGCTTTAGACCACTCGCCCCCCCCCCTTCCGAATGATAATCAGTAATGTACTAATTAATCAACAGTACAAAATAATTATTATGATGTAATCCGAAAATGTCTTTCAATGAATTCACAGTAATCACGTGGCAGCTATTATATATCCAAATAGTCTTCAAATGAATGTTAGAACAATGTAATTTCAACTATTGTCAGTATAAATCCCTATAACAACGTGATAATCATCTATCTTTAATATACCCTGTCAGTTAAGAAAACATATAGTGCAACTAAGGTGTTCAAGCCATAAAGAAATAATGGAAACAGAAGGAAGGAAACAAAGTTAGGGCATTCAGATTTTGTGAAATGCGCAGGATAAGAAATATTTATTTGATAGAATATGGATTTCATTTTTTTTTTTTTTTTTGCGTTTGCCCAGTATATGAAATTATTACAGTAATGCAGTGACGCTGTATATTATCACACTAACTCAGCGCCGGTGCAAGGCATTTTGGCGCCCTAGGCGAGATCAGATATCTGGCGTCCCCCTTCCCACTCACGCCCTCCCCACCCGCTCATCATGAAATAAAACCCAATTTGCATTTTTTTTCTGGCTTCCCCCTTAGCCCAGTTCGCCTAGCGGAAGCGCCGGCCCTGCACTAACTATACAAAACATTAGCTAGGAGACATGCTTTTTTAGTATCCCCAGCTGAATAAGATCATGTACAAGTTCTATTCGGAAAAAGTGTATAAATGTGTGTAGAAGTAAATCACGGATTTGTATTGCACCTGTATTAAAGAAAATGCGGCGTTCGAATTATGTATCATAAAACGAAAATTGTTATGGGCCCTATGCCAATAATATTGAAAAAAGTGATTTGATTTGTTCTGAACGAATGAGTAAATTAAATAAATGAAACAATCATGTCACTATATCTCTCCCAAGACCGGTAATATTACTAAGAATGACTTATTCTACGAAATAATTATGTTATATAGAATCCAAAACGCATTAGAGTGAATGCAGTAAGTGGCTTCAATGAATCATCTTGGTCTTTCGAAACAGGTCAGCTGTTCTTCTAACACCGACGACTCATAAATTTGTCCAGAACGCATGTCCTTTACTTTAGTCATGTGATGTTTACCAGAAAAATATGCCATATCAACCACTGAAATTTATGAATGAATCGACGCAATTACCTCATGTTTCATCTTCCAGTGCTAATTTACTATTGATAAGAAATTTAGTATCTAAAATGGTTTTAACTAAATCACCTTTACGAACAATAACTATGAATGATAGCATACATAATATAAGTATTCATAACACACCTGTCTCTAATTCGAGAATTTAAATTCATATAATAGTTCCACAAAGATTTCAAGATACAGTTCGTATCATTAGCTATTCTTGCCATCATTGAAATGCATACTTTCTCATGACTTCTTCAAACCTGAACACATTAGCGTTTACAAACAATGTAGAGATTTCATTTTGGAAGTCTTAATAAGACTACTATTATAGCCAATAACTAGTTTTTTTATTTTCTTAGTTTCACTACAGTTTGCCCTCAGAAGAACGCAGCACATTGCGCAGCAATATGATTTGAATAATTCGATTTAATTTTCAAATAACAATTTCCAAATTTACTTAAAAGCGTGTTTTTGTTTCAGTACACAAAATTTTGTTTTGTCTCATCATATCGTCATCATCTGTCCGGTCGCATATTCAGAAAAGACCAAACTACATACTACACACATACATGGAAGGGCTTATCAATGACATATCTTCAGTGAAATATATATATATATATATATATATATATATATATATATATATATATATATATATATATATATATATATATATATATATATATATATATATATATATATATTATTTTTTAAATTTTTTTTTATTTTTTTTTAAAATCGCACATTTGTTGTCATTGGTGATCGTCCTAACACCAACATCTTAATGCTGTACGCGAAGCGATGCAGCTGTTAGTACCATTTTAAAAAATGTCTTTGGTATATAGCTCGGCCGGGGATCAAATCCACGACCTCCCGCATCCAAGGCGGGATAATTGTAACTTTGTGAAATCATCTGGAACAAAGTTATGTACAAACATACAATTAAATACAATTCTTCAGAGGCCACAGTCCACCATCTGAAATTTAAAATGTGTATGTATGTATGTATGTATGTATGTATGTATGTATGTATGTATGTATGTATGTATGTATGTATGTATGTATGTATGTATGTATGTATGTATGTATGTATGTATGTATGTATGTACGCATGCATGCATGGATGTATGTGTGTGTGCGTGCGTGCGTGCCTGTGTCCGTAAGTGCGTGCGTGTGTATTTGTGTGTGTGTGTGTGTGTGTGTGTGTGTGTGTGTAGGTCGTGCGTTAGATCCGCGGCCGAGTCATACCAAAGACTTACAAAAATGGTACTTACAGCTGCCTCACTTGACACTCAGCATTAAGAGGTTTGTATTAGGACTGGTTGGCCTGGGGTCAAGATAATGTCTCTGGGAAGGGACATTATCCTACATGTCTGTGGCATGATGTCCCAATGCTAGACATCACAATAAACTGCCTTACTGCAGACATCGTAGCGATATGACTGAATTTTTTTTCAAGCTACGTTAAAAATCCTAGTCACACACACACACACACACACACACACACACACACACACACACACACACACAGATCGTTTCTAAAGCTATTGAGTAAGGCTTCAAAATGATCTTTACACATGTTGCATATGTTACTTTGGCCATTGGTCTCATCAGTGGAGATTGGTAGCCTATTGGAAGTTGTGATAGTATTTTGTTTAACTTGATTCCAGAATTCACATTGGTCTAAATTTTCTATTATTTTTGTGACGCGTGTCTGTGATATTTTAAAATTCTTAGCTCATCGTACATAGTCTAATTGTGTACTGAAAATCAGCTCGAGTTTGACGCATTATGTTACTGCCAGACCTAACGGCGCATAATGTAAGCAGTTCGTTCAGATCGTTGACACGGTCATTCCATCCTAATTAGTGATTAGGTTTGGAATGACTAGTTAAGTATTTACCAGAGTCAGTCGATATATGTACAAAAAGTCATTAATATGCTTCATATGCGCCTGATTACTACAGATCAGTACAGACTGGTATACAATAAAGGATTTATAGCATGTTTAATAAGACAGTCTAACAAAATCATGTATTTCACGTTTAAGATGACTTGAATCAAAACCATCAAGTATTAAGAGTAATTAAATTAAAATGATGGTTCGACCCTACAAGGGTGTAACAGTGCAAAATGTTGTAGATATTTTAACAGTACATTGAGTCGAAAAATTATCTATTAATATTGGCACAGGGGCTAAGCTCTCAATGTATAAGTTTCTTGCGATGGTTAAACCTCTGGAGGGCCGCTGCATTAGTGAATTTTAATTAGAGTGATAACGATATAGAGAAAATGTTCACATATTGTCATGCAGCGGAAGATGACAGTGTTGAGACAAGCAAGGCACAATCTTGGACCATTTTATATATGTCATAAAATGAAAGTATCTAGTTATTAAAAAGGGGAATAGCAAGAATTATTCTGGCCTCGAGGGGCGTGTTAAATATTGACTGCTGGAGAAAATTAATCCTCATTGGCGATGCTAAAGAGGGCGTGTGTGTGTGTGTGTGTGTGTGTGTGTGTGTGTGTGTGTGTGTGTGTGTGTGTGTGTGTGTTCCCAGACAAAATTCAAGGTTTTAAATAATATCGTCGTAAAATTAGTCAGTATAAACTTAGTCAGTATAAAATTCTGTGGAAGCCATAATTTTGATACGGGAAATAGCAGGTATTTCTCGTTAAAGTTTCTAATCGACGAGGTTTTCAATGAATTTGAGATAGCTGAACCAGAGAGACAGACAGACAGAGATCGGCTACATAGAAAGGCACATAGGTGGTGTGCCAATCGCATGCAATATCTTCATTCTTGTAAGTTTATAATTATTTGTTTTTAATTCGTTTTAAATTCATGTTTCAATATATATATATATATATATATATATATATATATATATATATATATATATATATATATATATATATATATATATATATATATATATATATATATATATATATATATATATATATATATATATATATATATATATACGATTAATGTATCGCAAAGCTATCATAGAATATTTCCTTGATATGAATGTGTTCGGATTTAGTGGTTTGTATGTAATAGAAATAATGTAATGTAGGAATTTCATGCATTACTCCGATGTGAATTGTGAAAATTAATTTATCTTTCTTAATTTATATGTATCATGTATGCTGGTATTGATTGTACTATTTCTATCTCAATAAAACACTTATTAGCAAGGAATGCATCTAAGACGACGAGACGTTAAGTCCGTTATTTCATTTATGAAATAAAATTTTTATTTCTCCCAAAGAATGAAACTTGACGTGTAACGATCGACACTGTTCAGTTAGTAATTTACATTCCAGATTGGGATGAAATAATTTATCTAAGAGGTCTAGTTATGTAAATGTTCTAGTTAGGAATGCGGTAATTACCATAAGAAGAATACGATATCTGACGGAACAAGAATATTTCCAATTCCGGTGGAAGAAAAACCTGAGAAATAGTAAGGTTGCGTATTTTATTTATTTGAAGGGTAAAATAACTCCATACATGTGCTACACGGTGAGAAGTTCGCAGACTACAACCAAGTTACGCCTTGATGACCACAAGAGGCGTGTGAGAGAAAACGAGAAGAAATACGGCAACGCTGAGTTGCTGACTTGTCACCACCAGTGATTTGAAATGGATTGGATTATGCCGGGTTGTTTGACAGGCCAGAAATCTGAGTTCGATCACTCTCATATTTCTAAGAGAAAATGTTATAAAACAATAATCCGAGGACACCACTCGTAATCTGGCGGGAAAACGCAGATATTTCTTTTAAAGAAAAAGCTTCGTAAAGGTCAGTAAGTCGTTTGCTCGATTGTTGCAGAATTTTACGGCATTTTACGGCATTGTAAGTTTTATTATATATGCAACATGTATACTACTTTACTAGAATCGTTAGTAAGTAGAATTGCCTTTGTAGTATTTAAATATATATGCGTATTTGAGAAGTGAGCTGTGATTATGTAAATAATTATGTAGATTGTTAGCTCGTGGTCAGAATTAATATTGTAATTCGCTATTTGCTTACTTTGTAGTAAACTAGTGCATGTATTCACATGATTTTCTAGATAATGCAACTGTTGAATTGATAAGTAACTTTGAAAAATGGTTGCAGTGTGTAAAATTAGTTAATATGGATGTAAGGATACATCAGAGCATGAATATTTGAATATTTGTGTACACTTTGAAAGAGTGTAATTTACATAAAAGCTCCTGATTGCTGGGATATTTTGCAGTAAGATGAGATTAATAATGTCTATGCTGATGTGACCCAATTTATTAATGTCTGTATGATAAGTAATTGATACCGTGCTTTTATTACGACGTTGTTTACCATACAGGAATGTATAAGTATTTTTATGTTCACGAATGCGCAACCGAAGAATGTAATAACCTTTATCTGAGGATTGATTATTGGTTAGTGTGAGACGAGATGGCTAAGGAAAAATGCTAACGTCCTTTTTTTTTCGCAGGAAGTTTTTATGGGACAGACTTCCGGTATAGTTAGTCCGGAATCTCTAAGACGAGAGATGGAATTGAGACTGGCAGAACAGAAGGAGAAGGAGTAAATATAGGTCGAGTGGAGAAAACGTTTGAAGCAACTCGGGTAGAAGAGGATAAAGAATTGGAAGAATAGGATAGAATAAACAGATGAGTAGAATACAAGGACAGGTGGAAAGTTATCTCACACTACATATCGAGTGATCCAATATGCTGCTAAAGGGTCGCGAGGAAGAATAGTGATCGGAGAATTATCTTCATTTTATTATTAAGTTGTATTAAATTGTAAGTCTTTTGAATCTCACC
Organism: Unio pictorum; assembly: GCA_030141615.1. Classification (NCBI taxonomy): domain Eukaryota; kingdom Metazoa; phylum Mollusca; class Bivalvia; order Unionida; family Unionidae; genus Unio; species Unio pictorum. The sequence continues at coordinate 2,420,941 of JARLTB010000023.1, read as the reverse complement.
TTTTTTGTGTACTCACTAAATTTACTGTCAGCATTGCTCGGAGCTTTACCTCTCTCTCTATCACTAATTTCAATTCCTACAAAGACGTTCATATTACTTGCAAACTTCTCTGTACTGTTCCGCATTATAATTCTCTCGTCTGTTAGTATCACTGACAACAGTGTCTGTTTTGCCGCCTCGATATAAGTTCGTTTTATTCTGTACAAAATATAACAGCTCACGCACCGTTGTTGAGGGTATGTAAGATATAAATATAATATATAAATCCATATACAATTCTTCATGGAACAAATATTATTTAGATTTATATTGTTTAATTTCTTATGTCAGTAATGTTATTTTTTTAAAATTAATATATCCACACAATATATGTTTCTACTCTTGAAGATTTTTTTTAAACGCACTGTTCATTTAAGACCAGCTGAATTTTCTAAATTGCGTCTTGATAAAGGCTAGAACTGTCAGTAATTGTCGTTGTCCATGGTAGACGAATTTCTGGTAGCTCATGGTCACGCCAAATTACACACTCTAGATGCATCTTAAGCTAAAATGATCACCGTAACATGAGAAACACTAGGAGATAAGAAAATATATTTTTGAGAAAAAGGATTTCTTCTGTCATCCGTATATGTAATGTTATGTAATTTATGATGCATGTATACAACTTCCAGTTTGACTGTCATGTTTCTTTACAATATCAGTCATTCAGACTGAAGACAACTTCACATGTCAGCTGATATGGAGCGAATGGAGCAATATATCCTAACTGATGGTGTCTCATAAGACGTGACCTTGAACTGTACATGTGATCAGTTCTAACCGGTTTTCCTGTTCACAAACTACCCGACTGTGCACTTGTATGGAATATCAACATTTCGGGGACTTTCGAAAACGTTTTCTTTTTGTGGTAGAGTGGCATACGTCCAGCAATATTGCGGTTAAGCCAAAACCTAAATCACAGACATACATACATATATATATATATATATATATATATATATATATATATATAGAGAGAGAGAGAGAGAGAGAGAGAGAGAGAGAGAGAGAGAGTTTCATAATGACAGAGAGCCTAAGGGCGATGATCATAGAACAAATATACGTTGTAAAAGATAACCTTTTGGAACAAACATAAGTCTAGTATGGCAACATACAGCACTGAATACAAAAATAAACTTGATGAGACCTTAAATCAAGAATTGGGCGGATTACCAGTATATGGTTACTGAGATAATGGGACGGGCCTAACTCACATTACACTGTACTCAACATTCATTTCTAAAACTTGGTTATCAATCCATTTAATGGTACAGAATGAAGATTGAATGGCGAATGAATAATTCCGTTACTTTGTAGAGTCGTGACATCATATGTTGACCCCTTCAAACACAGAGAAATACATGGCATGCTTGATATTAAATTATTACTTACCTGCTGTATCTAGTAATTCATTTGTTTTCGACCGGTCCCATCTTCATGTTCACCATTATTTTCAAATTGCTTCAAACTAGAAACAGGCAATTATATTTATAAAATAACAATTTCCCATCAAATGTTTACAAGCTAATAAGTACATACAACACGATAGTGAGATCAAACCTTTGTATGAGCCAGGGTAAAACCATGAAAAGTCAAGTTTTCAGATGTTAGTTTTATGGGGTTAGAAACGTGTTACTTTTATCGCCGCGAATTTAATGAAATGTATCCAAAACCAGTTCGAACGTGGCATTTTACACTTTTATGCCTGGGATCCGGCAATATAAAATAAGAAAGTCCATTAGCAATATAAAATAAGAAAGTCCATTAGCAATATAAAATAAGAAAGTCCATTAGCAGTATAAAATAAGAAGGTCCATTAGCAATATAAAATAAGAAAGTCCATTAGCAATATAAAATAAGAAAGTCCATTAGCAATATAAAATAAGAAAGTCCATTAGCAATATAAAATAAGAAAGTCCATTAGCAGTATAAAATAAGAAAGTCCATTAGCAATATAAAATAAGAAAGTCCATTAGCAATATAAAATAAGAAAGTCCATTAGCAATATAAAATAAGAAAGTCCATTAGCAGTGTAAGGGATAAGTTACAATGGTGTTATTAAAATTATTCTACTGGTACATCGATAGAGAATTTATTCCCGATATTATCCAAGCCTAATTTCGACCGAAAATTATATAAGTTAAAATCTATCACTTGCAAAACAAAAATGTTCATGGTTAATAATCGCGTTAAGGATACACTTATAGATTCGATATAGTTCCTGGATGAGAGTAGCTCTCTCTTTCGTATGCCTCTTTTTCCATGTTTTCGCTAAATGTGAGAAAGGGATAACCATGGTGTCGGTTCTACCTGAGTATGAAACGAATTCCAACATTGTTTACTGACGTGGTGTTGTGACATTGGAAAATGAAGGAAATAGGAAGCCGCATCAAAGCCTCGACTCTCAAAATGGATTGTCAATTGAACCTTAAAGTCGAATGCAGTGAGCATTAGGATTTTATCACATTTAGACCGGGGAGTCGTTGTGAAGGGTGATTTCGATCTATATTCTTAATTGCTTCCATATCGTTGTTAAAGCTTCAAAGGTGCCGGTGTTCCGATTCAATAAAGTTGCCCGGATATCTTCATATTGTTTTGAGAACGAGACAGCTGAACTTTCGATCCGTGTCAAACAGTCATTCTTCAAAGCGAAAAGTATTTTAACGTAGTTCAGAGATTCTGACTGAAGAAACAAATGATTGTCTTAAAGATTCTTTGTTTGTTAGAAACCACCGCTAATTATTGGTTAAGTGAAATTAAGGCGTACACCTTGGAAGGAATGTGATTTCAAGTGACAAACTTGATCTAAAATGATTAGAGCGAAGTTTGGCTCCGAAGAAAGCCTATAAAATGTATAGTGCTTACGTCGTTAAACAAGAAAGGGACCATGTGTCTATCTTGAAATGAAGATATGGTTTACTGCTGTATGCACAGGTTCTAAAGTTAAAGACATTAAGGTACGCACATTTAATTTCACGTAATATTATTTGTTTGATTGCTTGATGTATGTAAACTTGTTTGATATGACTAGGTTTCATATTATGTACCGTTTCTTCAATTTCATGGAAATGTGTTGATGCTAGGAGTTGCTATACAATTTTTCTATTAATAATATTATTAGTTTATTAGCAGAATTGATTGCATGTGATCCAAATGTTTCTATGTACAGGATTTCATTCGGCTATATGAAATAAATCTGAAATAATTTCCTTTGTCTGTTAGGACGATACTGATTATCGTGAGTTAACAATATCTACGTATTATATTTGCTTTTGTATTTTTTAATCATCTGGGAGTGAGTAAGGATCTGTGAATTGTATACAATAGTAATCGAACATGTAGTAGCATACGGTAAAATTTCGATAGATCGCTCACGTGCTAATTTATGGCAAGGTACTACCATAGGTAGGATTTGTTGTTCGTCCGTCGATTCGACGAATACCTTTCTAGTCATCCGAATGTTGGAGAGGCTGGTTCTGTTCTGTGCGTGCGCAGGTGGCTGATGAGACCAACCATTGCACGGAATGTTCGTTTGCATAAGGGACAGGGGATGAGTGGGTCATCTCCAGGAGGTTTCATGGGACGTGCTTTTCTGGCTTGCTCTTAAGTTCTACAGCTACTGTCCTGCTAGATTCGCACAACGGGGAGCCTTTGTGCACAGACGAACGCCAAGTGATTCGATTGCTTGCAGGTAGCTCCCTGGAATCAGTTGTGTGTTGATTGCTTTCAATGCAGCTTTCAGACTGACTTTGAAGCGTTTCTTCTGACCTCCGTGGTATCGCTGTCCTTGCTGTAGCTCGCCATATAAGAGTCTCTTAGGCAGCTGATGGTATGGCATGCGTACAACATTTCCAGCCCAGCGTAGTGGTCACTGCATGTCAAGCTGGTCTGCGTAGCACTGGATCTCATCAGCTTTGCTGCTCAGCCATGTGTCTAGCATATGACGTAGCTTCTGCTGTACAGGTCTACGCATGTTGCTGTACACATCTTTCCTAGAGGCGGACTTGGGGTTGTTGAGGTAGGTTTGAAGGAGGCGGTATGTTTCATCCAGCAACAGACTGATTTTGTTGCAGTTTTCATCAAACAAGTATTGTGCTTACTGGTTGAAGGTTCTAGAGAAAGCTCAATGAAATGCCGCCCAGTTGGTCTCCACATTCTGAGTGTCGATAGGGTAGGATTTCAGACGTTTTTCCAGGGCATCCACGAGAGACTGTTTGGTACTGGTGCATTTCAGTTTAGTGATATACAGTCGTTTAGGAGCCTTCTTTCCATGTGGGAGTCTTTTGGGATGAATGTGGCTGTTGAGCTTGGCGATGATGAGGCGGTGGTCTGTCCATCATTCAGCACCGCACAACGACTTGGTCACACACACATCCTGCCTGTCCCTCTTCCTGACAATGACGTAGTCGAGGTGATGCCAGTGCTTAGAACGTGGGCGCATCCATGACGTCCAGTTACGGGTAGGGATGCGGAAGTCTGTATTGGTGATCAGCAGTTGATGTGCGACGAATGCCTGGAGCAAAAGGAGACCGTTGCTGTTACAGTAATCCACTCCATGCTTTCTTAGCACTCCATCCCAGGCAACGTGATCACAGGCTACTCTTGCATTGAAATCGCCAAGAATGACGGGCTTATCTGCCATTTGAACGTCAGCAATGATGGAGCGAAGATCTTCATAGAACTTGACCTGCACTTCATATGGGTTGGTCAAGGTGTCGCAGAAAAGAAACCGAGTGGGTTTTGGACTAAATGGGTCACATAAACGCAATATGTGAAAGATGGAAATTTATAAACTCAATTAGTGAAGAAAAATATATGATGTATAAATATAATGATTCTCACACACTCTCAAGATACGATTGATCCAATAACTCTATACAAACATTCACACATTGAAAATAAACAAAAAATATGCTATCAATCTGAAATACAGATTAAATAAACCTCATGGATTCTATGTACGTTTCAAATAAGAGTATACACTGTAGGATGTTCACATAATCTCAGACTCACATAAATCTCCTAAAATACAACTAAGATTCAAGATAATCTCATCTAAATAAAAATGTACCTAATTGAAACAACAAGTGGAACAAACATATGCTTCTTGACCCTTGTTCAGTCGTGCAATTCATAAACTGCTAAGCCACGCAGTTTCACCAAGTCCATGGATTGGCCCACACTTGTATGGGACGATCGCATCCTTCACGGATCCACCACATGTACAGTCATATGTATACACACGTACAGACAGTATACATCACCCTTGAATTAGCTACGTCTACATTCGTGGTTCCACCACATGTACAGCCATACGTACTTACATATAGACAGCTCTAGATAGCTCTAGCCAACTCTTGTCAGCTCTACTCATCAGCTACACACACAAAAAACTGGTAATAATAATGGATTCAAAAAATCTCTAAATATTTGCTAATACATTAAACTCTGATAGCAACATGTAATTCAAAGTTCACGTTTCAAATCTGCGTTGTAATAAATGAATCATTACACGATATGAAATTACAAATTCAACAAGCTTTGCATATCAAATGATATATAAATTTAACCTTCACCCCTAGGGCTGAAGAACACAATGGAGAACGTACACTCCTCGGCAAGATCCAAAACCAGCAGTGTGTCGGTTATAAATTGATCTTCCTTAAATCCATAAGAGAGTGAGTAATATTCAGGGTAAAACACCCGTGCATATCATGATTATAATGTCCCTCGTCGCAAGTAATTTCCGGCGAGTGACATGTGAGTTCCGTCGCTTGCCTGGAAAAACACTTATTCACCTAGATAACGTTGTACGCATGTACAACGAAAAATAATCAAATATTTCTGAGGCATAACCAATTTAGTGTTCGTCTAATTCTGTGACACAAGGTTGGAGGATAACAACTGATGATGGTAAGGTGCTTTCTTCCAGACAAAAGAGAGTTTGATGGTCATGAGTCTGTGGCTTACTTCCTTGGGAGTTCCAGCCAATTTGCGCTCTTCACTTCCTCGGCCGCTCCTAATGAAAGTGTATCTGGAGCCACGTTCACAGATTTCGCCTTCTCATGCAAGCCGGATCTCGCTTAAGACTGCATAGTCCACGTTGTATCTGGCGTGTTTCTTTCCTATAATAGTAGTTCTCCTCTGGGGTTTTCTGCATTGTATATATCCAATAAGGTATGCACATTCCATGCGCCAGGTGTGAGAGAAAAAAATTCTCATTTTCTTTTTTTTTATTTTGACCGCTGAAGTAGGGTCCCCGCCGGCCGCGTATGCGGGCTAGAGACGTTTAAAGCAGGCAATGTTCAGGGCACCTTTTCTATCCCCATCCTCATGCCAGAGAGGTGAGCAGTGCGTTCCTGAGCTGCTCAGTCCCTCATGAAGCTGCGGGACTCCGTTGCTGCTCCGTATCAGTGGTTAACGACCCTAATGGCCTGAGCCTACGGCTGCCAGGGTACACACACCTGCCGCTTCCTCGCTTGTATGTCGTCACAGGACTTTAGCAGGTGATGAAATGGGATGGTTGGATGACAAAATGACTTGCACGTGATTTCGTTTTAATTGAGACTGAGTTGCGCAATTCGTCAACCTTACTCTCTCAAAACCATCTGCGTCCAACAGCACGACAACGTCGAGACGGTCAGAGACGGAGCTGAGTGTAGTGGATAACCATGACGTCCTACGTGTCTCGTCGAGTTCTTTGCGCTCTACGGCGCATGGCTGGGAATCGCTTTTCTCTCCATTGACCCGCCGATGATTCCTCCACGCAGGCTTCCGAATCCAGTATTCATATGCTAGGCAGACAAAGCCTAACTCACCGAAGGTTTAAGAACCCTCAGGTACCCTAAGCCTGGTTTAACTGGCGAGTCGTTGACGTTTTCCGGGATGTTGCTACGCGCATTCCACAGCTTCTTGCAGCCACAGGTGAAAGCTTAGTGCCAAGTGGGGACCAAAGGTGGGCGAGCTACACCCGAAGGAGTACGATTGATTAGCCAGCCAAAGGTGATACCCCATCCCAGGACATCCCAGACACCAAAAACGGTATTCTTTACGCACTGTCGCAATAGCAAGTGTGTTGTGAGTAACGTAAGTGAAGGATTTTTATGTACATCAAGATTGTGGTAAATAAAGCGATTTATGGATACTTTTGTCCTTTAGGGAAAACGTTTTCCGAGGGAAAGGGTGACTGAACAGTCCGAAGACTGAGTCCATAAAAAGGAGAAGTGACGAGTGAAGTCCGCAAAAAGGGATAAGTGACGATTGAAGTCCGAAAGGGGGAAGTGATGAGTTCAGATTAAAATCTAGAAAGTCCAAAAAGGAGGAGGCAGTCGGAATAGGAAGACTTGTGGAAAGTGGAAACGTTGGTACACCGTCACGAGGAAGGTCACGCAATCATTCGTGGATATTGGGCTCCTTTCACTACTCGTTATGATGATGAGATAAGTGCAAATTAGACACTGCTATTACATCCTGTTGGTATCATTTTATGTTGAATTGAAATTACCTTTTAATGTATTTGATGCAATTTTTTATTTTTCCTTGCCTAAGTAAGCTCGTATTGCACTGTTTATTCCCAATAATCTTGCTCAGTTCTTTGTTGATATTCTATCTTTTCACTCATTACCTGGCCATCTTATCAAGGGAGGTAATTCCCTAGATAACGTAGCTAAAATCCATTTAATTATCCCTATTACTAAGAGGACATCTTTGAAAACGAGTAGTCGAGCATATGAAAGTCAGGGTAACACCAGTCGATAGAGTTCTAAGCTGTATTGCCAATATAAGATGATCAGACACGCTCCAGGATTGATTAGTAATAATTATGTCATAACCGTATACACTGTTCAAATATACGGTTTCTCACATGGTTATCGGCAAACTATATATATATATATATATATATATATATATATATATATATATATATATATATATATATATATATATATATATATATATATATATATATATATATATATATATATATACAATTTAGAAATACTCTGTCTTAGCAGAACGAAAAATGACTTCGCTGGTCATACAATTTGTCACAGTTTGGAATTTTCGTTCTTTAAACTACACCCAAGATATGAATCATGTTTGATAAATTAATATAAAGTGCCCTTTCAGCTGAATAACAGTTTTTGTCATAAGATTTTACGTGAGGACTAAACTCGATACAGAGTGAGACTGTGTAGAATCTACCAATATAGAATTTCCGGTGTCACTGTTGACAGTTGGAGTCTCTATACAGATAATACAATCTCGTTTACAGTATTGAATGAATTATTTAGGTTTAAGTATAACGTGCCAAAATTTCAGATACTAATAGAGGTATTGATTGTTGTGTAAAAAGGTTGATTATCGGTCTCTTTGCTCCCTGAAAGATTGTGCTCTCAGCAGAAAATGCATTTCGCTTTCAAATCATACAAAATATGACTTAACCGAAAGGAAGATGAATATATATTCGTAAATACCTAAAACTTGCAATGGATAAATATTACTTTGGTTGTTTCAAAAACATAATTTTATCCTAGTACTGAAATCAAGAACAAGCCTTTGAAACTAACACTTGCCTTAATAAATCTCGTATAGCAATTTAATTTATTAAACGATATAGATATGATAAAGACACGCATACAAATAGGCAACATATATATATTATCAGCCAGTCTGGCTATAATAATAATAATAATAATAATAATAATAATAATAATAATAATAATAATAATAATAATAATGAGGACTTTGTATAGCGCCTAATCTTTAAAAGCTCTAAGCGCTTTTCACCATCAATAATGATATGATTACACTGCAGAACAACAAATGACAAAAACAATGAAATTGGAAAACATAAAAACATGCTGAAAACATATAAGATACAAAACATGATTAGGTCGCTAAGTTTGTCCCTGCAGTCGAAACAGGTGAGTCTTGAGAGCACTCTTAAAAGGGACCAGTGTGTTTGTGTCTAATTTCAATAGGCAATTCGTTCCACATCGCCGGGCCCTGGTCTGCAAACGAACGTTGTCCATTTGACTTTGTTTTCACCTTGGGAACAATGAGTATACGATTATCAGAAGAAGAGCGTAAGGATCTAGCTGGTGTATACACATGGGTGAGGCTGGATAGGTATGTTGGACTGGAGTCTGTCATTGAAACATAGCACAGAGAACAAATTTTGTGTTTGATTCTGTATCGAATTAATAGCCAGTGTAGGGTACAGAGCGGTGGTGAGGTGTGCTCTGATCGAGGTACTCTACAGATGATCCGTGCAGCTGTGTTTTGAACTTTTTGAAGTTTCTGGAGTAAATATTGTGACGAACCAGACAGAATTGAGTTACAATAGTCCAGTCTTGAAAGTACTCATGAATACACACGTGTTTTTGTGGCATCAGCTGAAAGATATTTACGAATGGAACTGATGCGTCTCAATTCAAGATATGCAGCCCTGCAGATGTTCGTGACATGTTGATGGAATTGAGAGTACCGTCTAGAGTAACGCCTAGATTCCGTACTGACTGTGAGAATTTAATGTTGGTGTTGCTGATATTTATTGTCTGAGGTAAAGGATGTGAATGAGAAAGTCTTTATGTTGTGATCAGAATAGCCTCAGTTTTATCATCATTCATCTACAGCTTATTACATGTCATCCATGATTTCACATCCGAAATGCACTTCTCTACTCCGTGGATGGTAGCATCAACTTCAGTTGGGTGGCTAGACTTGTATATTTGGGTGTCATCAGCGTACAATTGGTGCGACACTGTGTGATGATCTATGACACTTGAGAGCGGCTGAGTGTACAGAATGAAGAGAACAGGTCCAAGAACAGATCCCTGTCAACTGGGCTGGAGTGCATTCCATTTGCATATATAATTTGTCTTCTGTTCACTAAGTAGGACTTCAACCACTGTAAGGATATATTCTGAATGCCAAATACATGCTGGAGACGGTGAAGTAATATATCATGGTCTATTGTGTCAAATGCTGCAGATAAATCTAGGAGAGTGAGGACTGTAATCTTTCCACTATCCAAAGCAGAAAGAATGCCACTAAATACTTTCAGAAGAGTAGTTTTCGTACTGTGGCAAGGGCGATATGCAGACTGTACATTGCTAAAAAGACTGTTTGAATTCAAATGAGATACAAGTTTAGTTAGAACAACCTTTTCTAAGATTTTTGATATGAATGGGAGATTAGAAACTGGGCGGTAGTTCTTTAAATCGTTATGGTCCAGTGTTGGTTTCTTCAGCAGTGGCTTTACGATGGCAGTTTTGAAAAATGATGGGAATTCCCCTGATGAGAGAGAGATATTAATAACATCAGTTAGTGAAGGCAATATTGGGTCTAAGCACTCAAGCAGCAGTGATGTCGGAATTGGATCAAGATCAAGCTATCGATGCTATAGACGCTCACCCATGACTCATTACTCACATTCTGTATTTCTTTTGTCAAAAAACTTCGAAAGATGGATACAAATGATAATGCCACTTTTTGGTTAAATGTTGATGATATATCAAAAGATATATCAGAATAATAGGCTCAAACTGAACTTCGATAGCCTTCAAGAAGACACGCATTCTTGCCAGCCATTTGCACTTCAGTTAAGGAGATGGAAATACAGTGTATAAGAATGGCTTGTAGAACGCAACTCGTCTGAAATCGAAATGAAGCAGTTGAGGTCGGCAACGCTCCACGTGCTTTAAGACAAAAATTTCTTGCCAAGCAACTAAACAATAATGACTACTGCGTAATGAATGCTTTAATCGTTTTGTACTTGAATCCTTTAATGATGCCATTCCATATACTATCATAATATACCACTTCATTAGTGATACAATGGATAATAGAATCGATACGCTAGTGCTAGTTACATGGAAGGTAAGGGACGGTCAAGGTATAACGGCCGTAATTCAAACCATATCACTTTTCATCGTATACAAAAAGTCATGTGTTGTTGATTGTTGCTGTTTGCAACACGTCATTGTTTTACCTCATGGTATTCGTCATCGCGTAGTGTTTTTTCTTAAGCTAGTGTTGTTAGAGAATCATCATATGTTATGGTATATTCGACGTCGCTTTTATGTCATTCGCACGCGTTTGGTGTTGCCGCCATCAAGCCATATATATATATATATATATATATATATATATATATATATATATATATATATATATATATATATATATATATATATATATATATATATATATATAGGACATCTCATCCTAGAAATTACCGACCATATTCTTCTTGCATAGAACTTTCCATCGAAATATCAATTATTTATTTTGCGTCGTGCACGTCTTTTTAAATGATATTTGTCTTGATCTCGTATCATAAGGAAACATCAGATGTAAAACTAAGCTTGGCCCTGTCACCATAATTTCGATTGATGTAGTCAACACGAAAATAGCCTATCAGCAGCGCTGACATTTCAAAAAGTGCAAAACCCAAGTACATCGGCTTATTGAGAACGATATGCGTCTTCTGTTCGTGAATCTTTTTTAGGTTTTCATAAACTATTTTCATCTCGATAAAACAGAGATCGGCCACAAACTGGTCTCTACGTTCTTGCCTTGTTACTATTTCTTGGTTCGCTCGCCTCACCTGGTATTAAAGGGTCATCAAGGGCGGTTTAACAAAGTCATACGGTTTTGCTTAAAACCAGGCTTGCTATATTCATTTCATATAATGTCTACTGCATTCTAGTTCAATGGCAACGGCTGCGTCAAAGTCTCACTGTTCTGACTTGTCCTAAAACTGCTAGTAAATTATCTTCACAAACCTCTAATCTGTATTATTAAGTGTCGTAATGTGAGATGCAAATTCGATGACGCCCTCCAAACCCAATTTTAAAGGAAGCACAACCATATCATCGTCTTCGTTCTTCGTATTATTTTCTCTGAGTCATAATTATACATGAGTAAGCTATATTATTTAGTCTAATTGCCGATACAAGCTGTCTTGTCTTTCACGGTGTTTTGAATTGTAATATCGTATACCGTCTGGCGTGTCATGCAGTTTTAAGTCAACCTGACTAAAATCAGATCGCGACTATCTTACGTAAAGATTTAACAGCACCTAATTAGTGTTCATGGCTTAGTAACCTTTATATTAGCTAGTGGAAATACAGCTTTCAGAAACGTAAAAGTTATTCAAATTGATCGGCGGACGTTAATGCTCTTCAGCTATACTATACTCAGTTCTCATATACTCAGTTCTCAACCGCAAAGGTATAAGACTACATCTGATTGGCTGATCAAATTTGCTGTTATTGTAATAACCTTCGTCAGAGATTTGATTGTAATCATATTCATTGTAAGAAATCTTAAACATTTTATTTCAAGACAGCTACTAGCCTTTTCTCTGTACACATGCTGATAATGGCATCAATAGCATCAAACTTATCTCGTGGATGACTCTCTACGTCAACACAAACGTTGCTATATTCTCTACAAAGGTCTTTCTTCAGATACACGACCAACAACTCTTCTTCAGCTGACTTAGTAAGTCAATGAAATCGTCATAGTCGCCAAAATATCCTACTATTCCCATTACTATCGTATCCAATATGTATCTAATCTCTGCTTCTGTTGACTAAGGCAATTATGAATGGTTCAAACAACAGCTACCAAAGACACGGTGAAGTTACAGCATCATAATTCTCACCATGCTTCTTCTAGCTCTGTCTTTAGCAATGGAGAAGTGGAAAATGGACAAACATCAAAACCCTACCCAGTTCTGGGCTGCCAATAGTTGCTGTCACAATGTGATAGCACTCATGCCATTTCAGCATGATTTTATTATTTTTCATAAATAATTCCAGGAATAGCCTTCATGATCATTATTAATCATGAGACTTAAATTTAACTAGATATACTTTCTACGTAAAATGTCTGATAGACAAAACAATGACTGGCAAATAGCAGAACGAACACAAGCATCGTCTTCAAGCAATCGGAGATATAGACAACACATGGTGTCCTTCAATTGGTAGTAAAAACATACTTTGAGGGCACATTTTCTTATACAACCAAAGGACGCAGCTGAACATTTGCTTTCCTTATTAATGTTTAGGAATGAAAACACCCTTAGAATGTATATGTTGTGCTAACTCCAAGTGCGAAGTAGCTTTTTTTATTGTATTAGAAAATGTGCGTACCTAAATAATCTCTGCTTTTTATGTCTTTGTCAAAAGAAAGAAATCATGAAGCGAGGTTTTGCTTACATATTGCGTGTTGTTTCTTTCATTGATGATCTGGAATGAGTTGACAGTGGTAGATGCAGAAATTACGTTTGCTTATCGATGGGGTGGGGGTGGGGTGGGGGTGTCTGGGGCTGAAGAAGTAGCCGAAGCCAATGGAGGCTCCTGGATTGATTTTTAACAATTCAAGTGATAATTTTAACGATTAACTTTAAAGAACACTCACTGAAAGAAACTTTCCAATTTTCTCGCACTCATTCATTGTTTTACTAGTTGGGAGTGGTGGGGGCAGGCCATTTCTGCCCACTATACCACTAATTCTTTAATCCCCCACCTTGCTGAGCCTGTTAAGAGAAAACTTATTATTCTATAAACATTACAATCCACAAATAACTTTTCTTCTCATCTTTCTGTTTAAATATTGTAAATTTGTCTTTATTTACAATTAATTCTATCATGTGTCACAGAGTTTAACAGGTTACTATACTAAAAAAGGAAAAAGAAAGAAGAGAATTGGTTGCCTAGATAGTCCTCACTGACAAATAATGACCATCACGATAGCCGTGCAAACATGACCACTGTGAGTGCAAATTATGGATAGTTTGTATTAATTTAATCCATGCTAAATATATAATTTTAATTAAATTGTTTTGAAAATGTCAAAATGTGTTAAATTTATCTGATCAGCGACGTTATATTAAGGTGATTGTTGCTTTAGAAGTTGGCGGTTGTCCTGAACAAACAGATTAAAACACATCATCGCCGAAAAAAATGTGTGAGTCAGGGAACCCAGGAAGTTAAGCCTCAGACTCGTCCAACGTGGATATGTGCGAAAGCTTGCCAGACGCTCCTCTGAGGTCAATGGTTCTTATGGGGGGGGGGGGGGCGAAGGGTCGTGTTCTTCTTACATCAGATATACTAGCCTATTATGTGCTGAAAGATGTTGCCAAGCCAGCAAAACAACAACAACAACTAAGAGCATTGCATCGCAAAGTATGAAAAACTTATCATGTCATTAATTTTCCATAAATTAATAGTTGAATGAATATTTAAGGGATTATCGAGTTTATACTGTTTGACTATCTTAATGCACAATATACATGTGTGAGTGTAGTTTTCAGTTTTGCGCAACAGAGAGCATATTTGATTAATTCAAAGCAGGTCAGAGATCGCTCAAAACTTCCCGAGGTATCTTAATACTTTTCGTTCACTTTCACTATATCTTTCTCTTTTGTAGGATTGTTATTGTGATTAATAAACTATATGTGCATTTTCATTTCTTTTTTTCTAATAAGAGTCGGAAGTTGCGACCTCGTCGTTGTAGCTCCCTTATTTCAGAATCCATAGCGCTACGATACAGTAATGTAACGAGTGGCGTTATAGCGAAGATGTTAGTATATCATGATTACATTATTGTGTGCTGCGTATTATGTGTCGATTTCAGTGAGATGACCCAAATATAAAAATGAATGTAGACAGTCAATTCTTTTGTCACCGGAATCTTTCCCCAACTGGACATCTATATTTAGTTTGAGGGACATGCCGATAACTGGTACGGATCACGTCGGAAAGGCTTACATGTTTCAACGATGTATTTTGTCTTCAAATAATTGGAAATTATAACAGAAAATACTGCAATTTCAGCTCTGGAGTCAGCAAGTCACTGTTAATACTGTATACTCCTTCAAAACACTAGATCTAGGACAGCTCAACAAGATTAATGGCGCTGTATGATAACGCCATTTTTTCTGCATTGAAGATTAAATGAATACATCAGCCATATTCTCTGCCAGTGAATATAATTCGTCATTGAGGAGAAGTATACTTGAAAGACTGGCGTCAAAATAAAATCAGCTCGCAAAGGCAATGATAATCTCCTAACAACTTATACATCAACAACCACAGTATGCAATTATCTGATAACAGATCCATCTATCTTCGAGATGCATAGAATGGCTACAGCTGTTGACATGTCGATAATCCCAAGTGCCATGGCAGTATCAAATCTGACACTAGGATATGCAATGGATGAAATACCATTATATATGATGAAATGTCACGTCTAAATAAATTGCTGCAGAGATTTAGGACGAACAGTTGAAAGACCTCATCTCACCTTTTGTTGTTCTGGTTTGCTACAGTGTGTTTGAATTGCGATAACAAGGGCACAATGTTTGTATACATCTCTGGTTATTTCAACAGTCATAGGTACCTGTTTGGAAATCGTAGCTTTTGAATCTTCGAGGGGAATGTTTTGTTTTCGTAGATCCGAGTGTATAAAAGTTGATTCGATGATTTTTGAAGGTAGCCACGAGAGATAAATCTCCACGAAAAGTATTTTCAGCATATAACAGTTTTCTAGTTTCACAAAGAAACTGAACTCTAACAAATAATAAAACAATGTTTCCTATTTTAGAAATATTTTTCCAACAATGCAACTATTGTTTGCATTTAGAAAGTATAAATAGATGTTTTAAGTTTTACATTTAAAATTTATTCAAACGTGAAATTTGCATCTCAATACTTAAAACTAGTACTACATGGATGGAAATTATTCTTGAAGCATACATTTTCCTCACTTTTCATTCACGGATGCTTACTTACACAATACTTTTAGTCACCCTATATGCGTATTTAGCGTGTTAGACTATTGCAAATGTGATTTCGTACGGTTAACGACTTTTTCATAAGCTAGTTAATTTTTTAAAAAAAAGAAAAAAAAACACACACACTAAATTTACAGTTGCCAGTCTGATGGGCTCAGATCACACATGTATTTCCTATATAATTTTCTTATGTTTATCTAATGCATACTTTTTCTTCTCTGGTCCGCTTAGAAAAGCGGACCTGCTTCTCTTCGTTCCCTATCGAATCGATGTGTTTTGTTATTAGATTAGCCATTAACGGAATTTGTTGTTGTTACATTAGTGCTTTTGGATCACTTCTGAAGAAGAACGTAGGCCTAATTACGAGTAAATCTTTGACTGAATCAAGGAGTGATACCTCTTTATTCTAGACTGAATATTTGAACGTCGTTTAAACCTAGCATCTGTATTATTACAAATAACGGTTAATGTCAGATAGTTTTGTGGACAAATCATTTGCTTGCTTCCAAACTTTAGATATATAAGAAGAATTGTAACATTTATGATAAGCTGTGGCGTTGTGGCTTTAACGTATTTTGCTCAGTGTTCATCGGATGTTGTAAATCTTTGGATTGGCGTGTCAGAAAATGCAAGGTAGAGGTCACGCGTGCGATTTATGAAAAGTAGGATATTTACTTTCCTCTTACGTTAAAAAAAAGCAACAACAACAAATCATCAGTACCTTTACTTTTAAATTCCAATTTACGCGGATATCACGAAAGAATCAACATGCAGATGTAACTGAGACCAAAACGCCAAGGTTATTGAAAGATAAATAATAATTGATGCCTTGTCTACACAACGTATTCATGCGCCGTCAACTAGTACAAATAAACAAGTGCATTCATATATCATTTTCACGGACAAGAAACAATAAACTTCCCTTCTTATGCAAACTCAAGCATATCTGTTTCATGTCTCAGATAAACCTAATATAACGTTTTCATTTCAGATGTAAACTCAAGCGTACCTGTGTCATGTATCTTACCTGCCCGTAGCTGTGTCATTTCTAACATTACTCACTCATACCTGTTTCATATCGCAGATAAACTCAAGCACACTTTTTTCATGTCTCTTAAAATATCAGGGTTATGATAAGATATATTAAATACAATTCAAGTTATCAGTCAATTCTTTTATTTTATAACCGCTATTCAACTATACGGTCTTTATTGGCCGTCGACGGTCAACAACATTTTTAATATTTTCGATAAGGTTTTTTTGTATGTATAATAGTGAACATTAGCTGGCGCTTTAGTTTCGTATTTTGTATGGGATTAGATGTTTTAGAGAAAAACAATTTCCAGGTTTTCCTTGCTGAATGTCATGGCTATTTGAACATACAATGTAAATCTTAATTCGTGTTAAAAGCAATTTTAATTCTCTTTACTTTGGTACATGATTGACGGGTGCAATTTGTGTTAAATCTTATACAGCTTGGCTCTACAGATGTACACCTTCAAAATAATCTACTAGCTCCACATGGTCATTTTGACTTCCTGGATTAGAAAGGTAATTTGAAGAAAAAAATGAACCGAATCGACACTTTTTCGGGGGGTCTTGCTGTAATTTCTGTAATTAATTCATTTCACTTTCAGAAGCTGGTATTGCATACTCTGGCAAAATTCGTTTTTCCTATTTTAATAACTGCAGAAGATAGTGTAATTTAGACTAATTAAGGCTTAATATTCCAGCACACGGGAACAAAAATTTTGATTAAATACATGGGCGCCTGAAGTTAAGGGCACATGCCCCATTACACATTTTACCTTTCAACATGTTTGTTCACTATATGTTTGCCTCTATCCTACCAGAAAAAAATTCTGCGGGCGCCTTTAGCAGTTGTGTGCTTAGATATGCATATTTTCTCAAGTGCAACGTGCAGACCAATATGTACATCAGATCATGAATATAATTTAGAGGTATGCCAACATTGTGCATGCTGCAAAGGCAAACAACCTCACCTTACAACTGTACACCTGTCTCTCTCGTTGGTTATACATTGGTCTCGTTATGCTACCTACTTTTTTTTTCAACACACCACTTTGAGCTGCATGGTTGTCATTTGAGGGAGATAACTGCATTTGGCATCTTTATGTTAGAACTATTGCCATCACGACAAAGTATCTAGGCTTAACTTAGTATATATTGTTACGGCTATTGGATTTATTTGTTAAACCCAAATTTATTATTTAGGATTTAATATTCATTAATTGGGAAATTGTTCTAGAAAGTTCAGCTTAATCACTTTCTGTAAATAGGCTGACTTAGATTGTAAACAAGTTTTGACCTTGGCTTACAGTGGTCTAGTTCCTGACCTTGCTTTGAACATTGTAAACAGGTCTTCAATTTCATTGGTTAATTTTAGGGACAACATTCTATTTTTAGTTCTTAGGGGTAAGAAAAATCTAGAGTATGTTATTTTTAGTAAGGTAGTCTCTTTCTGTGACCTTCCATGACCTTCTATCAATTTCTAGAAAAGAGCATGATCACTTGTTTACTTCAGAAAAACAATATATATAGCTGTATTTTAGAAGCTGACAGTAGTAGAAGTATTGGGCTGTAAGTTATTGGTTGTGTATTTATGTTTGAGTGTTAATATTATTCTGGACTTGTGTCAATTCGTTGGAAAAGAAGAATTATTCTATTTATCTGGAAAAGGACATATGTTTCATAATTTCATCTGGATGATTTAAAAACAAGAACTGTACCACGTGACATTGTCAGCCATTTTGGATTATTACATCGTCAAGATTCGAACCTGGAACTATTAGAACATTTATTTATTAGGACTTGCAACTCCATTAGTGGATTATTTTGTGAATTCTAAATTTGTTGGATTTGATTCTCTAAAACTGTAAGTTCAATTGTTTTATTTAAATAATTGTACTTAATAAATTCATTGTTAAAGTTATACAAGCTTGTTAGTTTTCATTCTTTCTTTGTTGCTGCTTATTCGAGCCTAAGCACGTAACATAGAATTGGGGGCTCTAATCTAATATTCCTTGCTAAATCAAAATTTTGATTTGAAGTATGATGATGATTCCCACTTGCCAGCTCCATTTCTTTCATTCTAATTTCATATTGTAATTGTTTTTCCTTCTCCCTTTCCTGTCTCTCTCTCTCCTCTTTTTCAAATTGTAATTGTCTTTCTTTATCCCTTTCCTGAAATTCCAGTTTCTTAAACTCTAATTCAGATTGTAATTGTCTCTCTTTCTCCTCTCTCTCTCTATCAATTCGCATTTGCTCTTTTTGTAATTCAATTTGTTTCTCTTTCTCCTCTCTCTCATATTGTAATTGCTTTTCTCTCTCCCTTTCCTGAAATTCTAGCCTCTTCAACTCTAATTCACTCTCTCTCTGAAATTCCAGCTTCTTCAACTCTAATTCCATCTTGAATTTTAATTCTAATTCCTTCAGTTTAATGTCAGAGTCTGGTGTAGACTTACTGACTGGAATCAAAGCACTTTGTTCAAAAACATCCTGTTCTACCAAATACTGGACCAAAATCTTTTTGATATCTTGTTTCGTTAAAGAAGCTTTCACTTCAGAAAGATCGTATTTTCTGGCAAGTTGAACCAACTCGTCTTTTTTGAAAAGATCTAATTGCTCCTGGGTAGGATTAGAAAGAAATATTTCTACCTTAGATGTCAGTTTGATACAAGCGTGTTAGCCTCACTAAAGATTTAAAATTCTCAAAAACTAGGGGAAATTCAAATTTAAATTCAAATTTATCTCAAATCTCAATCCCGGACGAGCCCCTAATTCTATGTTACGTGCTTAGGCTCGAATAAGCAGCAACAAAGAAAGAATGAAAACTAACAAGCTTGTATAACTTTAACAATGAATTTATTAAGTACAATTATTTAAATAAAACAATTGAACTTACAGTTTTAGAGAATCAAATCCAACAAATTTAGAATTCACAAAATAATCCACTAATGGAGTTGCAAGTCCTAATAAATAAATGTTCTAATAGTTCCAGGTTCGAATCTTGACGATGTAATAATCCAAAATGGCTGACAATGTCACGTGGTACAGTTCTTGTTTTTAAATCATCCAGATGAAATTATGAAACATATGTCCTTTTCCAGATAAATAGAATAATTCTTCTTTTCCAACGAATTGACACAAGTCCAGAATAATATTAACACTCAAACATAAATACACAACCAATAACTTACAGCCCAATACTTCTACTACTGTCAGCTTCTAAAATACAGCTATATATATTGTTTTTCTGAAGTAAACAAGTGATCATGCTCTTTTCTAGAAATTGATAGAAGGTCATGGAAGGTCACAGAAAGAGACTACCTTACTAAAAATAACATACTCTAGATTTTTCTTACCCCTAAGAACTAAAAATAGAATGTTGTCCCTAAAATTAACCAATGAAATTGAAGACCTGTTTACAATGTTCAAAGCAAGGTCAGGAACTAGACCACTGTAAGCCAAGGTCAAAACTTGTTTACAATCTAAGTCAGCCTATTTACAGAAAGTGATTAAGCTGAACTTTCTAGAACAATTTCCCAATTAATGAATATTAAATCCTAAATAATAAATTTGGGTTTAACAAATAAATCCAATAGCCGTAACAATATATATATATATATATATATATATATATATATATATATATATATATATATATATATATATATATATATATATATATATATATATATATATATATATATATATATATATATATATATATATATATATATATATATATATATATATGTATATATATATATATATATATATATATGTATGTATGTATGTATGTATGTATGTATGTATGTATGTATGTATGTATGTATGTATGTATGTATGTATGTATGTATGTATGTATGTATGTATGTGTATTCTTATGTATTCGTGTTTCTAATCGATATAAATTAGAACATTATGCATAATACTAGACATTTTGCTAGATCTATATTTTCCGTTGTAATATTCAAAGAAAATCGTGCAGTAGCTTACAGCATGTGTCTAACATATCGGGGACAGTTGTCAGGTATCACCTATTCGATATGCAAATTAAGTTTCATTTCGTCGCCTGAGTGGCACGATCACAAAGTCACAGCATGGGTTCATTTGACTTGGGGAAAATAAACCTAGTTGCACTTACATAGGCGACAGGTTGAAATTCGTAGCAATGGCGTTCTTTTCGAAAGCAATGTATATGGTCATATCTTCAATTTATTATTAACTAATTTCAGTACCAAAGGATACATTGATTAATTCGTGTAATTTGTGCAATGGGCCATCGATACTGAAATATTTTCCCTGTTAAAAGATTTTATTCGCCACTATTGTCCGAAAATATATCTGAAATGGAAAGCTTTCTCACATACCCACATTGGGTTAGCCCGAGACTCGAACCCACGCAGACAGAGGTGAGATTGCAGTGATCCGTAACGATGCTCTTCTCGTGGGTCGCTGGTTCTTTGCGGGTTTCCCCGGGTTCTTCGTTCGCCATAAATACTGGCCGCCATGTACAGCCAATCTTGTGCTGAAAAATGGCGTTAAACCCTATGACAACAACAACTATTGTGCCTGGTGCCGTTTCAGATATATTTTCAGACGCCAAATGGTGCAGTGCTGTTTCATGGCTAGGTAAACAAAAGAGAAATGCATCCATTAGCCATTTTCCACAATGAACACTCCCCCTCGTTAGTTTCAGCTGGAGTTTTTTGTTACATCCGGGTACTTTTAGAGGATATTTTAATTTTGTTTGAGGAAATAGTCCTCCATATTTAAAAAACATTCGATTAGTTTAGGAACAATGTGTGCAAATCAAGTCATACATTTCTGATATAAGTTTCAAGAGTATTGCAAAATCCTTATTAAATTTTTTAAACATAAATGTTTATAATTTGATAGCTCAGTAACATATCCCTCGCTAGATAGGTAACTTAATAGCTAGATTGATTGTTGAATAGGTAAGAGGGAGAAGAGGTGCAAAAAAAATGCGAAGGGTAATTCATATTACATAAAAGCTTTTGCACATTCTCGTCACATCCTCAAACAGATTAAATAAAAATGCAATAAACGAATCTTAAAAACTGAAGAAGAAAGAAAAAAAACTGCGATAAAATGTACAAGCAGATAGGGTATTGAATTTTTCAATAATACTTTTAGCATCTCGGAAACGAGACACGTGATATTGAAATTTGTGAAACAAAAGTGTAAACTTTGTTGAATACTGCATGCAAATATAATATTTTCAGAATATAAAACTTGTCAAAATCTGCTCAAAGAAATATATGTAAATGCTGTTTGTTGTTCGTTTTTTAAAACGTTTTCCTAATTTGATGGCTGATCTGCATCGTTTGCGTAAACTATAAACATTCTTTATTCTTTGTTTCGAATGTCACAATACCTGCTGACCATTTTCTCAAACGTAGTTTATATGGTTGTTCTATTTTTAGAAATTGTAGCGATATATGATGGCCGATGAGTTTTATTTGTAAACACAATTGGAATGGCCTTAAAAGTCAGGATGCAAATTTGATCAAAATCTCTTTAGTAGTGTTTTATCAATGTTTAACGGTTGTTCTATTCCAAGTAACATCAGCCTCATTTGATCACATATTGTAAATGCATTATTTAAAAATACTAAACTGAAAGGTCTTTAAAGAAGACTAGAAACCAGTGGAAATATACAATAATATTAAATACACTGCAGAGAAAAACATGATTCTGAAGCGTCATGTGCGACCGTACTGCCAATATTGAGATATTGGCATATCTTCTAGACGCTGAGTTTCCGTGACCTCGTATGCATATTTTCCGCGCCTATTCGGTTACTTTCGGAAAGTGACGTCATACTAGCAACTCTAGCATCCAGACCTACAGTTGCAAGGTTCATTTCATATAGAGTACCATGCCGTTTTGCGTTGCTTACGGGTGTAATAGCATACATAGAAAAGGCTGTGGAGTTCATTTTTTTCTTCTTTTCCAAATGATAAAAGGATAAAGAATGTCTGGATACATTATTACAAGCGAGTCGATTTCAATGCAACACCATACAGCAATCCGTGCCCATTACATTTCACAAAGGAATGTTACAAGAGGGATCCTAAAAACATAGAACCTCTAGGATACACGAATGCTAAGCCTAGACTAAAAGTTGAAACTGTTCCAGACATACCATTGTATATTTTAAATCCTGGTAGAGTGTCAAACGTACGAGTTACGAAAATAGGCAGAAGGTCGAGTAAGTGCTAATAACAAATATGACAGCCCGACACCTGATCGTGCTGATGAAATGAGTAAATTTTTTTTCTTCTTCAAGATTACAATCTAAATAAAGTCACCACTGTCCTATGTATAATTGAGATCTGACTTTAATCAAATGGAATTTTTGCTTAAAAAAATAATAATAATAAGATAATCAACCCTTGACACGGTCGTGTTTTGAGAAAAACAATTTAAGTAATTTTAAAAAAAAAATTAAAAAATTATTTTAAAAAAACACAACCTTTCAGTCTATGTCTATTACTCGTAAAATGTATAAACGGAAATCTGTAATGATTGGAACTGATATAAAACTGTCCCTTGGGCAGTTTAAATAGCAGCGATTAAAAGAAAAGAGATCCGATATAAAATCAAAGTTTCACATTAACTGGCTGACAATAGAAATTGGGGGGAGGCGACTATTGACCCCACCTATTTGCCCCGATGTGCAATTTCTCCCTGTGATACGCCTTATTATACCCCAGGACAAGACCTTTTTTTCATATTCTGGTCTGCATAATAGTTAGAGGTTAGAATTAAGTACACAAACATAATGGCAGTTTAACAAATCAACAATTATTCCTTATCATTGCACTTATGTTGTGAAAAGGACTGGCCCTCTGACATAATTCAAAGAAACCATGTGCTACAGAGTGTGTATGTAAGCACCAGAAAGTCATTGACAAATAAGCGATGCCGAATTTTGTTGTAACTTCGATGTCAAAGACTTCATTTTAAGAGTTCAAATCTGCAGTCAAACGTTACTGTACATGTATGTGGCCATTGTTTTCCCACATTTTATATCCCATCCTATTTCCATTAGTTTAAGTGTTAAGATATGTAACACGGTTTACTGAATTAAATATTTATTTTGAATTAGTTTTTTTTAGGGGCACATATACTGCGTCGTATTTTTTTTTATTCCTTCTTTTAATTTAATCATGGTAATGAAACTTTACATAGATGGTAGTGGAATGTCAGGTGTTAACTGGCCGATTTTTTTTTAGGGCGGAAATGGAGATTTTGTTTGCAGAGAAAATTACGCATCCTTCATTGTGATAATTCATGGGTTTTAAACTAATTGGTGACAATTTTTTTTACAAGAAGTACTTCTGTAGTAGTTAAATAATCTGAAATTTACGTGAATAATGTTTAATCTTAATCTATTTACTGAAGACAAAAACTGTCCTGTGATATTAATTATTTCTTCACTACAATATTCACAAGTGATAAAATAGAATATGACATTTGTGGACTGCACACTTGATGAAAAAATTACATATGGATTTTCTTCTTCTGAGAAATGAAAATTGAGAGACATATTGAAATAATCGGGAGTTAACTGCGAAAAATCAAGAGAGATATTACGAGATAGGGAGGAAATACCTCCAAAATTGGAATTTATTTTCCTTCTTTCTTCTCTCGGCTTGAAAGTTAACATATATGAACTGTTCGGGTTTGTGGAATTTCAGTCAGGGCTAGTAAGTTTATTTAAGTCATCAGCCCGGGGCCTGTGCTTAAAACATTTCTTTCAGCACTGACCAGTACAGTACGTACTCTGTTAACGAATCATGTATATACTTACAGATTTGTCAATACGCTAACTGTAGCATGCATGTAAAATACACTGTAATTGAATCATAGAAGGAAGCTTCTTAATGTTGAAATTAATTACGTATGATTTCCTCCTCGCAGATTTATTTGTGGGGTGTTGATTTTTTGTGTGTGTGAAAAATTACTTCCGATGAAAACCGTTATCAATGGCCTCTCTCGCTTGCCATGTTTCTGTTTGTATACGAGGACTTGCTAGTATGACGTCACGAGACCACGTGATCTATCGTCTCATTAAAACTCGGAAATACTCGGCAATTTACGGAATCATTGTATCTTCTTCGCAATATAATCAATATCCGCACACGATATTATATTTTTAAACATTATATTCGAATTAGAATTTGTAAAGAATTACATTTATAAAATAAAAATTTTCATTTCTAGTCTCCTTTAAGCCAAGATCTGAAGAAGAAAAACTTGGTTAAAGTTTATGCAACATATTTTGAGAATCAGTCCTATCAAGAGTGTAATGTTACTACGAAATGTGTCCATATTCGGTTGTGCATTTGTATCGTTTGTAAGATCTTCAAAGCGTTCTGTGTAAAGATCTGTACTAGGATGTATAATGTCAAAGTTTGGTTAAATTCTGTTCAGCAATGTTTGAGAAGAAGTCTTTTAAAAATTTCAAGTATTAGTGACGGCGGCCGTATTTGATATTAGATCGGTATCATTTCTAAACAAAACTGAAAGCCAACAATTCCTTGAGGGTTGATGTCATATTTAGTCAATTCTCTTTATTGCGAGACGAAATCGTTTAATGTGAGTACATGTATGTATTTAGCAACGGCAGCAATATTTGATGTCAAATTCTACAGACTGTTTTGCCTTGTATACCAGAATCATTTTATGCCATTTCTGTCCAGTCCTGTTTAGCTCTGTTTGAAACAAAGTCTTATAACGATTTTCTAATTATAGAAACAGTAATCATATTTGATGTCAGATATGCTTAATTTGCAAACCAAATTTGATGTCCTATATGCCAGTGACTTTTAAGTCAAAACTGGTAAAATTCTGACCAGTCTTGTTTGGACAAAAGTCGTTTAAAGGCCTTTCTACCTGTTTTGAAACAGCTAGCATACCGTCTATTCTCGCTTATAAATCAAGAGAAACTGCAAACGGAATGCGCTTACAGGTCATGATCTGTTTTGTTGTGTTTTACTGATTACTCCTAACGTAAGTGCACAGATCCAAATCTGCCGGCGCATCATTTGGAACAGTCTAAAATTCTTTATACCAGAAAGGTTTCTGGCACATTTACTCAAAGGTTCATGATCGACTATGAGAGGTCGTTTAAAGGGTTTCCTTCCCTAATAACGGCAACAATATTGTATGGTAGATCATTATCATTGCATGCATACACTTGAAATCTCTCAATACCAAAATGTTTTCTGTCATATGCTGCTCAGGATTATACGAAATGAAGCAGTTTAAAAATTGTGTGTTTTAGCAAATGCGGCCATATATGATGACGGATTGTGAGCAGACGACGCACGATGGTTGAGAAACCATGGCAAGATGAGCAAAAATGATATTAAATACTGTCATTTAGACTCTTGCTAGAGTTTTGTAATATTAAGCTTTACAATAAATGGGTTTTCACTTTCATGGGTATTGGTAATGCAAGATTGATAAACCACAGTATGAAGAAAGCCACACTCTGGCCATACAGATAATCTCGCGAGCATTAGATGGCTGAGGAAAGATACATTTAGGTTCTCAGTACATCAAACATTATATTGATACAAAACATTCATTTGTAAAGATGTACTCTTGAAATTACTGCAGATAGGGAAAAACTTGAAATCAGGGACCATAACCTCTTGATATCATGACATGGGCTGTATACGGAATTCCTCCATAGTAGAATGATTTTATGGTTATGCTGCTAAAACCGAAGTTAAGAGAGGCATTCGGGCGATGAACACAAGTAAATGATAAGTCTGAATATTAGGAAAGAAAAAAGACTGCACATGAAAATCCAAGAATATATTACGTAAACCAATGGTAGAGATGCAGCTCATCAGGAACCCAGTGTAAAAAATGAAATAAAATGCAAAATTGTCAGACATACATAATATCATGCCTGAAATAGTTTTGCAACTTTTACACACGATTCTATGACTGGTGGCAAGCTTCACCCGAAAGCATTTTTCACACAATTTTAGTTGACTTTCAACACTTGATATATAGATTCCATATTTTTGGGACAGTGTATTTCAGTACAGCATCCTTCGTCTAGTGTATTATATACATTCGACATACGTTATCTAGCTTGAGTGTTTTCTGTGAAGTGTGTGAAGGTGGTGTGGTGCATTCATTCTTGGATGCTCATTATGATGTGTCTGTTCATGTCTTCTATTCGAGAAACAGAGGGTTGAGCACACATATTATTTTATATTTAACGCAATTCTATAAACAATACGTTTCATTTTATTGTTTTACAAATTACATTTTTTTGCTGCCATTTTGTACTTATTGTATGAGTTTATTTGATTTGATTATGTTGAACACGTGTTCACAGACATCGGGGTGGGTTGGAAATTCTAACATTTTATACAAATTCGTATATATCATTTATCGAATTTTACAATAATTTATTGACATTTTACAAATTTAACTCTAACATATAATGCTTCAAAATGTTTATTTTGTCAAATTATCTTCTATTTTCATATGATAATGAAGATATTTTTATTTTGGTAAATACAGGCTTTTGCGGATTCATATCTCTAACATTATTTTGTAGAGTTGTGCTGAATCATCACAAAGCGCTCGCATCCAGCAGACGCCCGATCGTAACATGTTTAAACAACAATTTGTAATGAGTGTGTGCTTACCTATTAGGGTTTGGTTTTATTTGTCTGCAGTCAAACATGAAATTTGTCGTATTTGCAAGCTTGCATTCTTCCTCGGTAACATACATTGCACCAAAATCCAATTGTCACTTAATCTCAGCTTGCAATCGATACGCAATCGATACGCTTCCTTTCCTGATTATTAGTTTGATGAGACTTTAAATCGTAATTAAATGTTGGTATATTTAATCAACAGCTTTACCCTTAAATGTTGTGCCGTTTATCATGTTTCCTTGGAGTTTGTTAAGCAATATTTAATTGCACCTCAATGATGCTTACACAAATGTAATGTCTTATCAGCAATTAACACCTGTTCGTTCGAATGGAGAGAAGAAGGATTAGAAAACATGAAGAAGAAAAATAACAGACTGGCGTAAGTATGGAAATATAAGCTTGAATAACATACATAAGGACCGATATATATTCTACATCAGAATAGAAACTGGTTCCAATAGTGTCGTCTCTACTTTTGCGATAGGTGGTATCGACACAGTGGCGATATATCTCCACCGATACATTTAAATATCTCATCATATAAATAAATAAATAAATAAATAAATAAATAAATAAATAAATAAATAAATAAATAAATAAATAAATAAATAAATAAATAAATAATAAATTAATAATAATAATAATAATAATAATAATAATAATAATAATAATAATAATAATAATAATAATAATAATAATAATAATAATAATTATCAGCATTAAGATGTTAGTGTTAGTACTGGTCGGCCTGGTGTCAGGTTAATGTGACTGGGTGGGATATCATACTACATGTCTGCGGCATGATGCTAGAGTGCTAGACATCACTATAACCTGCCACACTGCAGATATCGTAATGATATGACTGAAAGTTTTTTTCAAGCTAAGTTAAAAATCCAAATCACATCACATCACTTCTTTACGTTTGGTGCAAGGCTACAGATTGCAATGGGCTATACATATGTGTTGCTTAGTTTGAAATTAAGAAGGCTATACTTTAAGAGTGCACCAATTCTTTCAGTTCCATATTTCAACAATTATTTAAAATGTCTGATAATGCAAGTAATGTAGTGGCCGGTGGCATATTTATTCAAGAAAAGACAAATGATGGCGTGGATCATCCAGTGTATTATTCTAGAGAAT
This sequence comes from Unio pictorum, assembly GCA_030141615.1. Classification (NCBI taxonomy): domain Eukaryota; kingdom Metazoa; phylum Mollusca; class Bivalvia; order Unionida; family Unionidae; genus Unio; species Unio pictorum. Next base: position 2,392,201 of record JARLTB010000023.1, on the reverse strand, counting down.
TTACTCCACATCGAAAAGAAGAGCATGGCTTTAATACTTACTTTGCAACACTTTGAAGTGTACATTAAGTTCGATCTCCAATTATTGTATTTAGTCATCACGACCTACATACTTTCATCGGCAATATGAAAAACAAAAATCAGAGATTGTTGATTTGAAGTTTGATGTTGAGGAGTACAACAATATCATTAGGCTTTGCAGTGTTTATATTTTTGTGGCCTAAAGCAACCTTTATATTAAATTATTTTATTATATAATCATTCCATTCGAAATAATATTGTTACGTATATGTGATATAAGTCATTTTTATTTATTTTTATTGTTTGTTTGTTAGATTTAAATTTGGCATTTTAAGTTTTAAGATTCGTTCATTGAAGGGGGGGGGGATGACCTTTACCTTACAGAATAAACACCAGGTGTTGACCTCATTTCTGGCCTGGTTTCAGAGTTGTAAACAAGCTTTTAAAATGATTGGTTGGTTCCAAGGACAAAATGGACTTTTGTATAAACATATTTCTATTTTAGTTGGGCCATACACTGGGTACGTGAGTTTTTTAACGTAAATTTGTTCTGATAGTTTCTAGAATATCACGTGACCCCTTGTTTACGTAGAAACAGAGATATTAACTATGTTTTGTGAGCGAGCTATTCAGTAAAAAATTGGGCTGTTAGAATTTTAAGTTGTGTCTTTTTGAATTATTATAAATAGAGTTGTACTGGAAATTGTGTCAATTCGTTTGGATCAAGAAGAATTATTTTGTTATTTATCTGGAACAGAATTGTGCTCATAGAGAGTTTTATTAACAAGAACTGATTTCATCAAGTGACATCGTCTTCCATATTGGATACTTCGCTGGAATTCGAACTTAGAATTATTTGGACATTTTATTACCAGGACTTTTGCATTTTTTCTAGTGGATAATATTTTAAATTATTTTAGATTAATTTTGGAATTGCTTCTTAAAACCGTAAGTTTATTTTTCTTTTCTTAAAAATGTTTGTACTCAGTAAATTGTTTATTAAGTTTAACAAGCTTCTTATTTTCACTCTTTCTATGTTACTGTAACAATATGAAAAGGAAACTTTACTGCATAAATCATTTTTGATCTTCATGACGCGAAGTGTTAAACATATCATTATTGTATCTTTACTTTTGCCGATTGTAGATCTATAAATAGGTGTTGACATATTAACAATTAAATTGCTTCAAGATTGGGTAATTTCACAATGGATGATGATGTCAGGTGGGTTCTACTGCGGGATTATTATGAATTTATTAAAAAGGAGGTTTTGACAATTACATTCTTGTCACGGAATTGTAAAAATCCTTTTGTTTATTAAATAAATGTACTCGGGTTACGTTTTGTTTGTCCTCAGCGATACCCGATGGTATGATATATATATATATATATATACATATATATATATATATATATATATATATATATATATATATATATATATATATATATATATATATATATATATATATATATATATATATATACATATATATATATACATATATATATATATATATATATATATATATATACATATATATATATATATATATATATATATATATATATATATATATATATATATATATATATATATATATATATATATATATATATATATATATATATATATATATATATATATAGTGGGTTCGGTTCATCATATGCCGGACGTGCGAAGTTCCTTCGATGCCAAGAGTCGAATGCTTCCATTGCACAGACGATATCTGTGTATAAATACCTCACCGTATGTAAAACTATTTACATTGCGGAACGTCTTGTCAGTGAGCGGTGTACTTTAGTGATGCAAGAATTAATGTGTCTATCGTTGTAGACAAAATGTCGGGTTTTCGTTCCAGGCCAGACACGTTAGCAAGGTTGACCTCGGATTGCTTTATTAATACCCATAAGGTGTATAAACCAAAACACAAAATATTTATCTTATGGAGCAAGAATGGAAACAAACAAGGACTTCGACTTAGGAAAGCGATTTCAGATACGGGAACTAAAAACAAGCAATTACTGTACTAGTAATTTGTGTCTATCATAGCAAGGATTACAGAGTGGCCGAGTGGTTTAAAGTGCTCTTCGTTACGAATCACTGCCATCTCACCTCAGATTCGGCCAATCTTTGTATGTGAGAAGGTTTGTCAGTAGCTTTTCGTGGGTCTGTGGTTCTTTCCGGGGATTTTCCCGGGTTCTTCCTCCAACATTAATACTGGTCGCTAGGTTTAGCCTATCGTGTGCTTAAAAATCCAGTTAAACCCTACAACAACAACTATCAAAGCAAACATAATGTCGGTTTGCGGACGGACCAGGAACGTCAGAAAGGTGGACATTCGGACCGATTTACTAATAACCCTTAAGTGATATAAACCGCAAAACAATTACATTAAACATACGGAAACAATTGACGTGAATAAGGAACCTGATATATAATACCTATTTAAGACATGGAATATTCTGGACCAAGACAAATATACATGGAAAAGACATTCTAAAGTAACTAAATTAGAAAAAGAATACTTTGGTACTTCGATCTGAAATATATCATGTTTAGCTCTGACTCTGTAAAACCCCAGAAAACTCAAAATAAAGCAGGGGAATCTTGGTACCCAGTAAAATGAACCAAAGGAAAGACGAACCTAATGGATGACGATTGGATGGATTACAAAATTGCCATAAGGTTAACTTATCTTATTCTTATCCTAACCACAGGAAGTCGATTATAAATATTTATTAACAACTTAATTTGTTTCTACCAGCCTGTGCTTATTCACATTTCAGCTAGATTTAATTACTTTAAATTTGCCGAAGCAAGACTTATTATTTACTATTATAGGCACTACTTACTAGTTTTTTTTTATTTTTATAACTAATTTTAATAAGCTCGATATACTTTAAAATCTTGGAAGGGAAAATCTCTATCATCCGGGGGTTTAGGCTTTTATCACACAACTAACAAGCTAACAAATCACAATAAGTTACGGAATGTAGAATAACTAGAACACCAGTAATACTAAGCACCATATGCACTCACCAAACAAACTCAAGCACTTAGGTACTTATTATTTTTCCAACACTAAATATATTATTTTCGGCTTTAAGTACTTATTCAAAATTTCCTTTAACAAAAATAGGCTTAAATAAGAACGTACAACTATAATGAAGTGGACCCAGACCTAAAGGGAAGCAGCTACAGCACAACGCACATCACTGCACAACACAAGACAAAACGACTTTGGCCGAGTTACGTTAAAACAAGTAACCACCAAAATAAAAAGGACAGGAACCACACCCTCGGTTTTAATAGTCCTTAGGGAAGTTAATACTATGTTCAAGCGATGGTGGTTATAAATCGGGACAATTGGCAGCCTAGTCATGGAGAAAAAGTAGAACTACCTAAGCGTTATAGTGCCAACGTAAGACTATTATTTGACGGACAAAAGAGATAGCAACCCCAACTAAACTGCACTTATTTTATTATTTTTCTTATGACACTTACACCTATAACATCAAAATTGTGGACAGGGAGACGCTCGCCTCATAACACTTTGGAATACCAAGGTATCACTTCTATGTCCTTACCATCTATACATGCTAGGTGCGGCTAAGAGGTGTCAACAACTACTTGAAGGGCTTGCACATCTTCAGCTGTATAGGTATTGAGATGTGAAGTTCTTGTGTATAAGTTATAACTATTGTATTCTGTATAGCTTACTATATGTAACATAATTACGTTTATATCATATATGCCCGTGTCATGTATAGTAGACAGCGTTAAATATATATTATCAGTTATCGGAGTTGTCGGAGTCGAGAGCTGCAGAGCTAACCACAGAAGTCGACCATAGCAGTTGTGAATCTAAACCATAGAACCGTAGAACTGCATAGTGTTGCGGTCGAGTAGCAGGTGATTGAGCGTTGCTGACTGAGAATGGTGGGTGCTGATTGACTTGAATGACCAACCTGAAATAATTAACCGCTTGATTGACAAGTGTGACTTGTTTGCGAGTGTGCTGGTGACGGAGTGTGTAACTCATAAACATGTAATATTTTAGCCGTGGGCTAATGGTTGGTGTTTGTAATACCTAGCGTGCTTTTGCGACTGTATCGATCACTTGTATATCTGTTCCTTTTTGCTTACATCAATTCACTTTTCGAGTGAATACATTTTACTATATGAGTAATATACTACATTGTTTTCTGTTTAAGTAGAACGCTTCATTCTTTTCGTTGTGAAATCACAGATTCATATTCACTGCACATCTTTGTAATGTTTAAGGTTATTTATTTGTATTTTCATTAAGTATGTGCGTTTTGTTAATTGATCCAATATTTGTACCATGTACACGCACATATCAATCATAATTACTCATTAAAATCATTCGTCATTAAACATTTTGTTGTACTACTATCAAGGGTTATATTGCAAATCCGAAATCCCACCCGATTGTCTTGTTATAATTGAAATACATCAAGGATGTTTACATTTCAGAATAGTCAAGGTGATACATCGACCCATGTTAGATCGGGAATTCATTCGGAACACTTTTTTTTGGACATGTGATAGCACTTTCTTAGGAATATTTTGTATTTCATTCATGATAATGCAACTTCTTCTTAAAGTTTCTATTTATAACTAAAAAATATTTAATACATTTTACAACACTTTGAGGTTTTGCTTCTTTCTGTTAGTTTAAGACCACACAGTCGTAACGGTGTTTCTTGCCAGTGTTATCTGGAGATTGTTTTACTCTTGTTTTGTTTAGGAAGTTTAACAATTCGCACACAATGTTTACGTATCAATTTAATTTTCATTTAATAAACTCGTGGACGTATTTTAGTGAATGACTGAATATAACAGAAGCTCCTCTCCTGTGTTTCTTTCTTTGATCTGTTGGTACATTTGTACACGAACTAAATATAACCAAGCAATGCCAAATTATTTTCACAAGGCCCTGTACTTTCACTTGACCTTATTACAAAGTGACTCGACTCTCAGATTTGACTAGAGTACAGTGATGGAATGATGATGGGGAATACATAATTGGGTTGATTAATAAATTTCACTCAGCTCTTATTTATTGCTGGGATTGGGCCGTGGGGTTGGTTCGTGCATGGCATAGTCGTGACCAAGCCCAAGTCAAGAGATTTTATTTACACTAAATGATTACATCCACCTAAAGAGACTAATGGTCAGTTTATTACAATGTGTTGTACTACCATTTTCGCATGACCAGTATACGACAAAATTAGTTGAATACGTTCCTAATACTTTTGGTTGCTGGGAGTTAACGATAGAAGTTTCAACAAACGCAATGAGGTAAAAATATGATGTAACGCCTCTAGGAATGGAATTTACAAATCATTCCCTTGTATGCCAGATCATTTACGGAAGGCATGTTGGGGAAAAAATGTAGTATGGCTCATGAATATGAACCTATAATCTGATTGCTTCGACCATCCAGTATTCAACACCAAGGTATGATCGTCGCTACTACGACGACGACAGTGAAGAGAAGGACTGTGCGCATTTTCCAAAATTGAAAGTATGATCTTCGCTATGTTACTCAACGATTTTTTTAAAAACAAAAAAAAAGTAACACCTGTACTGATCATATGGTTATCCCCAAATGTCTGATAAACGTTTATCAGTTGGTAAATATTCATCATAGTTCAAACATAATGCATTGTCTCAAAATTAATTATGTTGACAATTTTATTAAAAACAAGTTGCAAAATGTCCATACTGATACTTCTTCAATACAGATGCAGCATACAAGTTTACAAATATCCAAAAATAGCGATTCAGGCCTACAGTCTAAAACTATCGATGGTCTTGGAGTTTTACACTGGTAGACAGGTACTAAAATCTTTCAAGAAAATAGCATGTTGAGTCTAAGCGTCACAATACAGGTAATACAAATTTGTTCATTAACATGGCTATCTTTCATTGTGACATAAATATGCACGTTATGCAATCCGGATTGTACTGGATGTAGGGTGATCTCGCCCAAACATATCAACGTACTTTGATTGATTGATTTTGCCGTTCATACGTTTCGGAGTCTGCACATAATGACCTTCCAAAGAAATGAGGATCAAAAAAAAAGAGAATAATTGCTATTTAAAGGTATGTCAAATCAAATTCTAAAATTAACGTCCATTACTGAAATAATCTATGTTAAACGCATACATGACCATATATTTTCCACAGGTAAAGCCTAGATCCTGTACTCAAACCAAAGTAACATATTTACAAAAACGATATTAGTAGGATAGGCTCAAATTTCTACCCTAAATTATGGACAAAGATCAATTACACAATACCGATTAAATATACATAACGACACACATGTTGTTTTTATTAGGATATACGTATGTTTTTCTTATGTTACCATTCAACATCTGAATATTGCACAATAATAATTCTGTAATATTATTGTTATGTTTGAAATCTTGAAGACCTTACTATATGCATGTTACAAAAGTTACATTCCAAATATAAATTATTGGTAAATAATATATCTTCTTGTAAAAAAAAAGGTGCGATGCAATTTATAATTTAATACGACACGCGCGTATATTATGTACATGTAACGTCTCCTTCTTTGTAACAGAGGTAGTTATTTGGATTTAGCTGCGTTACCTATGGAATGACCTCCCTCGATAGTATGACCCTCTCTGCTGCTCCCCGTGTAAGTGAAAAGATAGAATATCAACAGAGAACTGGCCAAGATTATTGGGAAGAAATAATTTAAGACGAGCCCCCTTAGAAAAAAAAAAGAAGAAAAAAAGCAAATTTAATCAAACAAATTAATAGTGGCAATTTCAATTGAACTTATGTACAATTATGATGCACATAAGATTTTTTTTCTTATTTAGTTTCTCTTTGTGTGATATGGTAGTTCTATCCAAATGTTAATTTTATTGTTATAGGGTTTAACGCAATTTGCAGTACAACATAATCTATATATGGCGGCCAGTATAAATGGTGGGGGAAGAACCCTGGAAATCCCTTGATAGAACCACCGACCCACGTGAAGCTACCGGCATAGTGTTTTATGGCCTTTTAGAAGAGTTTAGTATTCGCCATTTTCAACAACTGATGTGTTACTATATTTATTCGAAAAAGAAAACAAACACCATAGGAAGAAACATTGACGGTACTGACCAGCGGGAAGCTGCTGTCAAGCTCTCGCACTTACCTACGCTGGTCGATCCTAACTCACGCGGAGAGAAGTGAGACGAGTGCGGGCAAGTGTCTTAGATCACTCAGCCAACCGGGACTCTCATAAATCTGGAACGAGTTGCTTATTATTGACCTGTATGTTAGGTGATGTCCCACTTGTTATTTGGTGCTTTGGTTATTGTTATTTAAGAGATGATCGACCACGGTGTAATTGCCCAGACAGAGTAAATAATAGCTTAATATATTGACGGAAAAAACAAACTGTGCGTAAATCCACCGGAGGGATGTAGGTGCAGTCTGCTTGGAGCCGAAGAAGCAAAAAATTAACAATGACAAAAAATTAAGAAGGAATTTAACAGAAAAGAATTTAGAAAAAGAAAAGACGAACAGAATATAGAGCGGTGAGAAGAAATCAATACACGAACAGCACGTGCAAAATGGCGTCAGCCAGGAGAACAATGATAGGTCTTCAAAATATTTTAGGACGAAAAGAGTGGAAAGAGCAGATGGTGACTATATCGAATGTAAATACAAAAAAGGGACTCAACAGATAGTGTTTCCAGATAGACAAGGACAAGGCTTACCAGGATCAACATCGGTATTAGCGTGTCTTCAAATGATGGATGGAGACATACTGAAAAAACTGTACTCAGTAAACTATACAAAGGATGGCTATAACATCAGGTATAAAGGAAACACTCCTGCATTGGCTTATGGGGAAATTAACATACTTGGAAATAGAGCAATAGTACAAAAACCGGAACCAATAATGAGAAAAATAAGAAAACAAACTGGCGAACTCCACATACAAGGAATACCCATGGAAATACCGATAGAAATTGTGGTCGAATGGGCTGAAAAAAAATTCGGCATAAAGGTCGAAAACTACCGCCTAGGAAAGGTATATGGTTTCGAGATATTTAATGAGACTAGAATTCTAGAGATGGAAAGAACCAAATTAAAGACAATAAAACGAGCATGTTTTCTACACGGATTTCTTATTACAACATGGTATAAAGGATGCATATATGATAGAAAATGCAACAAATGCGGGAAAGTTGGACATACACCAAGAAAGTGTACAGGAGAAGAAATTAGAATCATAAATGAGACAATACAAAGAGAAGGGACAAACTAGGAAACAGAAGCAACAACAGAGGAATATATGACAGAGAATACAGAAGCAATAGAAACTAGCCCTCTGCATATAAGAGAACAAGAAGAACGAAATAATCTGCAAGTGACAACCACAGAACAGAAAGAAAAGACGAAACAAAAACAACAAGAAGAAGACGAACAACAACAACAACAAGCAACAAAAAAGAAGAAAAAGAAACGAGCATCAGCGTCAGCGATAAAAGTACAAGAACAAGTCCAACAAAAACAAACCAATGAGAATCGGAAAGATCAGGAGAGACAAAATAAAACGCAGGATAACACAAAGGCTCAGCAAAAACAAGCCACGAAACAACAACAAAAACAACAACAACAGCAACAAAGGGAAGAACAAAAACAAAAAAACAGAAAAACAACCGAAAAAGAAGAGAAAACTAAAAAGGAATAGTCAAGAACAAATAAAGAAACAAGAACAAATAATACAAAGACCTGAACAACCCCAAAACGTAATAACTAAAGAAACAACTTTAGAAGAACAGGAAGCAAGACCACTGATTGTACTAGAGAAAGATTCAATTTTATACGATCAAGAAGACATAGAAGAAAGATCACTTAGCGAAATCGAGAGAGATGAAAAAGAAATGCGGGATTATATGAAAGATTTGGACACAGTCATAGAAGAACAACGAAAAGAAATAAGGAGAAGAATAAGAAGAGCAGAAAGAAAAGAACAAAAAGAAAGACAATATGACCTGCACTCAGATGAATGCTGTTAAAAAAAAAAAAAAAAAAAAAAAAAAAAAAAATTTTGACAATAAAACAAATATTTTTATAGCACACACTAAGCTAAGAAACAGGAGGGCCTTTCCCTTAACTGGTCTGGGAAGATCAGAGAAAAAAAAAACCCTCCAAAAAAAAAACAAAAAAAACCAAAGGAATAAGAGTGATCTGAGAAGGGACATTTATAGAATAACACGAGCCCCTGCATGTTAAATATTTAAATTGTTAAATAACAATTTAATCAATTACATTGACAAAATGAAATTCAACATGACATTGAATGTTAAAATTTCTCTTGAGAACAAAGTCACCATGAGTTTACGAAATGCAATTCGCCACTCTTTTATATAATAAAACAGATTTCATCACATACTCGAGTGAGTGATTGAACTTACTGAATGGCATCACATGGCTACTACCGGTCATTCTAAATTCAATAAATGTCCGAATCGCCGTGCCTAGCGGTTAGATCGTCCACCTCGGATGTGGGAAGTCGTGTGTTCAATCCCCAGCCGAGTCCATCCAGCCATCCATCCATCAATCCAGCCATATGTACGTACAAGCGTACACACACACACACATACATACATACATACATACATACATACATACATACATACATACATACATACATACATACATACATACATACATACATACATACATACATACATACATACATACATACATACATAGTAGCGTACTAACCAGGGAGGGGGGCACCAATCCACGAGCGCCAGATGTCTTGGGTTGCCAAAATCGCTTTAGCTCTCATCGTCGCTCCGAGCACCATTTAACCTTAGTACACCTCTGTACCTACCTAGCTACCTACCAACCTAATGGACGACCTGCTAGTCAGACAGGCTTGTCGATGTAAAAAGTAGATACAGCTAGAATATAATAAGTTGGACGAAAGACGTACGGTGCGAGCAGACCTAAAATATCCAATATCAAGTATATCTGTCCTCTGTTCCATCATTTTTATTTTAGGTGCATTATTTATTCAATATAGGATAAAACTTACACAAATTACAAACACGAACTAAATTAATGATTACTAATGTAGTCTTTATGTGAAATTGCCGAAATTCACGGGATTAAATAATGAGCCGAGCGAAGGAACACACCTACATCCTTGCAGTAATAAAATCGACCATTGTAGAAACGAACATCAACAGGTGAGGATTTCGTGGCATATTAGTAAAACATAATTCTGATTGTGTGTGGATTTATTGGAATTAAGTGTAGAATATCGAGCGATTTGTTTATTTACAAAAATTCCACAATGTGCATTGAAATCTGTGAGAGAGAGAGAGAGAGAGAGAGAGAGAGAGAGAGAGAGAGAGAGAGAGAGAGAGAGAGTATATCTGTCCTCTGTTCCATCATTTTTATTTGAGGTGCATTATTTATTCAATATAGGATAAAACTTACACAAATTACAAACACGAACTAAATTAATGATTACTAATGTAGTCTTTATGAGAGAGAGGCCCCTGGGAAAAATCTGTATAAATTTACCTCCTGAGGTATTGTGTTTACGAGAAACAGAAGACTCATTTTGAACATAAACACGGAAATATTCCACGATTTCTTTTTCCCAGGCCCTTTATTTGGTAAGGTATTCATAGTTCCAAATTGTACACATCAGTCTAGCGATCCCTCAACAAACATTAGATGTTTACGCACGTTAAATAACGCAGTCCTGACGAAACCTAACTAAAAACTAATTTCACAGCTTATTTAGGAAACAAAACCACTTAAAAACAGAAAAATAAATGTATTTTTTTATCTGGTAAAATTTATCAGTATACTTAGGAAAACCATTTGATGCACTACAGCTCTGCTAAGTATAGTTGTAGTAGCCATGACTCTGTATCTAATAATATTAACGTTACAGTCGGGACAGAGTAGGCCTATTCAAAATATGTTTTGATGAAAGAGTTCTGACATGAATCTCCAGCAGCTTTCAGTGATATGTTGTGCAATATGCCTAATGTGGATATCTTTAAATAGCTTTAGAAATTCATTCCTAACAAATGTAATCGTGGCAACAAACATATTTGCTTATGTGCACAAAAAATACCATAATTGATTGTCAATTAGGAAATGTAAAAAAAAATCTTAATTCTGACCTTAACCCTCAAATATCGTTTCATAACATCTATTAATGTCAAAACTAGAAGGAAGCCAAAATTAAATTATTTAAAACAATGTAATATGAGAAGGTAGAGATTATCTCTATGTTAACGATTACAGTAATAAGTTGGTTTGAGCAGATTTTATTCTCCTGGAAAATGAACAATTGGCACATACTAATGAGGTAGAAAACTTAGATAATTAGTTTTTCATGAACCACAGTCACATTTACAAACTACAGGAAAACAAAAAATTGGCCGAATAAAAATATTAAAGCAAGTAAAGAGAGCATTAGTTTTAAATTGAACTAGTGTAACTCCGTTTGTAACTTAATAAAAAATATCCCATCAACTTAAGGGCAATAAGCATGAGCTGCACCACACATAAAAAGGTCCTGAATGGCCGATTTATCTAATGCGCTCGCCTTTACCGATCACTCAGATTTCACCTCTGTTCACATGGGTTCGAGTCTCGGTCTCGACCAATGTGGGTTTGTGTAAAACCTTGCCAGTGTTATGGGTCGGTGGTTCTTACATGTTGTTTTCTCCGGGTTTTACTCCAATAGTTATACTGGCGGCCATGTATATCCATGCGTGGGCAGAAATTGGCGTTAACCCACGAAAAACAATAAAACACAGAAAAGCACGAAGAAGATTGCACACAATACATGTGATGTAGAACAAAATAATGACACTCCTATAATCGCAAATGCAAATGATCTGCAAGATAAAGATCATGCAAAAAATATTTATGATCATAATGACGATTGTAGAAACTGCTTTCATTCACGTGTTGAAGTAGGTCATTGACTTGGCACCCTTTTTTTTTGCTGTATTTAAAACACAAATAATAAATGCAAGCAACATGCCAACTGCTGTTTAAACAAGGCAAATTAGAGCCAAGAAATAAACAACATGTCAAGTTGTTTACAAACGCCAGCTTACTACACTACGAATGATATCGGGTGCTGCTGCTACTACCATTTTGTATTTATGGAACAAATAGTTGGCAACATTTTGCAGCTTTGTGACCTTGAACACAAGTGATCAAACGATACCTTTTCTGTTACCAGTAGCACACATTATTTCCCCATCCCCACCCCCTACAATATATTGAACCAAATTTGCTCGACCAAGAGTTTTCAATATAGCTGTAATAACTATGACAATTACACGAGTAATTACACCGCTTCGGTGGCATAGTGGTTAGAGCATCTGCGGCGGTATCGGGAGGTCGTTGGTTCGATCCCCGACCGAGTCATACTAAAGACTTACACAAATGGTACTAACAACTTTCTCGCTTGGCGCTCATCATTAACAAGTTAGTGTCAGGACTGGTTGGCCTTGTATCAGGATAATGTGACTGGGTAAAACATCATGCTACATGTCTGCGGCATGATGTGCCAGTGCTAGACATCGCTATAAACAGGCTCACTGCAGACATTTTAGCGACATGACTGAAAAATTGCTAACGCGACGTTAAAGATCCAAATCAAACAAACAAACCATTTCAACAGTTGTTGGCCTGTAACACAGTTTGAGATTTAACTTAATATCTTTTTAATTTACTGTTTACATTTTGTCATCAAAAGTTTCGCTCAAAATCTGTTAATGTCCAACAATTTCTTGTCATTATTATTCAAAACTTAACAATAGGTCTTTAATTTTAAATGAGACAAATGCAAATACAAATTTAAATAATCGTTGCCGCAACGATTTAAGCACTTCATCCAATCTTTTCAAAACTTTTGCGGGGGTGGGTGGTGCTTTTTCTTAATTTTGAATGACAACTAGCTTGATTATTCATTTCTTCCACAATAATAATATTTCTTTCATTTATTTATAAATAACATGCTTGCGTGATTGTCTCCTTTTCGGTTACTTTATCTGTTTTTATTATGAATTTGTTGTATATAATCACACACACACACACACACACACACACAAACATATATATATATATATATATATATATATATATATATATATATATATATATATATATATATATTGTAACGTGGGTGCGCTGGCGGGTGATCAAAGTGTTATTAAGACAATATTGCACAAGGCCTGGTCAGAGGTATTGCGCAACTTGGAAACAACACTTGAAGACCGCCTCCCACTAAATGGCGTTATCTAGGAGATGATCGCTACGGTGTGATATGCCCGGTCAGTGAGTATAGTAATCTGAGATGGTACTTTGAACAAGACAATACACGAGCCCCCCCCCCCCCCCCCGTAAAGATAAAATATGAATTTAATTGAAAATACAATTAAGAAAAGAATGACACTGTGAATTACACTTTCTCTCTTTCTGAATACAATTAGTTCAGAAAAAATACAAATACTGAAGCTTTAAAATAATGGATACATTCAAAGAATCCAAACACTAATGAAAATAAATGAAGTTAACCGTTAATACTGAGAGTAAATTTCATCAAGGAATCGAATGTTCATTTAACATTGGACTGTTGAATGATTCAACATGACCTTTTTCGTTGACTGGTTTTTCTTTCTTTCCCCTGCGTGCGTCCGTCTCCAGCTTGCTCTTTGATTGAACTTATTCCACACTCTGACTTCTTATTTCTTTCCTTTTTGACTTCTCGCTGTTTTTCACTCTTGCCCAAAATAAACTATTGCCGTTGACTTCTCGCTGATTCTCACTCTTGCCAAAGTAAACTATTTTTCCTTTGTAAAAGAAAAGGTAAAACGCCCTAAGTATCTCGCTACTTTCAGAATTGCGATTGTTCGTCCGTCTTCATGTTCGAACAATCAGATCTTACTATCAGTGTTATCATTCATACGGCTAACAATTTCTATACATGTTTTCAGATCAATAGAGCTATACTGTTAATTATCGACATCAGAATTCGGGAAAGTCATATTCCCGTAAATCATTACGTAAAGTGAGGCAATATAACATAACATACAATCCATATTTACTAATATGATAAATTCAAATTAATGTAACACTTTCCAATCATAAATATACACGGCGGGTTTTCTACACCACCAATTTACCTACGTAAGTATATAAGGTAAAATGCTAATTCAGAATTCAAAATACATTATTAAATCACTGTAAAACCGACTATCCATACAAAATATGAACACGTCATGCATCTGTAACAAAGAAACATATCCAAGTACGTTATTAAATCAATGTAATACGGAACTATTTGTAGCGTAGAATCGATACATTATGCATTTAAGACAAAGATAAACAGCATATACATTACATCATAATAAAGGTGAATTTGAGCTAAATACCTTTGTGGTTTTGGCGTCTTACAATCGTTCCACATTCAGTTTAACTGGAACCCAATTTTACGAACGTCTTTCTTTCAAAGACGTACGGAGTCTTCTCCGGGATTGGAATCAATTATTCTGACCGTCTCTTGCAGACGTCTTCCTAGACTGACTAACATCGTTTGATACGAACTATATATTTCCCGATTCTGGGTTTCGACCCAACCCTCTGTCCTGTACATTTGACCAATCGGCATAAACGCTATTCTTACTGACCTTATGGAAACCGTCTCTCACGATGCCAAAAATGCCACTTAGGATCGAGATGTCACATTATCGTTTGTCTTAATCATTTTTGAAAGCTCTACGTGAGTAATCCCATAATTTTACGTGTCAAACACTCAGTCCGTTTCCACTTTAATTATTGAACCAAGCCTGACCAAGTTTAAGAAAACATTCTTTCCGTTCAACTCTAGTCCAAGACAGTTGATTGTCGGCTAGCCTACGAATTAATTACTGGATGTCACTGACGAAAAATTTGGCACTTGACATTACCCCCTTTCTAAGAGAAAAATCGGTATTTTTACTTCCCCAAATTTTTCGGTGATTTATACTGCTCCCATTAAATGTCCTTAGGTGACCTATTCACTTCAGCCATTCCTAACCGACTTAAACAATCCGCTCCTACATTATCCCTACCTTTAATGTATCGCACAAAAATCTGATACTGTTGTAGAAACAGCGACCATCTCATTAATCTACCGTTAGTTAATTTCGCCTGGGCCAAATAAGCTAGTGGTTGATGATCTGTTTCTAAAGTAAACTTCCTACCATACAGATACCGTTGGAACTTAGTTATTCCAAATATAATTGCCAAACATTCTTTCTCCGACACTGAATAATTAATTTCTGCATTTGATAGTTTCCTACTACCATAAGCAACTGGGAATAAGCTTCCCTCGTGTTCTTGCAGTAACACTGCCCCTAAACCTCTATCACAAGCATCTGTCCTCAAAACAAAATCCCGTGTCACGTCAGGTAACTTAACTATGGCGTCTGACGTCAGTCTGTCTTTTAGCGTCTGAAATGCGCGTTCACATGCGTCTGTCCATACTACTTTGGTCGGCGCTTTCTTCCGAGTCAAGTCAGTCAATGGACTTGCAATAGCACTAAAATTTGCCACATATCTCCTATAATATCCTGCCAAACCTAGAAAAGATCTAACTTCAGTCTTAGTAGTTGGTCGTAATGCGTCCCTAAGTTGTTCGACCTTTGAACTCTCTGGTTTTAACGTGTCCTCGCTGAGGGTATGTCCTAGGTAGTCTAATTGTCTGAACCCTATATGGCACTTCGATGGTCGTGCGGTCAGTCCGGTTTGTCGTAGTCGTTCTAGGACGTTTTTCAGCAAAAGTATGTGTTCTTCCCATGTAGATGTAGCTAATAGAAGATCGTCCATGAAGTTGGAAACTCCCATCCCCCGCAATGGTTCAAGGAATTTCCGCATCATACGGGTGAAGACACTGGGCGCGTTCTGCACCCCGAATGGCATGACCACCCACTGGTAAGTCCCATCTGGAGTTGCAAAGGCGAGTTTTGCTCTGTCTTCACTACGGACTGGAATTTGCCAGTATCCTTTGGACAGATCAATCTTAGAAAAATATTTAGCATGGGTTACTCCTGCGAAAATAGACTCAGGGTCAGGTAAAAGTTCTACCTGGAATTCTGTAATGCGGTTTAACTTTCGGTAGTCGACACAAAATCTGTGTGCCCCATCCTTCTTCTGGACCAGTACAACAGGAGAGCTATACGCCGACTCGCTTGGTTCGATAATACCCAAGTCTAACATAGTTTCAACTTCCTTACGGACTGCTTCTAACTTCGCGTACGGCAACGGATATGGTCTTAACTTTACTGGGTTATCGTTTATCAGCTTCAAAGAGAACTCCTCTAGCTCTGTCCTCCCCGGTCTCTCTGTTAAGACGCTCGAATATTCTTGAAGTACCGACTCCACCTCTTTACGTTGGTCTGACGTTAACGTAACGTCAAGTGTGACGTCGACGTAGGTTTCCTCCCTCGTCAACGGACAACTAGGGAGTACTTCCGCCTGCCCTGCGTTGTCGTCGGATTCTTCCGTCACGACGGTAGCCACCACGAACTCCGTGGGTGGTTCTCGCACACGGTACCGCTTCAAAAGATTTACGTGGAACAACTTATCTTTATCCCCTACTCGGATACGGTAGTTTTGTCCACCTTTCTTCTCTGTTACAACAAATGGCCCCCTCCATGAGACTTGCAGCTTGTTGTGCTCCAATGGCAACAACAACAACACCTTGTCACCCACTTCAAAGTGACGTTCCTTCGCCCTTTTGTTGTAATACTTGGCTTGACGTCCCCTTGCGTCGCAGAGATTTTCTTGAGCCAATTTACAAACTTCTTCCAGTTTGTTACGCAAGTCGACAACATATTGGTATGTTGTACGCACTTCTTCGGATGCTTGCTCATCCGTCCATAACTGTTTCAAGAAAGCCATGGGTCGCCTTAATGGCCGCTCATAAACTAATTCAAAAGGTGGAAAACCCAAACTTGCCTGCGGTACTTCACGATACGCGAACAGTATCGCCGGAAGGTATCGATCCCAATCCCTAGGTCGACCTTCACATAGCTTCTTTAAAGCCTGTTTCAATGTCCCATTGAAACGTTCTACCAACCCATTACACTGCGGGTGGTACGGGGTAGTCGTCAGGTGTCTAATGGAGAGTAATCGATTTACCTCTTCCATCACCTGGCTCACGAACTGTGTCCCTTGGTCGGTCAGTATCTCGTCTGGAACTCCGACTCTCGACCACACCCCTAACAAGGCCTCAGCCACCGTGACTGAGTCAATGTTCTTCAAGGCCACTGCCTCCGGGTACCGGGTAGCGTAATCTACGACCGTTAATATATACCGATTTCCACTTTCCGCCGCCGGCTTAATCGGACCTACTAAATCCATCGCCACTCTCGAGAAAGGTTCATCTATTAGTGGGGTGGTTCCTAGTGGCACTGGGCGATGGGAGGTTTTCGGTGCCACTCGCTGACACTTGTCACATGACAAACAAAACCTCCTCACATCCCCATGCACACCTGGCCAATAAAACTCCCTCACCAACCTATCTCTGGTCTTCGCCACGCCCAAGTGGCTTCCGAGGAGACCCTCATGTGCTAACCTAAGCACTTCGTCGCGCTTCCCTACGGGTACCACAACTTGTTTAAACGTATCGACCCCTTTCTTGGCGTACCGATACAAAATACCGCGCTTTGTCGCGAACTTAACCTCGCCGTCTGGCAATTTCCGTACGGACCCGTCCGTCGCGTACCTACGTACCTTGTCAAGAGACACATCTTCCTTTTGAAGCTTCTCTAACTCACCAGGTACCAAAATGTCTATGGGCGAAGTCACGGATCTTAGCGGCTTCGACCCTGACCTTCGCTTCATAGCCCTCGTCTCCACTGACCCGACATGTATAGGGTTACACGTCATAGGGTTAGGTTGGGGCAACACATACCTACACCCTAATATTACGTCATGAGACAGTCCCGACAAACACGCTGCTTGAATTCGCCCTTTTACATATGGCGAATCAAGGTCTATGCTAACGACCGGAAGCGAATCCTTCGTCCTGTTAGCAAACTGTACTTCCACCGTCTCACCTGTATAATCTCCAGGTTTAACGTATCTACGGTCTACCAAGGCCGGGTAACTACAGCCAGTGTCATACAGCACCGTGGCTTCCTTACCATTTACCGTAGCTCTCGCTATATTCGTAGACTCCACTGTTTTCCTTTTCTTAACAGTATTCGGAGTTACCGAATTAACCGTTGTCGGACGATACTTCCTACAGTCCTTGACAACATGGCCTGGTTTATTACAGCCATAACACACTGGCTCACCTCTTCTACCCGAGGTATCCCTATCTACCCCTTGAGTCTTTCCCGACCCACGGAAATGTACTTGGCTGGGATTTCCGGCCCCTGTCCTCCCACCATTTCGATCATTTCGTCTATGGGTTGCCACCTCAGTGGTCTTTCTAAGCTCACCGATTCCAGGTCGGTCCCTACCATTCCAAGTAGTCGGACGCGCATGCGCGCTCTCATAGCGCTCGGCCATTATGCTTATCTCATCCAAAGTTGAGAATTCGCGCTCCGCCAAAAACACAATTAAATCTTTTCTGTAGGTACTTAACACGTGTTCTTTTAAAATCTCTTCGCGAATACCTTCGTACGTTAACGCGGTGCCAGACATTTTTATCCATTTATCAAAAATCACGCGCACTCGACTGTGAAATTGCGCGTGTGTTTCGGTAGCCCTTTTCGACGATTCCCTAAAAAGTTTCCGGAACGTTTCCGCTGATAACTCATAGTGGCGAAGTAGAGCTTTCTTCAGCGCGTCATAATCGTCTATGTCGGTTGGGGTCATGTTGTGGTACACGTCTTTCGCTGCCCCCTGCAAAAAGGCTGAAATATTGATGGCCCACTGGTCCTTAGGTATTTGATGAACCAGGGCCAACTTTTCAAACTGCGTCAAAAAGTTGTCAATTATTTCTTCCTTGTCATTAAACATCGGCATGGTTAACTGTATGGGTCGTCTGTCTTCCACGCGACTACTCGGGGTGTCCGGACGTACGTTCGATTCTTCACCCCTCCTGAACTCAGCTTCGAGCCTTAGTCTCTCCATGGCTAGTATATGCTCCCTTTCTCTTACCTTTTCTTCTGCTTGTAGTCGCGCGAGTTCCACTTCTCTCTCCTTCTCTCTAGTTTTATCTTCCGCCTGAAGTCGGGCTAATTCCATTTCTTTCTGTTTCTCCTTCTCTCGTTCCCTAGCTTTTTCTTCCTTGTGTTCTTTCAAACTTCTTTCCATAAATTCAGTTAGTTTGTCACCCTCATACCCAAGTTCGTCTTTTCCAATGGATTTAAATTCCTTTAGTAACTGTCTGTCGCCATTACGTATGTTTTGTCTTTCCCTTTTCTCTAGAACTATGTCCTTAACTGACCTACAATCAGGGATTTTCCCTTCGAAAATAGTTTGACCTAAAATAACCTTATCTGCAGCGAGATGGACAGGTCGAATCAGCCGCAATTAATTGACCAGACCGAAATTCCAGTAACAGTGGGATACTGCTAACGAGACGTGACTAATTGATATCTAAAATACAGTACTGCCCAAATAATTGGTTCTTGTCTCAAGACTATTTAGGTAGTACCACTTTAACGCTTATAATAATTTCACACAGAAGGTATAAATCTCAAATTCTACAAACCACTTTTAACGTAAACAATTTGCATGCAAGTATACAAAAATAGCAGACAATGTTTGATTCACTCGATTCCTACTTAATAATAATAGCAAATTTATGCCTTTGTTCAAAATACGCTCAGATACTTCAATCACAATGAACCTTCAGATCCCAAGACGAAGCCCCCACTTTGTAACGTGGGTGCGCTGGCGGGTGATCAAAGTGTTATTAAGACAATATTGCACAAGGCCTGGTCAGAGGTATTGCGCAACTTGGAAACAACACTTGAAGACCGCCTCCCACTAATTGGCGTTATCTAGGAGATGATCGCTACGGTGTGATATGCCCGGTCAGTGAGTATAGTAATCTGAGATGGTACTTTGAACAAGACAATACACGAGCCCCCGTAAAGATAAAATATGAATTTAATTGAAAATACAATTAAGAAAAGAATGACACTGTGAATTACACTTTCTCTCTTTCTGAATACAATTAGTTCAGAAAAAATACAAATACTGAAGCTTTAAAATAATGGATACATTCAAAGAATCCAATCACTAATGAAAATAAATGAAGTTAACCGTTAATACTGAGAGTAAATTTCATCAAGGAATCGAATGTTCATTTAACATTGGACTGTTGAATGATTCAACATGACCTTTTTCGTTGACTGGTTTTTCTTTCTTTCCCCTGCGTGCGTCCGTCTCCAGCTTGCTCTTTGATTGAACTTATTCCACACTCTGACTTCTTATTTCTTTCCTTTTTGACTTCTCGCTGTTTTTCACTCTTGCCCAAAATAAACTATTGCCGTTGACTTCTCGCTGATTCTCACTCTTGCCAAAGTAAACTATTTTTCCTTTGTAAAAGAAAAGGTAAAACGCCCTAAGTATCTCGCTACTTTCAGAATTGCGATTGTTCGTCCGTCTTCATGTTCGAACAATCAGATCTTACTATCAGTGTTATCATTCATACGGCTAACAATTTCTATACATGTTTTCAGATCAATAGAGCTATACTGTTAATTATCGACATCAGAATTCGGGAAAGTCATATTCCCGTAAATCATTACGTAAAGTGAGGCAATATAACATAACATACAATCCATATTTACTAATATGATAAATTCAAATTAATGTAACACTTTCCAATCATAAATATACACGGCGGGTTTTCTACACCACCAATTTACCTACGTAAGTATATAAGGTAAAATGCTAATTCAGAATTCAAAATACATTATTAAATCACTGTAAAACCGACTATCCATACAAAATATGAACACGTCATGCATCTGTAACAAAGAAACATATCCAAGTACGTTATTAAATCAATGTAATACGGAACTATTTGTAGCGTAGAATCGATACATTATGCATTTAAGACAAAGATAAACAGCATATACATTACATCATAATAAAGGTGAATTTGAGCTAAATACCTTTGTGGTTTTGGCGTCTTACAATCGTTCCACATTCAGTTTAACTGGAACCCAATTTTACGAACGTCTTTCTTTCAAAGACGTACGGAGTCTTCTCCGGGATTGGAATCAATTAATCTGACCGTCTCTTGCAGACGTCTTCCTAGACTGACTAACATCGTTTGATACGAACTATATATTTCCCGATTCTGGGTTTCGACCCAACCCTCTGTCCTGTACATTTGACCAATCGGCATAAACGCTATTCTTACTGACCTTATGGAAACCGTCTCTCACGATGCCAAAAATGCCACTTAGGATCGAGATGTCACATTATCGTTTGTCTTAATCATTTTTGAAAGCTCTACGTGAGTAATCCCATAATTTTACGTGTCAAACACTCAGTCCGTTTCCACTTTAATTATTGAACCAAGCCTGACCAAGTTTAAGAAAACATTCTTTCCGTTCAACTCTAGTCCAAGACAGTTGATTGTCGGCTAGCCTACGAATTAATTACTGGATGTCACTGACGAAAAATTTGGCACTTGACATATATATATATATATATATATATATATATATATATATATATATATATATATATATATATATATATATATATATATATATATATATATATATATATATATATATATATATATATATATATATATATATATATATATATATATATATATATATATATATATATTAAATTAATGATGTAATTTATCAATGTAATCTATTTTAATGTTTTATATTTTCAGTATCTTTACGGACGAGGATATTCGATTAGTTTAGGACAGACTCCGAAACATCAAAGACGCATAATGAATATTTTGGATGATAAAACTGGTCTAATCTTTTTGTTGCTTTGTCTGTTGGTGTTGTTGTTTTTGTCGTTCGCCCAATTTGGCAATTATGTATGATGTTCATAGATTGTATTTATCTACATGTAAATATAAATATTCTAAACAAAAGAACATTTCGTAACTTTATTTATTGAAAGATCCAATTTTGGGCGTATCATTTAAAATAACACATCAGTTATCTAATTAACTTCATTTATGTGTAGAACGTTTAAAGATTTTGTATAGGTGTAATCATTTTAAATCTAGCAATGCTTTTAAAGAGCCAAAATCTCTAATTTTCCTAATATGTACTTCAAGTATATTTCGACATCTTGGGAAGAAAAAGATATATATTTAGATGAATTCTCGATTCCTTGATTTATAGTTATCAAAAATATACAATATACTTGTACTGTTTTCTCAACTTTGCAAGGACTTTTTTTTACGTACAGCAAATGAAAGGTACAGCGTCTATCAGAAGGACCGATATTATTCGTTCTTCTTTCTTTCTAAATAATATCTACTGAATAAAACTGTGATAAAAATTATCAAAAATGGGTAATGATTTAATATTACACGTATGAAACTCTTTCAATAATATCCGCTTTTTGTAGTGGTGGTAGTTTTAACGAAACGAAGCTCATCGTTAATGCTTAATTATTTCCGAGAAAATGATTCGCAAATATTTCTCAGGTGATGCCACTAAAACACTCGTGTGTTCGTTAGTACTTTCAAGACTGGACTATTGTAACTCAATTCTGTCTGGTTCGTCTCAATATCTACTCCAGAAACTCCAAAATGTTCAAAACACAGCTGCTCGGATAATCTTAAGAGTACCACGATAAGAGCACACCTCCATGCTGCCATATACCCTACACTGTCTATCCATTGGATCCAGAATCAATCACAAACTTTTTTCTCTGTACTACGTTTCACTGATGGACTCCAGTCCAACATACCTATCTGGCCTCAACCATGCGTAAACACCAGCAAGATACTTACACTCCTCTTCTGAGAATTGTATACTCAGTATTCCCACTATGATTACAAAGTCATATGGACAACGTTCTTTTGCATACCAGGACCATGCAACGTGGAACGAATTGCTTTTTGAAATTAGACACATATACACAGTTATCCATTTCATTAGTGCTCTTAAAACTCACTTTTCGACTGCAAGAACAAACTTTAAGACCTAGTAATATTTCCTATCTTAAATAATTCCAGCATTTTTTACTTTTTCTAATTTTTTTCTAGTGTTTATTTTTTTTGTTTTTTGTTTTTTGTTTTGGTAATCATGTCATTATAGATGTCGTAACGAGAGTGGAGCTTCTAAAGATTAGGTGCTATACAAAGTCCTCATTATTATTATTATTATTATTATTATTATTATTATTATTATTATTATTATTATTATTATTATCGCAACTCTCAATGACATAGAAGCAGCATGGATTACAAATCTGACGCTCTACTTAATGAACTCCCCGGCCTTGTCCTACTGAAAGTGTTATTTATGGCTGCTCTGTATAAAAGGTCGCAGAAGTGCAGAAAAAATACGATAAGCTTTTCATTAGGCTGAAATTCCGTACATAGGTCTTTCATTTTATTCATTGTGTCTCTTATCCACAGATTCTAGGAATGGACTTTAGAATTCGGCATTGATATGTGTTCAAGTGGTTGTGACGATGATTTATTATTTTATCATTTTGTATTTTCAAACACGTTACCGTGTTTAGGAGTGTAATTACAGCAAAGATTGACGTGTCTTACGCGCGTTTTTGAAAACCTTCAAATGATTTCAAGTTTAAAGAGACAATTTAACCACTCATCCAAACGCTTGGGATTTAATAAAACAACTCGCTGTTTTTACTACGTGAATGACTCTCTGTCTCTGTCTCTGTCTGTCTGTCTGTCTCTCTCTCTCTCTCTCTCTCTCTCTCTCTCTCTCTCTCTCTCTCTCTCTCTCTCTCTCTGTTTGTAATCAGGACACATTCAATATACTGAACATTCAAAAATTTTTTTTACAATGTTTCGATGTAGATCCCACTTAATCCTTAAAGTTTTTTTTACAGGTTCAAAGGTATAGAGTTCCAAATGAAATCCAGTAGTGTTCCGCATGAATTCCAATCTTTAGATGTACTGATGTACTAACAGCCTGGAATAATGTTAAGGTGCTAGCAGTCTTTTATGAATCGCAATGATATACTCAAAAGAGTTTCAAAATAAATTCATAATAATTCCAAAATAATAATGCTGCCTTCAGTCAAAGAGCGTTTTATTATTCCAGTGAATAATTTAATTAAGTAGATCTTCTCAGAAAATACTGATTCCATTTCAGATGATAAGACCGGAATTATTAATTCTAAGTTAAACAACCCTAATATAAAATCCCAAGTCACAATATGATGACCATGATTATCGTTTTCTTAGAAAACTTTCCATCAAGATGTGAACATAATTCAACTTAGTCATATAATCTCAAACCCCTATATCAGCAATAACAAAATACAAATTTAATATGCATAACGAGTATAATAAATATGTTTCAAAGTTACTTGAAATATTGGATAATTTGTATACTGTACTTGCAAAGAGCGAATAAAAGTGTCTGTGTTGAACGAGAATGCAGGCAGCATAAGCACTGATCACGAAGAAAATGCAGTCGTAAATCTAACCTTGAGGTTGCGTGACAATAAAGACTACATTCATAAATCTGCCATGGAGGATGCATGGCAATAAAAGTACATTACCACTATCCTTCCATGACAATAAAAGTACATTACCACTGGATTTCCATGACAATAAAAGTACATTACCACTGGATTTCCATGACAATAAAAGCTAAAGCCGTAAATCCACCATGGACGTATTGTGATAGTATCATAGTACCGTAGTACTAAATCTACCGCGGAGGATGCGTGACAATACAAAGTAGAGCGTAAATCTACAATTAAGTTTCAATGAAAATAAAGTGTTGTCTTAAACCAGTCGTAAGTCTACTATGGTGGTTGCATGACAATGAAACGTGTGGTCGAATAAACTGTTTTTAAAAGTTCTTGAAAGAAATCCATTTAAATAAACCAAAAAAAAAAACAAAAAGAGGAACTAACCTTTTCTATAATATTTGTAACACCCTAGAATGGGCACTTCTGTTTCGTTTGTTTTAGATGTCTACATGCATGAAACTATTCATCTTTTAAACTCTTCAAAATGCTGTAAATACTATGAAAAGTTATGCATGAGGACATACAGGTTTAGTCACTTTTACTCTATCGCGTGCCATGGAACATACATTAAAGGAATAGGGAACCTACAAGATGATTTTATATTATCTGATTGCCTGTCGTTCAAAATTATACTTTATCTTATTCCCGTACACCGTTCTCGCTCCGTTTAGTAATTAAAAGGAAATATTTAGGCTATCCGCACAAGTGCCCGAGAGTTAATGAGATACGTATCACGTGGTCGGTAGTGACGTCACAGGATCTATTGCTAACAGTAAACATAGCATACTCCAATGGTTGCTAGCATGATTCAGATAATTTCTTTCCCATTTGCATCATGGAAAATTGCGAGAACGATTTCCCATACTTCTCTGTAAGCGTGAACAATTTACCGTATCAGCTTGAGCCACGTTTGAAGACTTAACAACGAAGAATGTAGTGATGACAACGGCGTTATGTTCTTCGAATGTCACTGTCAGAAAGATGAGGATAGTTTGCAGAATGAAGAAGGACGACTCGAGAAAACACAATGGTTTGTACCGATTTATACTTGTAGCAGGCATTTCATATACTGCATATATAAAAATGAGCAGAACGCACGTTACATTTCACTAACTGAAACTGAAACTTTGCCAACTCCTGTGTATAAATATGCAAGCTTTGGTGCACCCAAATTTCGATAATCGTCCCTCGATTGCCTGAAACTTTTAAAGATTACCGATACTGCGAGTTATCAAAGCAGATGCTCGTAAAGCTGTATTTTTGTCTTTATGTCTTGCTAAGTTAAACATTTTTAAAAATATTAATTAGCAATGTTTTCATAATTTTTAAAGCAATGAAAGTCACATATTTTGTAAATTTATAATTGCTGCATTGTTGCAGAACACTTATTCTAGTGGAATAGTGACATGCAGTACACTGTAAACACACATACTTTTTTTTGTTGTTCATTATTTTGAACTTCAACTACATTTACTCCTTCACACAGTGAAATATATGTTTTCTTTTTCAAATAAAGGACAAAAGCCCATGCAGAATACAGGACTATGCAAATGAATGTCAGTACACACCAACGATTAACTCCTTCTGCCATCTATAAACATTATAATCCCAGGTTCAATGTTATCACAAGTTACACTGAATATTAATCTATTAAATACAATTTGACTCATAATATCACATGGACTTGACAGTGCTTACTCTAAACTTTGCAGGGCAACATACATGCACTGAGGAATGTTGTTTTGTCAAACTTTATTTCAAATGCAAAATCAACATGCTATTTCTAATCCACATCTTTCCATTTGAATGCTTACAAAATGTTGAAAGTGATTTTTAAACATTCTTGAATGGCCAAAATTATGCTGTGCTCTTTCCTTACAGGTGTGATTGTAGATATTGCCAAATGATTCACTTGGTAATTGAGCCCTTATGCTGTCAAAAGGTGGAGATGATTGAGAAAAAGAAGGGTGACCTGACATGTATAACCCTCCATGAAAGTTTCATTGCAAACTGCTTAAACAGACACATGCTGGAAGTATCCCTGTTTGAATACCGGGAACATCATGGACCTTTGGATGGTAATGAACCAATTACACAAGTAATTTTTCCAATCTTTCATAAATTTCTTCAAAATTCCTGTTGATATTTTTATATAAGATTTTCCTATACATTTTACAAAACAAACAATTTGCAAGATTTTCTTCAAAGTGTTTTCATATTGCAACTCATGGAGGCAACATTTATTGCAGAAGGATGCATTCCATTATGATCAAGCTGTGATGGTCTTGAACTTATGAAAAGAATGCAGTTTTTTTTAAGAAGAAAATGTAGTTTTCTCTTTTAAGACTACCCTTTTTTCTTGTTTTTCTTTGGGGTGATATCTAAACTTTTTTAACAATATATAGCCTCGATAAATAAAACTGCTTGTTTTGAGAAAGGAATAGCAGGTTTGGTATAAATTCTAATAAATACTTATGTTGACAATGATTTATACATTTTTTGTTTATCAACTAGGTTTAAAAAGTCTTCACGAACACAGTAAACAAACAACAAAGGAATAGAACTATTTTATAATGATATGGGTCATTTCACATGTATGTATATGTATTCAAAGAAGATTAATAATGTGATAACAAGATAAATATATCAAACATAATTCACCCTAAGTACTAAAAGTACAATTCAGCATAATTTACGAAAGATGAAATATCTTGACTCTTGTTCGAATTTACTCTTACATGTATTCTATATTTATTTTCAGAACATAAAGGCATATAGCATATCTACGTTTTGTCAAATGGATTTGGAATCGACTAGGCAGACACAGCCATAAAGTGCTTCCATCCTGTGTTTTGTCAAAACTAAAAGAATCTTTTTCCTTAGAGGAATATGTTGGCTTCAAATATGCTGCACCATAAAAATTATTGGATTTCAAAAAGCATGATTTTTGCTTTATGATGAGTTCATCTTTTTGAAAATTGTTTGTATGGTATGATGCTGTGAGCGGTGGCGGATACCGAGATTCCCCTTTCATGAACATGTATGCCTCTGTGTGTGCAGGCAAGATGCACCAAGATATGAAATCAATAAACTTATTTTTCATTTTGAACTTTTATATTTTCTTAATGATTGATATTAACCTGTGTCCCAACATAATGAACTTTAATAAAAATTTATTTCATGAACTACACATGTATTTAATTATTTTATTTCTAGTTCAGATTTTACTATATATTACTTTATTTCTTCTAATTACTTGCAGTGCTGGATTACCCATTAAGCACACTATACTTATGCTCAAGGCACCAGCCCAACAATAGCTTTTGTATCGCTATGAGGGAGCACTTTCAAGGATACAAAAGGCAGGTTGCATTGGCTAGCCTTTGCGGATATTAAAATTTGCTGAGCAGTCTAAATACGTATCTCTGACAATTTCAAAAGAACAAGTCGACTTCCCAGTAACCTAACAATTACTTGTGCTAAGATTTAATTAATCTAATGCATTATCTTGAAATAGTTCAACTTGATAAAATTGAATACAGCTGTATTATCAAAGTACAGACTATAATGTCTGGGAGGGCAAACAACATGATCTACATACATTCAACAATTCTGCCAAAGTAGATTCGAACACCAAAACATGTTGCTGATCTTCTGGTTTTATATCTTATCAAGCTTAAAGTTCATATGCATATCTTTAAAGTCACTATCCTCTCCATCATCAGTATCTGAATGTGGTTCATATTCTGAATCATGGTGTGTATCAGGGTCAATGTCATCCTCACTACTTGGTTCATTTTCATTATCTGAATCCTCTCTTGGTTTTAGGAGCTTGGACTGAATTGCTATTGATCTTGCAGCTCGAACCTGAATTTTGTGAGTCCTTGTGGGATCAAATTTAGCCTGAACTTCACACTTTGTTTTATTTTTTGTGGTTGGGCCTGAGGAATTGGTACAAACAATTGTATGCCGAGTTCAGCATCATCGAACTCAACCAGGGCACATGCACTTGCAGGTGTATCAAGCACATAATTTGCATTGTAACTTTGCATTGCTTGATGTAGAACCTGAAGGAAAAAAAACACAATTATTATTGACAAGAAAAAGCATTTGCAGTATCTTTGAAACATTTGAGTAGTCACATGACAACAACTGATTAATTACAATGATGGCCGCACTAAAGGGGAAAAGGAAGTTGAGGGGGAGGCACAAAGAAGTATTTATCCTATGTCATAGCCTAAGGCTCATATTTCTAGGGTGATACCAGTAGTGAAAAACATGAAATTATGTATTCCACTATATTTTAAATACACATTAGTGTTACTCTAACGTTAGTGTCATGAACAACTCTTTCCGAGATAAATATTTTCCAGAAATATATACAGTAGTATACGCAATTATTCAATTTCTGCAGCACTTGGGGTGGGGTGGGGTGTGATAATGTTTGAGAATCTGAGATGAATAAAGCTCAATTTTATGTAGGTATTATTGTTTAAATACTTCAATTTCATTATGCTCACGACATTGATAGAAATTAGAGTGCATACAACATATTTATTTACCTCTGCATTCCGCAGTTTGTGATAGGCTCTTCTTGCTAGTTTCGGTTTGACAGTTGTGAACCACTCGGATCTGTCGGTATATCTTACCCCAGTCGTAGGGTTAGAATAATATCTGGTACTGCTGTCGGCCTCAGCCTCGACTATCATTTAAATATCCCAATTCTGCACATCTTTCTGGGTCAACTTTTATACTGATCGTTTGAAAAATGAAGACTGCAAAGTCTATGAGTTACCGGCTCAAAGTTCTCACGGGGTCATGGCGACAGTAATAGATCCAAGCCGTTCGTCGGATTTTGTCTTTCGGAAATCGGAAAAATGTACTAGTCGAATTGTTGTTGCATCCAAACGCTGCACAGAGGGGCATTTTGGAAGATTCTTGGAAAATAAACTCTAATATAAAGACTAATAATCTGCCTACTCTCAAGCACTAGTGGATCAACATAACGCTAAGCCGATAGCTGCTAAGATCCTGTGACGTCACGTTTATTCGGCCTCGTTTCCACTCGACAAATATGCATATCGGAACACTCACGCAATTCTTACCCTATAATGTACTGTATATTTTTTTCAGTGCAACTGGGTCACCCCAAACTACTATTTAATTTATCATATGTATCAAAATGAGTAATATAACCACAACTTTAACTGTAAGTTCCCTTTTCCTTTAAGCACACTACACAATGCATGGCTTCTGCCGCGCTCATTTGAAGCTCTACCGGCATAATACATAGGGTAATGACCGAAGTGGGAACATAAACCGTAAATCAATACTCCTGGCTTGATCGCAGGTTCAATCCATCAATTTCCAGCATCATCAAATTGTTTGGCGCTAGGGCTCTCCGGTCAATTGTCGAACGTACATTGGTCGAAATCTGGGCTGATTATTCTGTGTGTTCTTTTCATCTGTTTGATCTTGGGGGCTCAGTGTGGGATATTACGCTTTCGGAAAGAATGGTGAAACTATGTGAGCAAGCCCATTGTACTAAAGGAATAACGGTTCTAAATGAACTCATATAGGAAACATATGGAAACACATTGTGCTACACTCATTGTTGAGTACATATACTCCTAAGTCAAGCCTGTAAAAATACTAAAATTGCATCAATATAAAATTGTCTATATAAAAAAAAATACAGATTCGATACACCCTCAAAAGATATTTTTACTAAAATTTTGCTTTTCATTATTAACCAATTATGGACAACAAAAACCATAAATACTATATTATTTGATTACCCATTGCTTGACTTTCGCACAGTTCTTCCGTATAATTAGTACCGAGTATACTAGACTCGTTGTTTGGAGAAGACAAAAAAAACATTGTAGCAGAACAGCACATAATCTGCACGTTTGGGTTATATTTGCAGCCATACTGATTTAGCAGGTCGCTTGCTTTCTTTCGACTGTTTGTTTCGTTTTTGGCAAAGTGTTGATTGTGGTCCTAAGCAAAAATAATTAAGGCAATTATTATACAATTAGTCTGATACCCCCTCCCTCCCTCCCTCCGTCACCAAATATAAGCACACACACAAAACATCTGAATCTTGTGATTTCTATTGAATGGTCGGGAGAAATCATTTATACTCACTTAGAGATCGCCATTTTTATTCGAATCAATTACTCCAAGCTCTGTACAAGCTATTTTACCTATATAGAACAACATTTTTTCATAATTCAAAACGTACTTATATATTTACGGTGTAACATCACTCATGTAGACATCAGAGTACATATAGTAAAGCAGGTTAAAAGACAGTACAACTTTCCATATAAAGACGATACAACTTTCCATATAAAGACGATACAATTTTCCATATAAAGACGATACAACTTTCCATATAAAGACAATATAACATTCCATATAAAGACAATACAACTTTCCATATAAAGACAATACAACTTTCCATATAAAGACAATACAACTTTCCATATAAAGACAATACAACTTTCCATATAAAGACGATACAACTTTCCATATAAAGACAATATAACATTCCATATAAAGACAATACAACTTTCCATATAAAGACGATACAACTTTCCATATAAAGACGATACAACTTTACATATAAAGACAATACAACTTTCCATATAAAGACAATACAACTTTCCATATAAAGACAATACAACTTTCCATATAAAGACGATACAACTTTCCATATAAAGACAATACAACTTTCCATATAAAGACAATACAACTTTCCATATAAAGACAATACAACTTTCCATATAAAGACAATACAACTTTCCATATAAAGACAACACAACTTTCCATATAAAGACAATACAACTTTCCATATAAAGACGATACAACTTTCCATATAAAGACAATACAACTTTCCATATAAAGACGATACAACTTTCCATATAAAGACAATACAACTTTCCATATAAAGACAATACAACTTTCCATATAAAGACAATACAACTTTCCATATAAAGACGATACAACTTTCCATATAAAGACAATACAACTTTCCATATAAAGACAATACAACTTTCCATATAAAGACAATACAACTTTCCATATAAAGACGATACAACAGCAAGTTAAAAGACAGAACAACATAAACAAAACTTATAAATACATGTAACACGTCAAAGAGGAGTACACTTACTAATTCAAATATATAATATGACTCCTTTGTTATGTTATT
Source organism: Unio pictorum (assembly GCA_030141615.1). NCBI lineage: Eukaryota > Metazoa > Mollusca > Bivalvia > Unionida > Unionidae > Unio > Unio pictorum. Next base: position 2,360,214 of record JARLTB010000023.1, on the reverse strand, counting down.
ATTTTAAAGCACGTTCAATGTCAGTGACTAAGCTGATTCAAACACATAGTAGTATATATCATGCAGGTAAAGGTGTTCATTGCAAAGTGACACCAGGAGACACGAGAGTACTTAAAGTTAAAATAGAAGGTACTCTCTTACAATATGCGTTAAATTGCAGTATTCAAATGTATGCTAGTGAAGAAGGTACCCCTATAGCTAAGGCGTCATTGACTATTAAATAGATAAACAAAACGCCAATTGACAGTGCGGCCCTGACCAAGTCTGATTCAGTCTTTTCAATTCTTTGTAGTAGGAAATTGTTCCTGTTTGGGTGTATGGGTGTCCGACAGTGTATTTGCAAGGCATATTGGTGCCCTAGGCGAAACCAGATATCTGGCGCCCCCCTCCCACTCACACCCTCCCCCACCCGCCCATCATTATTTGCCCATTAGCCCAGCGCCCTAGGCGATTGCCTAGTTCGCCTAGCGGAAGCGCCGACCCTGGTGTCCGAGGAGGGGCCGTACCTCTGGTTGGAGGAAGCTGTCCACTTCCTTCGGGGGGGGGGGTAGCTCGCCCACCTTCGCTCCCCACTTGGCACTCAGTTCTCACCTGTGTCTCTAAGAAGCTGTGGCATGCGCAGCAGCCACATCTCTCATAACGGCCTCGACTACCGGCTGAACCATGCTGATGGTAGCCAAACCCTCGTTGAGTTAGGCGTTGTTTATCTAGCATGTGAAGACTGGATTCGGCAGCCTGCACGTATGAACCACCAAGCTGTTCAACAAACAGAAAGGCTATCCCAGCAAAGCGTCGCGGTGCGCTATGAGTTCGACGAGACACGTAGGACGTCCTGGTTATCTACTGCACTCATATCCGTCTCCGGCCGTCTCGACTTTGTCATGCAGCTGGACTCATATGGTTTTAAGAGAGAAAGCGACGTCGACGAAATGCACAACTCTTCCTCACTTAAAACAAAGTCACCGCACAAATCACTCTAGTCATAGACACAACAACAACGACATTAACACATTAACCCCTAGCGACGACTTTACAGGGCATGAGGTAGTAACCTACTTCCAAGGTCTGTAGCGTCAAGGTCATACATGATACACTAAAGTGGGTGGTATCATGGAAAGGTAGACAGATGTAGCTCTACAATGATAGCAAATAATCTGGACATTTTATTTGCACTACAAAATACAGAGGGAAAAACCGAAGTTTTTGGACCCGTCTTTGTTTTGGACCCAAAAATCGCCCATTGTAGGATTCCGAATTTGTGTCCAGATTTTAGACATTATGGCCTCAGATCTACGGCAGACCGGTCTGAAACCCACACAGATAGATGAACCTGTGCAAAAAGTAGGATAAGGTGAGCATTTTGAATAAAGAGTCTTATTCATACGAAAATTATGGGCCTGTTAAGCAATAAAATAAAAATAAAAAATAAAAATATCTCCAATTTTTACTCTTCTGCTCATGCGCCAGAAAACTAACCAATGACAAACATTTTCTTTAGCACGACTAGCCATTTGTCTAACGGAATATTGCTTGGAAATCGATGGATTACGATGTATTCAGAAATAGTCCCCAAAATGTGTTTCCTACTCGCATTGCATGCGAAAACAGCAAAAACCTCCAGGGCTTAATGTGTTAACAACAAGTCGGAGAGTGTTCTATTTCAATTGGCAGGCTATTTCAGACTCTGGGAACGTCAAATCTGAAGAAAACAAAACAACGTTTAAGTTATTACTGTGTCGCTATTAAGACCGCTAATCAGTTCTTCATTTCCTGATGTGTCAGGAGGAATTTTTATCATTGACATTGATAAGTCGGTAATTGATATGTCACTGCATCTTTTTTGATGTTATAGTTTATCAATGGTTACACATGAAAGGCTATATAGCACCTGGTCCAATAGAGTACGATTCCCTTGATTAAAAGATATGATACTACAGTGTCCAGGGCCGGACCTGCTATAGGGGCCCAGGGGACCCGCCCCCCCCCCTTTAAAAAAAAACAAAAAAACCTATTCACTGCTTTTGATAAAAGATGCAAAGGGGGTTCCGAATTTTTTAATTTTTTATTTATTTTTCTTATCTTTTTAAAATATTTTTTCTTTTTAGTGTTTTTAAAACATTGCAGTTTTTAGTCACTTTTGTTAGATCCCTTTTTCAAGGTTCAGATAGCACCAGATTGCACCATTTTGCATCCTTGAAAAAAAAAATCGGGGGGGTCATAAACCCGGACCCTCCCCCCCCCTAGAAGGCTCGGCGCTTCGCGCCTACTCTTAACCAATAACAGGTCTGCCCCCCCCCCCATAAAAACTTAGGTCTGGCCCTGAGTGTCCGCACCCGGGCTTATGTAGGCAGGATCCGAACAGTGTGTGTGTGTGTGTGTGTGTGTGTGTGTGTGTGTGTGTGTGTGTGTTCATAAACCTTGGTTTGGTTGGGTAGTGTATGAAGGTTATTGAGTGCCAAGGTAATTTCAGCATAGTGCCATTAGTTTCCTTTGTACATCGCTTTCTGCTATATAAATTATGCGTGAAAGAAGAGCAAAAACGTGTTGCTACCCAGCGTTTTTGTTTTCTTTCTTTGTGTTTTCACAAGTTTACCTTCATTTATAAAGCATATTAAATGCGCGGTTGACCTATTCGTCGACCATTACGTCCAGAGAGCTGTTGTTCCATTCCATCACTGTTTGTTTTCTAGTCAGCTACCCAAGCTGAATTATTTGCTTTCCAAACGTTTTATACAGTCAGAATTGGCAACTTACACCACATTCACTAATTATAACTTACACCACATTCACTAATTATAACTTACACCACATTCACTAATTATAACTTACACCACATTCACTAATTATAACTTACACCACATTCACTAATTATATGCAGCTGCGTCTAAGTGAAACCTTAAAAATGTGCACTTCTTGGGCGTTACGATTAAACAAGGTGTTCTTTCCATATGGCACACGAGGTGAACAAACTAGTTCACATTTGACCAATGCAATGCACTATAGTGTTCAAGCTTGTGTACTATGGTGAACCATGAAGTGTACCATGGTAAGATTTATATTTCACTTTCTCTTTAACTCATATAGTTTTAAAGTAAGTAGCATTATTTGCAAACAGTGATGTATTCTGTTAACTTTCTTCATTGTTGTTGTTGTTAGCATTGTTATTTTTATTTCAAAGATGATAATAATCATGACAACCGCGATGATGATGATGATGATGATGATGATGATGATGATGATGATGATGATGATGTAATGGTTGCAATTTATTTATTTTGTATTTATGTTTTTATTAGCAGTATTGTCATGGTGGTTTTTACGGGTAAATTGTTCTTAATAAAGTATATTATGATACAGTTTACACTCTGTTATTATTATTGTTGTGATTGTGATGTCACTGAAATATTCCTTCTATATACATGCATATACATACAGAGACAAACATACACACGTATATATATATATATATATATATATATATATATATATATATATATATATATATATATATTCATTTTCCTCTACAGGATTATAAAATGACTCGCGACTGTAATGTATAATTTTTGTATTGTTTGTTGGCTTCTTTTCACGATGATATGTTTTGTACATCTATATTAAGTGACTGACTTTATTCAATAATTGCGTTTCTGACAAACTTCGTGTTATTTTCGAACATCATATTACATAGGTCATATTTCTGCACGATTTTAGAAAACGATTTAAGACCATTATTAATGTAGGTAAACACGAAAATCTCACAAAAAAGGAAAAGAAATATATTATTTTAGATTTTTCAGCTTCGATTCAATTTATAACGGAGATTTCACCGTCCGTAGTATATATAAAAAATATATAACATCCACTGGTTATTCTTTCTTTCAAATGACTCGCCAAATTAGACCATCTGTATTAATAACATAAACTTGACAAAGTAGTCCTGAAATGAAGCAAAACTTAAGGTGCAAAATGACTGAGATGATTATCTACATCTGATTTCAAAAGCCAGCTGTTAATCATCTTTTATGATAAAGGCCAAATATCAGATTAGGAAGCGTAGGATCGTTCCATTTCTACGTGAAAGTCATTATGATAATGCCAGCAGCTTAATATTTGCACCGCAGTTTATTCATTAAACTACGATGGCCGATAACGGCCGTATTCAACCGATTGTAGCGTCCGAGTGCCCGCAAGAAGGAAATACTCACATAGGTACAATGTAATATTGTCACTCATGTGATCAGATAGTCAAATGATGGACATATGGGACGAAGCTGACTTTCAAACCATGTATAAGTACGTGAACCAGATACACAATTATGACTATCTGTCCTCAATTATGTAACCTTTACCTGCTAAATAATACCGCCAATTGTCTTCCCAAATAAAAATTAAAAGAAAAGAAAAGAAAAAAAATAAATGAGGGTTCTTGATCTTTGTCTCACCATTGGTCTTGAAGGGATTCATAAGTTTGACTGTTTAACCATTGGTCTTGAAGGGATTCATAAGTTTGACTGTCTAATCATTGGTCTTGAAGGGATGCATAAGTTTGACTGTCTAATCATTGATCTTGAAGGGATGCATAAGTTTGACTGTCTAATCATTGTTCTTGAAGGGATGCATAAGTTTGACTGTCTAACTATTGTTCTTGAAGGGATGCATAAGTTTGAATGTCTGACCATCGTTCTTGAAGGGATGCATAAGTTAGACTCTCTAACCATTGGTCTTAAGGGGATGAATACGTTTGACTGTCTCACCATTGGTCTCAAGGAGATAAATAAGTTTGACTGTCTCATCATTGGTCTTAAGGGTATGAATAAGTTTGACTATCTCACCAATGGTTTTGAGGGGATGAATACATTTGACTCTCTCACCATTGGTCTCAAGGAGATGAATCAGTCTGACTTCATGCCAATTGGTCTTGATGGGATGAATAAGTTTTACTCTGCCCATTGGTCTTGAAGTGAGTATTAAGTTTGAATTCCTCCCCATTGGTCTTGAAAGGATGAATAAGTTTGACTTCTTCTCCATTGGTCTTGAGGGGAGGATTAAGTTTCACTTCTTCACCATAGGTCTTTCAAATGAAGATTAGCTTTGACTTCCTCCCTATTGATATTGATGGAATCAATAAATTTGACTATCTTACCATTGGTCTTGATGGGACTGGCTAAATCTGACTTTCTACATATTGGTCTTGATCAGAGGACAAAGTTTGACTAGCCATTGGACTGAAACAATAAAGTTAGCAATGTAGTCTGTAAAAATTTCGTACTTAATATAATAGAGTGTATTCTTTTTCATAGTCATCATTATTAACTGTATCAGTTCTGATGTATATCAAGGATAGTCATCATTATTAACTATATCAGTTCCGGTGTATATCAAGGATAGTCATCATTATTAACTGTATCAGTTCCGATGTATATCAAGGATAGTCATCATTATTAACTGTATCAGTTCCGGTGTATACCAAGGATAGTCATCATTATTAACTGTATCAGTTCTGATGTATATCAAGGATAGTCATCATTATTAACTGTATCAGTTCCGGTGTATATCAAGGATAGTCATCATTATTAACTGTATCAGTTCCGGTGTATAACAAGGATAGTCATCATTATTAACTGTATCAGTTCTGATGTATATCAAGGATAGTCATCATTATTAACTGTATCAGTTCCGATGTATATCAAGGATAGTCATCATTATTAACTGTATCAGTTCCGGTGTATACCAAGGATAGTCATCATTATTAACTGTATCAGTTCTGATGTATATCAAGGATAGTCATCATTATTAACTGTATCAGTTCCGGTGTATATCAAGGATAGTCATCATTATTAACTGTATCAGTTCCGGTGTATAACAAGGATAGTCATCATTATTAACTGTATCAGTTCTGATGTATATCAAGGATAGTCATCATTATTAACTGTATCAGTTCTGATGTATAACAAGGATAGTCATCATTATTAACTGTATCAGTTCTATGTATATCAAGGATAGTCATCATTATTAACTGTATCAGTTCTGATGTATATCAAGGATAGTCATCATTATTAACTGTATCAGTTCTGATGTATATCAAGGATAGTCATCATTATTAACTGTATCAGTTCCGGTGTATATCAAGGATAGTCATCATTATTAACTGTATCAGTTCCGGTGTATATCAAGGATAGTCATCATTATTAACTGTATCAGTTCCGGTGTATATCAAGGATAGTCATCATTATTAACTGTATCAGTTCCGGTGTATATCAAGGATAGTCATCATTATTAACTGTATCAGTTCCGATGTATATCAAGGATAGTCATCATTATTAACTGTATCAGTTCCGATGTATATCAAGGATAGTCATCATTATTAACTGTATCAGTTCCGGTGTATATCAAGGATAGTCATCATTATTAACTGTATCAGTTCCGGTGTATATCAAGGATAGTCATCATTATTAACTGTATCAGTTCCGATGTATATCAAGGATAGTCATCATTATTAACTGTATCAGTTCTGATGTATATCAAGGATAGTCATCATTATTAACTGTATCAGTTCCGGTGTATAACAAGGATAGTCATCATTATTAACTGTATCAGTTCTGATGTATATCAAGGATAGTCATCATTATTAACTGTATCAGTTCTGATGTATAACAAGGATAGTCATCATTATTAACTGTATCAGTTCTGATGTATATCAAGGATAGTCATCATTATTAACTGTATCAGTTCTGATGTATATCAAGGATAGTCATCATTATTAACTGTATCAGTTCTGATGTATATCAAGGATAGTCATCATTATTAACTGTATCAGTTCCGGTGTATATCAAGGATAGTCATCATTATTAACTGTATCAGTTCCGGTGTATATCAAGGATAGTCATCATTATTAACTGTATCAGTTCCGATGTATATCAAGGAATTTACACCCATTATGGTTAGTGCTATATGTGACATACATAATTTAATCCACTGAACTTATAACATACAAAAATATGCTCAAGTTTAGTTTGTATCAGCATTCCTAGGTAAAGATCATTCTAATGGAGGGGGCAGGTGTGAGAAGCGAATGAACTCACATATCAGTGTAACAAATTGACGTCCGAAACAGGGAGTTTAAAACAAAAAAAAAGACAAAAAAAAAAACGCGAATACAGTTTATGTGCATATGGGAAATGGGAATAAATAAAATACATGGACATTAACAATGTGTACTTGTATTAGCTATGTAAATTCCTCTAATTAGTTTTGTCCTTTTAACAAGTTGTTTGTGACACAATCTACTCTTTTCTTTAAGATGACACTTATTTATGTCACAGCCATATAATGTCTTTGTAGCATGTCAGCATCATGACTTCCAACTTAAACCCCCTACAGAATTTCATCCAGTATTATTGATCGGTAAGTCGATGGATGGTTGAACCGATAAATGGAACATATCGTGACATTTTCTTTTTCGTTTTATTTGACTTCCTCCCCATTGGTCTTGACGAGACATTTTCATTTTAGTTTTATTACATGTCCTATTTCACAGCATATATTGATTATAGAAGAATATCGTTAACCTTTATTTTAAACCTGTGTATGTATGTATGTATGTATGTATGTATGTATGTATGTATGTATGTATGTATGTATGTATGTATGTATGTATGTATGTATGTATGTATGTATGTATGTATGTATGTAGAGATTTAGGATAGTCAGCTATGCATATTTTTGTACTGCTTGGACTCTGTGTGTGTGTGTGTGTGTGTGTGTGTGTGTGTGTGTGTGTGTGATTTGGATTGTTAAAGTAGCTTGAACAATTTTCCCGTCATATCTGCAGTGTGGTAGTTTATAGGCATTAACTTAGACTACATCAGTGTGATGGCTGAGCGATACGAGAGTCAACACTCTCGTCCAACCACCTGGGGTGGCAGGGATCGACCCAGCGCCACTGACGTTAGAAAGACTAATGGATTGGCATATTATAGTCGGAATGGTCACAATGGTTGGAATCTAGGGACTGATAATCCAAGCCGTGACCATTTCAGTGGCCCAGAAAATTACCAAGGAGTAGATTAGGGTACCCCTGGTAAGAAATATGTTCTTGTATTGTTATGGTTGCAATAAACCTGGTCATATTCATAGTCTGCGTCAGAAAGTGGTAATCGTTATGTGCGAAGAGTTGATGTTCCTGAAGAGATACTAACTGACCAAGGGATGCAAATTGTTAGCCAGGTGATGGAAGAAGTGAACCGGTTACTTTCCATTTGGAAATGACTACTACCCGGTATCACCATGCAGTGCAATGGTCTAGAAGTGCGTTTCAATTGGACTTTGAAACAAGCTCTGAAGAAGCCGTGAGAAGGTTGAACCAAGGACTGGGACTAATACCTTCCCGTGATACTTTTCGCGTACCGCGAGGTACCTAAGCTAGTCTATAATTTTCACCTTTCGAACTAGTTTATGCGAGGACAGTGAGAAGACCCGTGGCTGTATTGAAGCAGTTATGGACGGATGTAAAAGCCAATGAGGATGTACGAACGATGTATCAGTATGTTGTTGATCTCTGTCACAAGCTGGAGGATGTTTGCAACTTGGTTTAGAAGAGGGCGAAGGAACGGCATTTTGTTGCTGGTGACAAGGTGTTTGTTTTGTTACTGTTTGAGCACAACAAACTCCATGTATCCAGGAGGGGATCGTTCGTTATCACAGAAAAGAAGGTTGTACAGAACTACCGTATCCAGGTAGGGGATAAGGAGAAGTTCTACCACGTTAACCTTCTTAAATTATTTTGTGAAATGGATACACCCACTGCGTTCGTGGTTTATACAGTTGTAACTGAAGAACCGGACAACAACGGAATAGTGGCGTAAGTACTTCCTAGCTGTCCTTTGTCAGAACAACGTGAAGAGATGGAGGAGACACTTCACGACTACTCAAGTGTCTTGACAGAAAGGCCAGGCCTCGCGGACTTGGAGGAGTTCAGTTTACAGTTGCTGGATGAAACGCATGAGAAACTGAAACACTGTCCACTACCTTATGCTAAGTTAAAGACTATGCTGGACGAAATGAGAATTATGCTTGACTTAGGGGTCATCGAACCAGCCGAATCTGCATATAGTTCACCGGTTGTTTTTAGTATAGAAGAAGGATGGTGGTCACCGCTTTTGTGTCGACTATCGCAAATTAAACAGGAGCACAGAATTCCAGATCGAAATGTTACCGTATTCTGAGTCCATATTTGTTGGAGTAACCAATCCCAAACATTAGGATATTTCTTTCAAGGGATATTAACAAATTCCAGTTCGTAAGGAAGATCATCCAAAATGTGCCTTTGAAACACCAGATGGGACATATGAATGGGTAGTCACGCCGTTCGGCGTCCAGAATGTACCCAGCATCTTCACCCGAATGATTAGGAAACTGCTATAACCTGTAAGAGTGACCGGAGTTTAAAATTTCATGGATGATTTGTTACTGGCGACACCTCCTTGGGAAGAACACGTGATCTTACTGAGAAAAGTTATGGAACAACTTCGACAGGCAGGGCTCACTACCCGACCCTCAAAATATCACATATGATTTTGGAGACTGACGTATCTAGGACACATAATCAGATACATTAACCCCAGACAGTGTTAAAGTCAACCAACTTCAGAACGCCTCAAGTCCAACTACAAAAACATGTATGCGATCTTTATTAGAACTTGCAGGTTATTATCGTCAGTATGTTTACACATTTCAGCACTATTGCAGGTCCGTTGACTGCCTTGACAAGAAATGAGGCTCCGACATATGTTATTTGGACATACGCGTGTGAGAGAGCAGTTCAGGCGTTAAAAAAATAGGTTGAAGTCAGACGTCCTAGTGAGACTACCGGACGTGACAAAAGGCTTTGGCTTACGTACCGACGCTTCTGACAGGGGTCTTGCTGCACTTGTATTGCAGAAGCATGACGGGAACTTATGCTCGGTTCTTAAGGTAGCTAAAAGTTGTTACCAGCTGAGCGTAATTATTCGGTTATCAAAAGAGAATGCCTAGCGATTATTTTGGGATCTCAAAATGTCGGCGCTATCTGTAAGGGCGAAGGTTTATTCTGGAAACTGACCACCAGCCACTTGCTTATTTATCCCAAGCTAACTTGACAAATGGTCGTTTAATGAGATGGTCATAATTTCTTTAGCAGTATTAAGTGCAACTGCGTTGCATTAAAGGCAGCAACAGCATAGGAGCAGATTGTATGTGTAGACTAATTTGTTCTGAGGCGAAAGGGTCACCTAAGGACAAGTAAACAATAACTTTGATGCAGCTTCAAGATTCGGAGAGCGAAATACCAGATTTTCTCATAGAATGGGGGCTTGGAGTATCGAATATTGAATAAACAGTGAACTTTAAAGTTGAATGCACCGAGCATGCAGATTTTATATTTAGACCAGGGGAGTAATTGAAAAAGGGTCAGTTCGACTTTTATTCTTATTTTTCTCCCTTCTTAGTGTTAAAACTTCAAACGGGCATGTGTTACGATTCATAAATTGACAGGAAATCTTAAAGTGGATTTGAGAAAGAGACAGCTGAACTTCCTATCCGTGTAAAATAGTCATTCTTCAAAGGGAAAAGTTATATAACGTAGCTCAGAGATTCTGACTGAAGAAACAAATGGTTCTCTTAGGAAATTGTATTAGAAACCGCTGCTTATATTGGCCAAGTGAAAGTAAGTACATCTTGGAAGTAATAGTCATTTAAAGTGACAACCTTGTTCGAAATTCTTTAGTCCGAAATTTCATGAGAGAGAGAAGTTTTGCTCCAGTGAAAATTAATAAAGAATATTGCTTTTACCAGGTGGCTGTCTTGTTAGAAAAGACAGAACTTAGTGCTAGGACGCACAATTTCTAAAGTTAACAATATTAAGGTACGCATTTTTAATTTCACGTATTGTTCTACCTTTTAGATGGTGTGCTGTGTGCAAACCTGTATGGCATGAATAGGTTCCAAGTTATGTGTCGTTTATTAATTTCACGTATTGTTCTACCTTTTAGATGGTGTGCTGTGTGCAAACCTGTATGGCATGAACAGGTTCCAAGTTATGTGTCGTTTATTAATTTCACGTATTGTTCTACCTTTTAGATGGTGTGCTGTGTGCAAACCTGTATGGCATGAATAGGTTCCAAGTTATGTGTCGTTTATTAATTTCACGGACATATGTTGATGCTAGAGTTGTTATGCAATTTATGTTATTCACTTTCATGGAAATGTTTTGGTACTCGAGTTGCTACGCAATTTATCTTTTAATTTTACAATTATTAATTCATTAGCAGAATTGCTTGCATGCGATCCAAATGTTTATATGTGCAAGATTAATAGTGTTACACGCACAGGGGTATTCACTTGACCGAGCGGTGTCAAAACCCTGGCGCGAGTCACGCTGGAAGTCATAAGTTTTCCCCAAATTTCCAAAGACTTCCATACAACTTGAGTTGTAAAATGGAAAGAAAGACGTGTCTGCTATAACTATTAATCTTTGCTGTAATCAATGGGCGACCCAGAGGAGACAACTTGCCCAAGAGTCCATTAACCGCACTTTAGCATGGTTTTTCTTCATTATCATCCTATTCCCGTACCGCAAGCCCGTCATGCCATAGAAATTCCACTAGTATTCCCTTACTAACTGGGAAATGTTTAACTGCGCGACCCTAAGCCAGTCAATCCACAGACTTTCCGGCGTATCACGCTCATATACATACGCCCATTTTCCACTATGGCCACATAAACGGTACCTACCAAGTTCCAACTTGTTGATTCATTTATATTTTACTGATTTCCAACCATAAATGCTGCCTTTTCAATCACAATACTTGTATACACCGCTGAATTTTAATATGGACTATGTTACTGAAAGGGACAGTCATTCGGCTTGTGCCTAAAATCACTACTAACGAACCCAGCATGGTTCAAATTCACTAACACTCCTCTCTGTGATGTTTGCTCCTACTAACTAGCTAACTATTTCGGGCTAGCAACTCCAAATTTATTACAATAGGGTTATATGAATAAATATGAAATAATTTATTTTGTCTGTTAGGACGATATTGATTATTGTGAGTTAACGATAACTACCTATTATATTTGCTTTTTTTCAATGTTTAAATATCTTGTAGCGAGTGAGAATCTGTGAATTGTATGCAATAGCAATGGAACATGTAGTAGCATACGGTAAATATTCGATTGTATGGCAAGGTACTATTATCGTTGGGAGGATTTATGTAGGGTCTCAATGGAGTGTATTCTGAGTAACGTAACTGAAGGAATTTTAACTACATCTAGAAAGTTGTACATACAGAGATTTAGGAATAAATTGTGTCCGCTAAAGAAACAGTTTTCCGAGTGAGACGCGACTCGAAAGTCCGAAGTCGGAGTCCGAAAAGAAAAGAGAAAAGTGACGAGTGAAGTCCGAAAGAGGGAAGCGACGAGTACATAGAAAAATCTAGGAAGTCCAGGAAGGACGATGCAGCCAGAAAGGGAATACTCCAGGAAATATGAAACACGTTAGAACACGGTCGAGATAGGAAGGTGATACAATCAGTCATGAACATTGCGCTCTTTTCACCATTCGTTATGATGACATAAATCCAGATTAGACAATGCTATGAATCCTGCTGAATATCATTTAAGTTGAATTCAAATTACCACTATTAGTTTGTTTTACTAAATTTGTTATTTTTCTTACCTAAGGGAGAAATAACCCTAATACCTGTTGTCTAGGACTATAATTTGAACGATAAAAAAAAAACAATGGAACAAAGTAGACGTCGAGGAGAGCGGACGTGCTTTTTGTATGCTCTCAAGGAAGTCCATTGGATTGAGAATTCAAATCTTGGATTATTTGGATTAACTTGCTGCATACAGGTATAACCTGTGAGTAGTGTTGACCAATACTCACGGTGATCCCAAATAGAATCACTCTATACTACTTTTTTCGCTACTTGGTAACTTTTGCATTTTTGTTATAACTTTTCTATTTTTCAGCACCCTTTTCATTATTTTAGTGCACCTTTTCAATTCTTTTCTCATTTAATTATCTATTAATTTGTAAAACTGCTAGATTGCCCTTGTATGACAAACTTGACGTATTTACAGACAGACAAATGGAGCCCACGAGATTAAAAATCTTAGATTTCTTCAACACATGCGTAGAAGGAGATCCAGGCAACCAGAGGCTAGTCATATATCACAGGGAGGTATGCCAGACCATGGACTTTGGTAACATAGAAAAACTACCACGCCAAACAGAGGTTCTGATGCCTATGAAAGTCCTGGGAATTGACCTTTACGAAATTGACGGGCTTCAATATGGAGGACGTAATAAGTATACCCTGTACCCAAAACAGAATAAGAAACTTCTGCATCAGACTGAGCTACAGATACAGGGACACAGAGTGAAAATTGTGGACACTGAACCCATCAAAAGGGAAATAGAACCAACAAACATAGATGTGTTTATATCCGGTCTACCCCTTGAAGTTAGTACAACGGTCATTATAAACAAGTTAATGTGCATCCACAAAGTCAAAATCGCCAATGAGAAGAAGGCTAATTGCTATGGATTTGAGAAAATTCATAATGGCGAAAGAATAATTAGAGTCCCTATCCCACAGGCAAAGAAAATACCGCCGTACTTATATGTAATGGGATTTATGCTGTGTTCATGATATAGAGGTTGCGATCGTGACAGGCCATGTCCACTCTGCAGAATAATAGGTCATGGCCCAAAGGAATGTCCACTTCCAAAACATCAAAATGACCAAAACGCAGATACATATGCGTCAAAGGTAAAAGGAAAAGCTCTACCAAAGGATACATTACCACAGGAAGAAAACATGAATGAAAATCAAACTGAAAGAACGATTGAAACCTTAGCGGAAGAGAACGACTTCCAAACACCAAAGAAAACAACCAGGAAAATTGTCACACAAACGCCTCTAGTAACTCAAAACAAGCATGAGATTTTGCTAATAGAGGAGGAATAAGAAGGTATTGAAGATATCATATGTGATACTCGGACGGAGATAAGTGGTATGCATCCATTTACTTCAACACCCATACCAACACAAAGGAAGCGCAAATGTGAGTCGCTGTCAGGCTCCTCATCGAGTGAGGATACAGAGCTCCCAGTTGTTGAGGATATAGTAAAGGTAATATCGCAGACAAGAATGGAATCAAAACAGCAAAATGGAAAATGAGGGAGAAAAAAAAGAGCTCAAAGGAAAGAACTTATCTGACAGTTCAAGCGACGATCAAATTGACATAATGCAGGAAATACTAGAAATGGAACTAATCGAGAAATGTAAACCCAAAATGGATAACATGAAATGGAATACTGACGATAGCTACACGACAATTAGGGAACCGACCGACTAGGGGCCAATGCTCCAAACAAAATTATAATAGAAATATACATAATGTTAATTACAAAATTACCGCAATATATAATTAAGCTATTATAGGGAACAAGCCACCTGGAAAACCGAAAATGGAAGAACCAAACTTCCATATCACATCAATTAACACTAATGGTTTAGATAAGGACAAAATTGCACAGCTAATAAAATTAAAACAGTTTGACATAATATTAATTCAAGAAACACACAACAAACTTTCAAAGACATTGATTGCAGAAATTGAATCGAAAATGGATGCGATAGTTGCCATAAATGATAGTAACTACAACGACACTAAAGCGGGTGTAGCTACTATGATAAGTAATATAATTAGGCAAAATTGGGAAATTTTACAAGAAGATATTAGTTTAAAAGGGAGAGTTATACATTTAAAAGTTAATAAACTTCATATTATGAATATATATTGTCCAGCATCTAGGGAAAGTCACAATGACTTCTTAATAAATCTAAATAACTATTTAAATAATTTCTATGCAGAACATCTGATTATGGGGGGTTGATTTTAAATGGGTGGGAGAAAACGTAGATCGAACTGGAAAACTAACAACCAATGGCTTAGCACTAATGGAAAATATGGATCAATTAATAAAAGGAAATAAATTAACTGTTGTGTATAGACGTTTGAATTTGCTAAAAACGGAATACACACATGAATATACACGTCAAGGAATAAAGGGAGCAAGTAGGATAGATAAATTTTATGTAACTGATTTCGAACATAAAACATACAAAAAGCTCAAATTTTAGATTTCAAAATATCAGATCATAAACAAATAACTCTGGAAATAGTTATTAAAAGTAATGGATGGGGAAAGGGAGAATGGAAATTAAATAATTACATTCTAAATGATGAACAACTTATTAGAGAAATAAAGAAATCCCTAAAATACTTACAAATGAAAAGGGACAAAATGTAGCTGATATAATAACTGATTGGGATAAATTAAAAAAAAAAGTTAAAAAATAAGCAATATATCACTCAACTAAACATAAACAGATTCAAAAAATGTAGATATTAGAATTTAAAAGAAAACTAAATGAAGATACAACTTCTACAAGGGATAAGGAGAGCTACTCCAAAAATTAGAAAAGCTAGAAGAATGGGAGACAAAGGGAACATACATAAGGGCGGGTAAATTTCATCACTTATACAAACAGGCTAAGGAATTATTTAAAATGGAAGAAAAAAGGAAAGGGAGAAGTCACTAGACACTGTAATGATAAATGGGTTGGAAGTGACAACTAAAGCAGAAATTATCAAGGGAGTACAAAAATTTTATACAACACTATATACATCTCAAAACATAGACAATAACATAATAACACAGTACTTAAATTCAATACAATGTGAAAAGATTTCATCAGAACACAAAGAGTTGTGTGATGATTTCATTTCTGTGGAGGAAGTGCAAGCCACAATATAAGAACTTGCAAAAGGTAAATCACCAGGGCGAGATGGCCTCACGGCGGAATTCTATAAGAAATTTCAAAGTGAGGTGGCACCAATTTTAGAATGTTTATTTAATAATATACTTTTAAAAAATGACAAATGACATACTCAGTGAGGGAGGGCTTGATCACTATCATTTACAAAAGGAAAGGAGACAGAACCGACTTAAAAAAAAAATGGAGGACCATCTCCCTCCTTAACACTGATTACAAAATACTGAGTAGAATTTTAGCGAATAGGGTTAAACACGGGATAAACACGATAGTAAACACTAATCAAACATGCGGTGGTAAAGGTAGAAGCATACATAAAAATATACTTAACATTAGGACTATTATAGATTTTATAAATGGATCAAATTCGAATCTATGGTACTTTTCGACCAGGACAAAAGCTTTTGACAGATTAGAACAAAATTATACGCAAAAAGTACTGGAAAAATTTGGATTTGGAAATAATTTCCAAAAATGGACTAGAATAATGTACAATAAAATAACTGCAAATTTACAAGTAAATGGTGCAAAAAACAGATAAATTTGAAATACAAAGATCAGTGAGACAAGGCTGCCCACTCTCAATGCTAGTAGCGATCGAAATCCTGAGTATAAAAATCAGGAATAATACTAATATTCATGGAATTAAAATACCAAATCTAAGAGAAGAATTCAAGATGCTACAACATGCTGATGATTGTACAAACTTTATAAACGATCCGAATTCCTTTATTCACCTACAGAAGGAATATGAAGCTTTTGGAAAAGCATCGGGATCACAAATAAATCATGAGAAAACGGAAATTCTAAAACTAGGAAACTGGAGGGGAAACCACCCTGGGTTACCCCCCCCCCACACACACACACACACTTGATTAAGAACAGTAAAAGCCCTAGGGATTTTCTTTGGGGTAAATGGAGAAAAGGAAAACTGTATAAAAGTTTAAAAAATAAAATAAATAATGTAATAAATATCTGGGCACTCACACCACTTAGTCTAATAGAACGTTCACGGGTTGCAAAAACATGTATTCTAATTTGACATACTTATTAAACGCTGTGGACATTAACAATAAAACACGACACAATTGATAATGCAATAGTAGACTACATATGTAATTTAAAGACACGTTACATAAAAAGTCTACTTTTATATAGGCCTAAACTAAAAGGGTGATTAGCCTTGCCTAATCCCACCCTAATAAAACGTAAAAATTTATTAAATACGTTTAAAAGTTTAGGAAGCACACCACAAACACATTGGGTAGCTTTATACATTTTTTGGTTAGGATTTGGCATGAGAAACAGACAAGACATATACACAAACAACAAATTGAGTAAGAATAGACGCACCACACTTATATGGGGGGGGGGGGGGGGCGAAAGAAACTTTATATAGGTATAGGGACTACAAAGAACTATGGGCACTAAGTAAGATAAGACATTTGACTGGATTTGTGATTTAAACGCAACTTTAAGTAAAAATAAAGTAGAGATAGAAAATCCACATGTAACTTGTGCTAAAGTTTGGATGCATTGGTCTGACATCAACTCTCCTAAGGTACAGAGTGTCATCTACACGTACCTCCACAACGTCTGGCTTACGGGCGAAGTGGCACTTAGAAGACGAATGATTCAGGCCCCTGTTATTTGCCCTCTATGCAGAAATGCCCCGTTCACAAAAAAAAATCATACGATGACTCAGTGTGACAAAACAAAGGAAGAAAGGATCAAACTTATAATTGAAATAATGAAGGTAGACATATACGACAGACGTCAAATACTCTTCCTAGACGGAAACTTTAATAAAAACCTAATACGACAAATTACGGACTATATAACGAAGACGTTAATAAAATGTGGACCACTGATGAAGGTTAGGTAAATTTCCTGTAATTTAAAAAAAAATAAACAAACATACAAAACGTTTATCTTTATTTTTTATTATTTAAAAATATTATTTATTATTTAAATAATTATTTAAATAATGAAGGATACTACATTAGTGTTGTACATTATATAGAATTTAATTATAATACTAAATACCATCTTAATGGGGAAAGTACATTAATGATGACGCTATGGGGCTATATCACATGGCGCTACGCGAAGTGAGCAGGCCTATGGAAGAGTTTGGAAAATCACCCCATTAGGGTGTTTTATATTTATTTTATACTTATTTTTATTCAGTAAATTTTAAACGTTAAAATTAATTTAAATTAGGCACCTCTTCTTTTCTGGATACTATATCCAAACTTTTTCTTTCATGTCTAGATCCCCACTAGACATGATACCGATTAAAGGGTAAATTGTAAAAAAAAAAAAAAAAAAAAAAAAAACTTTTGGAACATTTCTTAGACTAATTGACATAAATAAATAATGGACCATCCTAATTGAGCCAGGAGCTGTATAACCAAATAAATTCGTACAGATCCCTTACTTAAGGCAGGCGGACCTAGACTATTAAATATTATTAGAAAGTAAATTGGTGTACATTAAATATATAATTAAACACACTTCAATTTACACAAAATTCAAAATTCAACTTAAATTTATTTAAATAAAAGATTTTACTTGATAGCCCATTTAGAGAGTTATCAAAAAGTAAGACAGCTGGTGGAAAAATTTGAACGGAAAAAGCTATCATTACAAAAACACAAAGTATAGTCTTATATATAGCAACATACAAATAGCACCAACACAAATAGCAAACACAAGATAATAGGAGACCACTAGCCATGGTCAAATGATAAAATAAAGTGGAATACTAATTTGGGTAGGTCAATTCCCATCTAGTAATGTCCTACTTAAATAACACTAGGGAAAGAAAAAATACCCCTTTTCAAACATATAATCCCGATGGGAAAAATTAAATGGGGAATTAAATGGAAAAATAAAAAAACTTTCAACAACATATCAGGGGGGAACACACATAAACATAAAAACTTTTTTACTTTTTTTATTGGGAGGGGGACATGTCTGGTGCCCCCCTCCCCCGAAAAAAAATAACAATGGATATTGGGTCGCATTTTAGGATGTTTAGTCTTTAAATGAATATACGGTGTAAACTAGAAATGCGGGTGGCGCAGATAAATTAAGCCGCTAGGACAAAGGGACTTAAGAGATATAACGGATGGATATATTAGGATCAAAGGTCGGGTAATTCGCATCCGTTATAATATCTAGGCGATATATGGCACCCCATATTTTAACTCGTGGACTTGTCTCTATTTGAATTTGTGACCTTAATGACTCATAAAAGTGAAGAAAAGGCTGACACGGTCAGCAATCTAAAGGGTGAATGCCAATGGTCAATTAAATTCTAAGCTTTCAGCAGGAACAAAAAGAACGCTTTTCTTTAAGGACCAAATTTAAGGACCAAAATATCTAATAAAATTTGATAACACGAGGTTTTTTGTTTGGTGGCTCGAACGTGTGTTAAAATCTGCATATTTAAATCCAAGATAGTACCTAAAAAAAGGCGTACCACATACTTAAGATTCATAAATCCTAAATGTGACTCACTTGTATGGTATTATTAGATTAAACAAATTAGTAGTTTCAAACAAAGGAGGCACAGCTGACCTGGTAAGCTCAGGAGGTCAGGTAGTTGAAGGTTCTAGCCTTTGCATATCACTAAATCTCGTCTCTGTCCGTTTGGGCTAGAGTCTTGGGTTCGGCCAACACGAGTACATAAAATGCATGCAAGTAGCTTCCTGCGGGTTGGTGGTTCTTCCGGGTTCTTCCCCAACCAGATATGCTAATCGCCATGTATAGCGCCTATCATGTTGTTAAAATTGGCGTTCCTGGCTGGAGGTAATCTATCCTAGATCCAGCCACTATTAGATGTGGACACACTGGTCTAATTTGAAACACCTTTATGTATTTTTTTCTTTAGTAGAATGGACACGGATACGTGTGGAAGGGTCGAAGAGGGTGGTTACTGTTGAGAGAGGGAAGGAGAGATGGAAAGAAAGTAGATTTAAAATAAAACAAAGTCTAGCATTGTGGAAAAAGTACGCAGCATCATTATATAATCCATTTTCACTTCGTGTAATTATTTTAGATTATAAATGTTTACGGTTACATTGAGGCGATTCTCCTTTGTTATCTTTCCACACAGTGACGTCAATGTGCCTATTTCAACGCTTGTCTAAGTTGCAGCCAACAAATCTATGTAGCTTTTGAAATTACATCTGCAGTTTTCGCATGTACCTTTGGTGCGAGGTTAAAAACCAATTTCCCGCTAACGTATTTTCCGGACATATACCACACTGTCGTATGGTAGAGGTAATGGCTAGCACGGTATCCTTAGATCAGGCTCATTCGAGACAAATATTATTTGGATACATGACAAAAATATTGCCTTTATTTATCCAACATCTCTGTTCGAGAGATATTTTGTTAATAGACAGGGAAAATGGAATTGGTAACAGTTTGGCGGTTAAGTTTCAGCATTTTTTGAATCAAGAAATTCATAACAAAACCAATGGAAATTGTGTTTAAATAAAGAAAAGAAAAGAAAACTGTGCACTCAGCCAAATTACTCTGATTTGAACAAAACATTACAATGTTTTAAGAATGATGTTTTTCTTCACGTTTAAACTCATATACTGTAATAACAGTAAATAAACGTTATCTGTCTGACTTCAATTATTTCTCTGAGCGTATTAATATGTCACCTTATATGCAAACTGTCATCAGGTCTTTTCATAAAAAAGAAAGAAAAAAACCCAGTCATGTTATAAAGCAATTGGAGTAAAGAACACACAATGGCAGTGGACGCGGGTTAATATGGGTTAACCGGCTTAATCCGATAATTACAAGTTGCAGGATAGCACAAAAAACCTATTCTAGATCCACGGCTCGCAAATAAGGATTTTGGGGGAGGGGGAGGAGAGTGAAATAGAAAGAGGAGGGGGAATGAGGAAACCACAACACATTAACTGATGGTGATCCACAAAGTATAAAGATTTGGAAACTTGCGCAAGAACAAGTTAGGACATGTGATGTCAACTTATACTGGCAATATAATTATATCGATTCAGAAATCTCATGTATTAAACACACTACAAGTCATACTGGTACATCTATGGCAATAATTTAATTGATTCAGAAACTGCATGTATATACACATGATATGTCCCAACAATTAATAAATATGTATGAACAAAGACACTAGTTTTAATGCTACTTTTGTGCGGTCTTAGATACGAACGAAACAAGTAGATGTGGAGGGGGCGATGAAGGCCGGGAAGAATAAATGTAATAAGATGTAGCAACATCACTGTACATACAGTTATGGGCCAGAATTGTTTCAGACACATTTAATGTTTCACACTAGTTCTATCAAAGTTGCAAATGATTCATTTCCTCGTTACACTCTTTCTGTTATCTCGAGTGCTTGCAACATCACATCCATACCCTCTTGAAATGGTATGTCTTTTCAAGTTGGAAACAATACAGTCTACCGTTTCAGATCTAAACAATGATAGAACTTGAGAAGAGAGAAGAGTATTAAAGATCGTCATAACCATTGCATACTCATTATGGAGATTATATTAGGAATAATTGATAAAAGGAAGCAAAATGTGTTTTGCACAAAGGATCCGCGACAAGATCTTATCTCTTTCTTATGGTTTCAATTCAATCATCGCATAATTTCTAAAAATATTTTTGAACAGTGTATGTACCCGCCATAGACGAGTGACTCGCAGTTAATGTGAAATTGCTGAAGTGAAGAATTTACCGGGATTGACAGTTCCGTGTCGATCTAAACATTTAAAAAAGCTTTTAATATCTGCCAAAGTTTGCCCAAAATGAGTTGTTCGAGGATATCTAGAAAACAAAAAATTGAAGATGAATGCCGTGCGTTTAACAAGGAGTGGACTAGGAAATATTTCTTTACTGATGTTGGAGTTCAAGCTGTGTGTTTAATTTGTCAAGACACTATTGCTGTTTTAAAGGAATTCAATTTTAAATGTCACTTTCAAACGAAGCACGGTAACTTTGGAAAAAATGTATCAAAATTTATCAACACAAGAACTGCAAAAGAAAGCAACTGATCTGCTAAAAAAAAGGTTGAAACAACAGCAAGCTGTGTTTGTGAAAACGTCATCTTTATAAGAGAATGCAACAAAGGCAAGTTTCGTGTTGACCAACAAAATCGCAAAGCAAAACAAACCATTTTCGGAAGCAGAATTTATTAAAGATTGTATGCTTGATGCTGTCAGTGTTGTATGTCCTGAAGCCAAGTAAAAAGTAGAAGCCATATCATTAGCACAAAGAACTATTGTTCGTCGCATAGCCGCAATTGCAGTGAATCTTCAAGAACAACTGTTAAAAGACAGTGATAGTTTTCAGTGGTTTTCTATTGCTTTTGATGAGAGCACTGATCTTCAGGATACTGCACGGTTGCTTTTTTATCAGAAGAATTAATGAAAACTTTGACATTACAGAGGAGTTGTTATCTATGGAGTCTCTCAAAGACACTTGTACTGGGAAAGATTTGTACAACAATGTCATTAACAGTTTAATCATATCTGGATTAAGCTTAGATAAATTGGCAAGTATTACAACCGATGGGGCTCCTTCACTCACAGGTAAACATTCCGGCCTTGTGAAGTTAATGAATGATAAAATTAAAGAAGAGTTTCCACTACACAGTGTACTGTTCTTTCACTAAATCATACATCAAGAAAGCCTATGTAAGTCTTCTTTTAAATCTTAACCATGTTGTGGATCCAGTCGTGTGTGCATTGAATGCAATAATAGCAAGAGGGCTGACGCACAGGTAGTTCCGAAGCCTATTGAAAGATATGGAAGCTGATTTCACTGATGTACCACACAAATGTCCGCTGGTTAAGCATGGGAAAAGAACTAGCGAGGGTGTGAGACCTCAAAGCAGAAATTCTCATGTTTTTTTCTCTATGAAAGATATCTCTTGTGACTTTTCAAAACAAATGCAGAGTGAAGAATGGATTTGTGATTTCGCATTTGCATAATGCAAAAATTGAATGAGCTGAACACTAAACTTGAAGGAAAATGTGTATTTGCACATGAATTGTATGTGGAAGTGAAATCCTTTCAAATGGGGCTTAAACATTTTGCCAAGCAGCTAAATGAGCAGAACTTTGCTAATTTTCTTCATTTGAAGACACAGATTATTTCACAAGCATTATAAAACAAGTACAGTTGTCAGATAACAGCTTTAAAAGAAGAATTTATCTGGAGGTTTGCTGATTTTAAGGTAATGGAACAACAGTTTGACCTGCTCAGCTCACCCTTTGCTTGCTACATTGAAACAGCCACTGAAAAACTGCAGATGGAACTGACTGATTTGCAGGCCGACAACTCCTTAAGAAGAACTTTTGAAACTTTTGATTGAGTTTTATGCTTCTCTAGACCCAGGAAAGTTTCAAAATCTGAAGGAATTTGCCAGAAAGATGTTTGTGTTGTTTGTATCAACATACATTTGTAAGCAGACATTCTCTGTTATAACATTCAACAAGTCAAAGAACATATCGCAATCTCACATATTAAAATCTTCACTCAGTTTTAAAGATCAGCACGAGCAACTTGTCACCAAATTTAGCCAAACTGGTTAATGAATGTGATTGGCTGCATCCTTCACACTGACTCTGTTTATGTTACTCTGTTTATCAAATAAATGTGCTTCTTTTGAAGTTTAAGTTTTAAAAAATTAACAGCATATTAACAACTGAAAATTAATTATGATATTATATTGAAAAACATTTTGTTTTTGCTATATCACATATTAATTATTTTACGTAATGAACTACGCGGCCCGCTAAAGTTGTATATTTGTGTATGCGGCCCTTGCACTGAAAAGTTTGCCCACCTCTAACTGTAAGCGAATGACGAAAACAAACGACAACAAACACCACCCAGACATTTTTCGTTCATTTATACATAGGTTCATGTACGCTGAAGCATGTAAATGATTTGTTAAATTTACGATTTTGTACGTTTCATACTTCAAAGTAATTCATTCAAAGAGGAAGTTCTTAGAGTGCTTGATCTATTAAAAGGAAAGCTTTGTTGTCCAGATATTCAAGTCTCTACGTTACAGACAGCACCATGCTGTGTGTAAAATGTATATATTCAAAATAAAAGATTCAATGTGCTTAAACAGTTGGTCTATTGAAAATTATTGAAAGCAGATAGGCCCGTTCGTGATAACGCAAATACGATGGTGTATAATAAAACACAATCCATTTCATGAGCAAAATGGGTGGAGATGGGGTGAAAATGAGGTCAAATTTTGCCGAACGTGCTTGTGAGGGTGCCTGGTTGCGGAATACAACGCTGATATTTAAACTACATAATAAATATGTGTCCACGAAGGCATTAGTGCTTAGAGCGACTTTGAAAAGCTGACAAAAATTAGAAAGGTGAAGGGGCCAAATAAAAAGATGACAGTAACAAAACCAAGAAGTATTGATGGGCGATAATCGAATACGTCTCTGCAAACGTATCGCACCCTGTCACATTAGATGTGCAACTGATTGTTTACGATCAAGATATTCATCCATAGAGACTGCAGTAATTTTCACAATTTTAATTCCACATATTCAAGCCCTCTCAATATGCTGGATGTGAGTGTGATGAATGTAATTGATCATTTTGTCCTCAATGAACAATATTTCATAAGGAAATAAATATATTAGCCTCGTTTGCATTGGTTCTTTTATACGCGGGAAATTATTTTGATTTGATGACAGTATAGCCGCTAAAAGGATATAAGTTTGGCAGCAGAGTCAATTCTTTATTGTTAAATATATTAAATATAGTGATATTGTGAAACGACGGTTATCTGGAAAAGGCGTGGAATATAGTTCGTCCAGGTAATCCCTCGTCGAATGCAAACATTTTGGTTAAAGAAAAAAAAAGAAAAGAAATGTGAATGGAAGTATCCGAATACAATGTGTCGAATGACATAAATTTCTGTAAGTTTACCACCCTTTTTGTTTTCAATCATTACAATGAGATATGACTTATATATCTCTGAGCTTTACACCTATTTGAAAAAACTACTTAACCATTCCACGACGGAATTAAAGTTTGATAAGATGGGTGGTCATTTTATAAATGGTCTTAAGAATACGTGTGTTAAAGGTGAACTCTGCTGACCTGCATTCTATTCAGACATCCGCGTGCGTGCGTGCGTGCGTGTTTGTGTGCGCGCGCGGGCCTGTGTGTGTGTGTGTGATTAACTGTTATCATCCGTTAAGTCACAATTGATCGCGGAATGACAGTTAATTAACTAAGCTATACCAGCGTGGAAAGTCTTAGGACCATTTCATTTAAGAAAGTGTTGAGGAGAGTACATGCATAAAAAAGAAACTTCAAGCCATCCACCCTTACAGTCACATCCCCCCCCCCCCCTACATATAATTAAGAAACACCAGCACAGTCAAATTGTTCGGAAAGAACGCTATGATGGTGTAACGTGCATGTATCGCCATTTGGTAAACAGTCCATTTATATGCAATAACACATACTGTCATATTTGAAAAGTACGTTTCAGATCACTGGCGTAAAGAACCGAGAATATTTCGATTGAGCATTTATGCTTGGATCATCGTTAGCCTTTGGAGTACAGCATTTGAACTTTACTAATTCTTCATACAGCAGGTAATTAGATCCACAATAGTTTTTGTTTACTCAATCCCTTCAACAAAGATCAAAGATTCGTTGTCGGGCAGACAGTGTGTGTGTGTGTGTGTGTGTGTGTGTGTGTGTGTGTGTGTGTAAATTATAAACAGCTTCATGATGTATATATTAAAACAAAATATTTAATGTCCATAGACAATTGGTATTTTTAAAATAACTGGAATCACATAAGTCTGTCTGTGACAAATACACAGGCGATTGTGTATAAAACACATTCCGAACTCATGACCAAAATGGTTGAAGATGGGGTGGAAATGACGTCAAATATGGACGATCGTGTTCGTGGGGATCCATGACGAGGGAACACAAAGTTAAAAGGTAAAAAGTGTAACACACTTTACACTGGTTCAAAAAATCTGAACCTTCATCATTTTCAGGTACCCCCGTGGAATTATGTATTGTACATACAGGTGATGCCATTGTGACCCTCCCCCCCCCCCCCCCCCATCAAATCCTAACGATGTGGAAATAAATTGCTTTAATATGCCTAATGAAATAAATATGACAAGTCGGCGTTGATCATTGCAAAACAATGACAAGTGAAAATATACAATTACAACGATATACCATCCCCCCCCCCAAAAAAAAAAAGGAACAGAGAAAACCTGATTATTGTTACTATATCATATCTTACGCTACGAACATATACTCATTAAAACTCCTGTTTAATGATCGCTCTCAAACTTTGATTTTCCATTAAGTGATAATTTTCTGCTTATCTTTTCTCGTCGAAAGATGAGTTCGGTTATGTTTAAATACTCTTTTGTATTTAAAAAAAATAAAGTAAAGTTCTAACTTGTAAAATAGTATAATTGTTCAATGAAAACTTAAGTGTTAAACTTTTTTTTAAGTACCTGAATAAATACTTTTTTCAACAGTGTATCCACATTTGCGAGTGATTATTTTCTGGTAGTGTTCTCCGATTTTGTTATTTTCTCCGTTATAATACTAGGTTAGTTTAGCTATTTGAAAACAAATTTTTACAACTTTTGTATTTGTATTGTTGAGTTTCATTTGGTCAATAGTCTAACTTTCACTGCAATACTAACATGTAATACTCTTTCAGTTGTACTAAGTCGGTGTTTTATATATGATTTTTTTCTACAGTCATTGTAGGTAGGTAGGAGTTGTAGCACAAATCACGTTTTCATTGCATTTTATCAAATCTTATATGCATGCAGTGTTTAATGCATTTCTGTCCCGCTCAGCTCCTATTTTCACAATCGCTAACCTTTGTTTTACATCACTTCCCAACACTAGATGTAGCTATGGCAGGGAACAAACCGTTGACATTGTTAACGTGGGGCTAAATATAACAACTAATTAAATATTAACATTTTCCTTAAAAACTTGTAACATTGATTTCATGGTGATTTACGCCTGAATATTTTCCCAACCAATACCCTATTTTATGCAATTATATTTTCAGGTAAGTTGCAATGGGGATATAATGTAAGGAAAATTATTCTCTCACATCAAATAAATGTGTCAATATTTATTTAGATTTAGATTTCTCAACGACAATATTTTTTTAAGGTAATTATATTTTGAGGAGAGTTACAACAATGCAACTCAATATACTTCAGTAACATATTAATTGATAAAAATCGAAATCAGACAGAACAATTCCTATAAAAGTATAAAAATGACAGTCGTGAATGTACAGCTAATGCTGACGATTCGCGATCAAAGAGGGTACAGTCAAATTAGAATGAACCAGTGCTTAAGAGTCCCAAAAGAGGGAGCGCACATTGAATTGTCTCTCATATAACTACGCTTATTTTAACGATATTTACAACAATTACTAAACTTAATAGAAGTCGACTCCTATCTCATACTTTCCCCAGTTTCGCCCTAATTTCATTCCACAATAGTCTTCTTCAAGCTGACCCGCAATTACTCACACATTTGGAATAAAGGTCATAAATGTTGTCATAGAAATCATATAATAGCTGTCAGCTGCGTGTTTCTTCCTGCCATGTGGCGAGTTTCCGGCGAATGAGTTCTTTTGAAACTAGTAACTAATACTAGTAATAAGTATCCGGTAATACAAAAGTATCTATATTTGAAACTAAAATTTCATGTTCCCCATTAGAATCGTTGAAAGGCGTAATAGCAAAATTATGACACCGCATAATAGCCTGCATTAGTGCATGTTAGCTTGACCGACAAAACGTACTAGAAATTTATTTAATTTGGTTTCGTTTTTTAAATATTGGAAATTTGATTACATAGCAAATTAAATCAGCCGATGGATTGTGTTCCGTCATGATGACATCTGAGCATAAAGGATTTCGTCTAAAAATACATATGCACTTTGAAGCTTTCTCTACTTCATTTAAAAATAGAAATACTTCCAAAGATATCAGGGTTAATGGAAGCAAATTAATGAATACAGTGGTGGCAATTATAGCGGATAAATATTCCATATAAAAGCTTGGATAACCCACTCCCATTAGGGCAGATGTCCCCGGTAACAGCTGGTCCTAGTTTAAATGCCATATTTAACTCCTCGACGATTTTATTTTATACGTGAACTTAATGGCGTGAAAAAATGGGGATACGGTCAAATAACTTGTAGGCTGTATGTAAATGGTCTATGGAATTATAAGCCATTAGCAACGAAATAACAAATGCTGTTCTAAGTGGAATAAATAATAAAATCTGATACCATATTTTTTCTTTCCGAGAAAATAATAGTACACCAATGAGTAATTGCACAGTAATAACACATTTTTCCGTTCCGAAACATAAAAAGAAATAAACAGGACATGTAAAGCATTTCATTGTATTCGCTAACAATGTTCATTGATCAGTACTAACAGGGGGGCTGATATTAATTTCGCCGTAATCATCGCTTGTAATCTAGAGTTCCGGAAAATATGGATAAAACATGATCTGGTCATAATCGGCAAGCATATCGCTTTCTTATTTAAAGGTTTTAACGATGGACGGCTGAAATGCTTTTGGCACGTGCGATGGAGGTGAAGTTGGGGATGGAAATAATTTAGACCAGCATTAGTAATGGTCATATCGTATTTAGAATATTGGAGACAACTTGTAAATAAATTGAATTAACGTATCGCCATATGTCTCATAAAACCTAACACGTGCCGATATCCACTGACCGCTGACCTGTAACATCGCAAGCAAAAGAATTAGCACCGGCAGCTCTCCATACTTCCAGGCTTAATATCCATATCCTAGCTTACTGCCGCTGTATGTCATATACGAATTCAAATCGCCACGAAGTAGGTATTTGTTTTCAACCATATTCCATGAATCTGTCAGTATGCGTTTAACAGTAACATTAGTTCACATGGCATTAATGTTAACCTAAATACTTTAGAATTACTATGATAAGATAGGTAAATGAGTAAGGGTTGTAAATATAGGCCAGTTGTTACCAGCAAAAAATGTATATTAGTACATACTAACACATGGGATGAATCATATGCAGAACTTAGAATGAAAACTTCAGGTGGCTTCCACATAACCGCGTAGAAACCGACTAAAACCGACCTACTGTTGTAGGGGATAAACCGCCGTAACACCTCAACTGAATCTAATATTTCACGTCCACCTTCAAAAGAGTGCTGTATAATCCCATTACCTCATAATGCTGTATTGTAGGCTGATTCTAGTAAAAGATTTTTTAAAACGTAAAAGGTGCCATATTAAAAAAGACAAAAAACAATGCATATTGTCAGTTTTGTTCTTATCTTATTATACTGCCATGATTGCTGACTGCGTAAGCTTACGGATTTTAAAACTTGGCGGTAAAGTGTGATGAAGGTTTTGTGGAAATCGGTATTTTAGCCGTAGTTGATATGACAAACATAATTGTGTTAAAAAGTATTATTGTACAACTAAAGTAAATCTTTAGATCTGACTATCCATCGATCTTTTATTTTTTGGCGATGTAGATAAATCATTTGTGTTTAGTGGTAGAAAAGGTAGCTCATTTGGTAGAGCATCGTATGCGTAATCCAAGGGTTGTTGGTTCGATACCTAGTCACGTCAGCCCAAATCGGCATCATCCTTGAGTCGTTGAGAACGGCACTTAGCTCCCATTTGTTAATGGTGCCATGTCATGTAATAGCCAAGAAAAGTGCCGTTAAAACCAACAAATCCAAGTAACCAGTTGTAAAGTTTCAATCCACGAAATCAGTTTTTTTTTAAATTAGGATTTTTAACGTAGCTTTAACATTTTTTTTAGTAATATCGCTACGATGTCTGCAATGAGGCAGTTTATAGTGATGTCTAGCACTGGGGCATCATGCCGCAGACATGTAGCATGATGTCCCACCCAGTCACATTATCCTGACACCAGGCCGGCCAGTCCTAACAGTAACCTCTTAATGCTGAGCGTCAAGCGAGGCAGCTGTTAGTACCATGTTTCTAAGTCGTTGGTATGACTGACTCGGCCGAGGATCGAAATCACGACCTCCCGCTTCCGCGGCGGACGCTCTAAACACTAGACCACTGGAGAGGTTCACGAAATCAGGTATTTAGTACCTCGAATTAAAAAAAAACGATAAACACACACACACACACACACACACACACACACACAAAGATGCCACAATCATGTTCAAAGATGCCACAAAGATCGTCATATACTAATCTGTATTTCGTACGATTTATTGCCTTAGTCATACAAAGAAAGTGCTGCCAAACTGTATGTATTGTACAACGGGAATACGATACAGAAATTGCTATTTCATACAAGCACATATCTCGCTGAAAGATTGCAGTGGACTTGTTCTCGTTAGAGCTTGCCGATAGTCTTCATCGATGTGCTTTAATGACCTTCATTTTACTCATAAAATATTCTCTATAAATAATTGATTTTCTGTTTCAGCTAAAATATGGTTGAGTACATAAATCAGAGTACAGTTTTGTAATTTTACTTGCACTTCTCTAAAATAATCGATTATCTGGCCTTCATCTCCACGAACATTCTCCTTCTCTAAAATAATCGATTATCTGGCCTTCATCTCCACGAACATTCTCCTTCTCTAAAATAATCGATTATCTGGCCTTCATCTCCACGAACATTCTCCTTCTCTAAAATAATCGATTATCTGGCCTTCATCTCCACGAACATTCTCCTTCTCTAAAATAATCGATTATCTGGCCTTCATCTCCACGAACATTCTCCTTCTCTAAAATAATCGATTATCTGGCCTTCATCTCCACGAACATTCTCCTTCTCTAAAATAATCGATTATCTGGCCTTCATCTCCACGAACATTCTCCTTCTCTAAAATAATCGATTATCTGGCCTTCATCTCCACGAACATTCTCCTTCTCTAAAATAATCGATTATCTGGCCTTCATCTCCACGAACATTCTCCTTCTCTAAAATAATCGATTATCTGGCCTTCATCTCCACGAACATTCTCCAACATATTTACTTTGTTTCATTTAATATTTACCACTTGTACATCTCCATTGGAGGACCCAGATAAAATTACCCATTAAAATTGTAAATGCGAGATGGATGGGACAGAGACATAAACATGTATTAAAATGAGTTGCAAATAAAACGAGACGTAACATCTGGACATGTGGCCGGTGTCAGCAGCTGCAGCTCGAGTGACCGCTGATCACTAATAATGGCTTTCGAATGACCTGTGAAGTGGAGATATAATCTACTATTTAAAGCAAATTGCACATAAAATAGTGATCATCTCTACGTAGAGTCTGGTCACGTGTTTAGTTTCAGCAGATGTAGCTCAAGTGACCACATGTCCCTAATAATGAATCGGATCAAAACGGTCAGTTTCTTTTAAAGACAACCAGTTGATTTATTCACTTTTTCATTACTTTTCACCAAGTCAAAGCTGCCTCTTCTTGACAATGTGCGGAGTGCATTTCGTGACAGATTTTCATACACTATTTAAATAATGAAAAAAGTGCGTGACTATCGAAGATGTTGCTGTATTGTACTACATTGTCCCAGTCTAAATATCAAACATGCATTACTTAATACCAGAGGCGTAGCGATGATACTTTGCGCCCGGGGACGAACTATAAAATTGGCGCCCCAGCGATCTTGTGACCGATTTATTACCCTTGTTTACTTATTATAATGTAACGTTACAAGCCTCATTTTGGCGCCCCTGTACCTTGGCGCCCGGGGACATATGTACCCCTGCCCCCCCCCCCCCCTAGCTACGCCTCTGCTTAATACGGGAACAAATGGTTGTACGCAGTCCCGGATTACCCATTAGGCAGAGTAGGCAACTGCCTATGGGCCCCGCGACTTTTATGGGCCCATCAGGGGCCCCCAGGGGCCCCCATTATACCGTGACCGTGGGTCTGGGGCCCCAAAAGTTTGCGTGCCTATGGGCCTCCACGGTGCTTAATCCGGCGCTGGTTGTACGTGCATATGGATGCATAGACAGACCAGGGCGCAAATCAAATTAAAGCAGAATGCATGTATTATACAGTTACACAATCTGGATCAATTTGAATTGTTTAAATTTGTTTTGTTTAAATTTTATTTGTTGTAATTTGTTTTCTTTTCTATTTTGATTTGAATTTCAGTTCACATCTGTAAACTTCTCATCTAGGACATCTAATTAAGAAAAAGAAGTGGTCATAATGAAATGATGATCCGCTTAAAGTTGATTTCAATTAGAAATTTAATATCACTAAATAATAAAAAAATAAAAAAACAACGGCTCATCCAGTATTGATAACACATTTCTAAGCATGTGACTCACTTTCAAGAAAGACCCAATCAAACAAGAAATACTTCAGATGTAACGTCATTTGCGACTGGTTGAAACTCAATCTAAAGCTCAAATTCAATCTCAAAGTTACAATCTGGCCTTCATCTCCACGAACATTCTCCAACATATTTACTTTGTTGCATTTAATATTTCCCACTTGTACATCTCCATTGGAGGACCCATATAAAATTACTCATTAAAATTGTAAATGCGAGATGGATGGGAGAGAGACAAACACATGTATTAAAATGAGTTGCAAATAAAACGAGACTTAGCATCTGGACATTTGGCTTCTATCAGCAGCTGCGGCTCGAGTGAAACTCGAAAATGTGGTTTTTAAACAACAATCAATAATAATAGTAGATTATATCTCAACTTCAGAGGTTTTTAGGTTTTTAAACACCATAAAATACAAAGCAGAGAAAAGTTATAATATATACACAATTCAATAAGAAAATTTGTAAGTGTTAAATTTGATGCATCGACGTATGGATGTAATGAACACTCCTCAGTGATACTAGTCTCGTTGTACGATATGGGCATATGGATTGAACATCCGTATCCAACAGTAGAAATTCGTATCCAACAGTAGACATCAGTATCCAACAGTAGACATCAGTATCCAGCGCTAGACATCCATATCCAGCGCTAGAGATCCAAGTAGATGTTGAGAAAATACCCAAACGGTTCCATTCCGATTGCAGCTATATGAGACCAGATAATGATGGCTGGTGGCCCAAAAATAATAACATTAACTTGGTGTGTGTACATTAGGTACATGTACCTCGATGGCAGCCAAAGATTAGTTGGACTAACGAGGTGTGCATACATTAGGTACATGTACCTCGATGGTGGCCCAAGATTAATTGGACTAACGAGGTGTTCATACATTAGGTACATGTACCTCGATGGTGGCCAAAGATTAGTTGGATTAACAAGGTGTGTGTACATTAGGTACATGTACCTCGATGGTGGCCCAAGGTCAATACAACGATAAATAGTTTCATCAGCGCGGCCATTTGCATGCATGTACGACAGTACGAATAACCTTTCCAGGCTCTGTATAAAATGCAAGTAAACAAGAAGTTAACTTGTGGTCTTGCAGTTAGTTTTAAATGAAAACAAACAACTTCATAATGTATTAAAGTAATTTTAATTCGGTTTTACATACTAGAAAGAAAAGCTATTTAGACACAAATTAGTATCAACATTGGCTTCTGAAATAAAATACTGTTTTTAACTGAAAAAAGCTGTGATGCGTGTGTCCTATTTCACTGATTTTAAAATTAGGTGGGAGTTTTTTTCTCTCAGCATTAAAAAAAGCATTATCTATCAATCAAATAATATTTCCAGCACTTCAATGTACTGGGCGAACCCAGCTCAAATATTTTGACTTTACCAACCCCATTGTTTGGAAAGTCCGTTCAGCATGAAATGTATAAGGGATGCCGGTATTAATGCCATTCTGGTCACAGTCAGGTTAGAAATTATAAATCAATGATTCATTTGACTTAATTCTGTGCACTTTCTATAATCTTAAACTTATATGTTATTGAAATAGGTAAGGGTGGGGTACAAACAAATGGGGATGTATAGTCAAAATATAAAAACACAAATCAATTTCGGCGATGTGATTTAAAAAATATAAATTTGTATCCAATTGGGGAAAAGGACTGGACTTTCTAGAGTTAAGACTTTACAGCATACGTTAACGCCATTTAGAAAAACATACTCGCAATTCAATAACATCAACCTTGACGTAACTCTACAGTGTACGCAAGCGCACTTTGAAACTGTTTATCTGTGTATTTTAACACACACACACACACACACACACACACACACACGCAGAATTAACATTTCACTGAATTGAGAATCGATGGGGCAACTACTCCGCTTGCATCGCCTTTAATCTGGTTTTGCAAAAATGGTTTATTTCATTGCGTAAAGAAAGGCGATTTTTTTTCTTCTGGTCAGTATATTGTCCAATGCATAGATCGCATAGATGCTCGGCTCTATCGATCAGACCGCAACCCCATTCCCGTCAAGGAGCATTCTGAGATCCCGTTCTTACCGCACACTACTAATGGACACACGCCGATAGCTACTGCCAAGAATTGTTGATTACTGAGAAGGAGTGTAACTTAATGGCGTATATTTACTTATAAAAAAAGTTGAGTCAAAATTGTAAACTTAAGCGGCACTTGAACTGCAGTTGCATAATCCGCTAGCAGGCTAAATCTTTCGTGTTTGCAGTATGACTCGACTTATAAGCGAGCACATACGTACGTATGAGAAAAAGATTGATGGAAAGCAAGTCTGTACTATAGGATAAACTATGGACCTAACAGTACAGCGCTATATCTTATTTCATTACGCCCAATGATCACAGTCTTAAATTTATATAACTTTTTTTTGACAAAGACAGTAATCCACTGAAAATATAGGAATCAAACATCTTCTGAGAGTCTAGGACACAGGCATGAAAACGTTCAATTATAGCTATGTTTTGGTGTATGAAATAGTCAAAGATTCGCTTACGCTAAACTATGTTTTGGGGTATTTTCTCAATTGTTCCTAGTCAGACCTTATTCTGAAAGTGGTCGCTATACATCTGAGGTCTATATTTTTATATCCGTTGGCTGTTTTAGAGACCCTAAATTAGGAGTGTGTGATTAGGATATTTTAACGTAGCTTTAACAAATTTACAGTCATATCGCTACGATGTCTGCAATGAGGCAGTTTATAGCAATGTCTAGCACTGGGGTATCATGGCGAAGACATGTAGCATGATGTCCCACCCAGTCACATTATCCTGACACTAGGCCGACAATAACCTCTTATTGCTGAGCGCCAAGCGAGGCAGCTGTTAGTACCATTTGTGTAAGTCTTTGGTATGACTCGGCCGAGGATCGAACCCACGACCTCCCGCTTCTGCAGCGGACGCTATAACCACTAGGCCATCGGAGCGGTTCTCTATATTAGGAGAAAAATAACCGATTAGTACGTAACCGTAGTCCATTGTTAATTTCAATAAATGGAGTCTTACTGATGGATGAGTACGGTATTATTTTGGAGGCTGAGATATCATTTCAGTTTCGTGTACGATAAATAACCCCAACGGGAACTTTTCTGTAATCAAATGGAGCAATTTATGAATAATAAAGATGATTTAATGCGTGCTGTTTCTAAAATCAACCAAACACAGCTGTTCCTGATAGTGATGTTCATCGCAAGTTTGCTGCTAATAATATAAATGCTTGTTTACTATATACTGAAAAATAAAAGTCACTTTTTAACGTCAAAACTTCAATTTAGAACAGCATAGGCAAGTTTTTTTTATTAGCTTTTAGTTATTATTTCGATTTGCTTCAATCTTACTCAGACATAACATTCAGTCGATGAAATTGATGATTTTTAGATTCAAGCGTTACCTAAATCGAAATTTAATTTATATTGGCTGTATTATATCCAATTCATCAACGTCATATTGTATGCACTATTCCAGTAGTTTCTTATAGACATAATTTGCTATGTTATCCCCCACCCCACCCTAAACAACTTTCACAGTTCCTCGTTGATCTCAGAGATGATTAGCTCTCAGGAACGACGATATGTTCAAGTGATATCAGGCTTCCTAAAAATCCTCTTTATTACGCCTGTTGACATGAGCTAGGCAAACTAGCACAGACACGTACTATACTAATGTATAGTGTGTGTATGTGTGTGTACGCGCGCGTGTGTGGTGTGTACGATGGTTACTATTATCATTATAATAATAATCATGTGCTTGTGTGTTTGTGAATATTTCGTCGTTTTGTTATATCTTACTTTCCCTTGCTTATAATCAGCTGTCCATTTCATGTGGTCATTTTCAAAGCAGCAGCTTGCATCTGGCGTCACCATGTGGCCATTGGGTATGGTTTATAGGGACCATGTGGCCATTGGGTATGGTTTATAGGGACGATGTGGCCATTGGGTATGGCTTATGGGGACTATGTGGCCATTGGGTATGGTTTATAGGGACTATGTGGGCATATTGACCATAAGTCATTGCACATTTAAGAAACAAAAATTCATTAACAAGATACTGCCATACATTCTTTAAAATGACATTTGGGTTTTATTATCTACTTTCATTGTTTTGAATATTTATCGGCATTTTTTTAAACTTTTACATCGAAATTGCAATAAGTCCTAGAAAAATATATTTAATATTTTAAATGTTCCACAAATGGACACGAGATAGTAACTAATAAGTAGTTGATAGATTAATAAAATAGCAGCTGAATAGGCATGTTATAGCGTCTACGGATGTATTTGTAAATGCAATATAATGCATTCATAATACCAAAGCTCAGGCTGCTTTCACAATGTCAAGTCGAGGCGATAACTGTTTCTTTGTGATTATAATTTTTAACCTAGCTTTAACACGTTTTCAGTCATATCGCTACGATGTCTGCAGTGAGGCAGTTTATAGTGGTGTCTAGCAGTGGGGCATCATGCCGGAGACATGTAGCATGATGTCCCACCCAGTGACATTATCCTGACAGCAGGCCAACTAGTCCTAACACTAACTTCTTAATGCTGAGCGCCAAGCGCGGCAGTTGTTGGTACCATGTTTGTAAGTCTTTGGTATGACTCGGTCAATGATCGAATCCACGACCTCCCGCTTCCGCGGCGGATGCTCTAACCACTAGGCCACCAGAGCGGTAGTGGCGATAAATGTAAACAACAAATTTACAGTTGTCCTCTGTGTCAGAGTAAAGCCTTCATTGAAACAGTCGGACAATTGACGTGATTTTCGAGGTAAGGAAGAACGTACCAAAAACCGTGTTTATATATTACTGTCAGGTTACTCGCGGGTTATGAGCGTTATTCGTATAGTATTGTACAAGCCCCACCTGTCAAAGGGTAAGGGTTAAGTCCCACTTGTCAAGGGGTATTGTACAACATATAATAATAATAATAACTATAACCCACTCCCTTTTGATACTCGTTATCTAAAAGATGACCGCCCTCGATATAATTGCCAGGTTCGAGTATGAGATTTGATAGGGTAAACTGAGCAGGTATATTGAACAACAACTCCGAGCCCCCGTAAAGATAAACAAACAATTTAATCAATTAGATACACAATTATGAAACTTCCTTTCATTAGGAATACAAGCGGTTTAGAAATACAACTTCCACCGAATTACATTAATATTTGAAATGATTTAAACAAATTAGCCGTTATATTAATGATAGTTTTAAAATCATCATAGGATCGAGTTGTATAATAGAAGTCAATGACTTGTTCGATTTTCATAACCTGTTATTCTCGGTCCTCATTCACTGTTCAATCAATGTCGTTTCAAGGAGTCGCTGTCTCGTCCAGTCTCTAGATACTCGGCACTCGTGGATGTTTCCGCTTGACTCCGGACTTGTCCACTGTATCATGCGTATGTACATTGCAATTTCCGTTCCTCAATTCTTTTTCCAACGTGTACGTCGTTATTCCCGTACTTCACGATTTTCCCCAAAAGCTATTTTCTTCCTTTCAAAAGAAAATTAAAACAATCTAAGTCTTTCGTTACAATGGTTACAGTTGAGACTGACCATTATTCCTGGTTCGAGCAGTCAGATATTTCTATCGTGATAACAAATTTACGGCTAGTAACATGTCCTCAAATAACGGTAGTTAAACAAATTGTTCATTCGTTTTGCCTTGATGTAATACATTAACATCCTACACAGCGAGGCGTTGAATCGAATACACTGTCGCTAAATTATCTATGCAATCAAAATTCGGTGAATTCACATGTATTCTTGTAACCCCTTACTAATATAATACATTAAATTCTTAGAACACAATCATTATTCAAATAATATGATAAATTCAAGAATTAACGTAACACTCCCTATAAATCAGCATAGTGTTTTTATGACATAAATTAACACTACGTCATTCTTACCTAAGAATAAAGGTAAGAATTCCAATTCATAATTCAAAAGCACATTATTATACAAATGTATCAAATGAATTCATGCAAGTACTTCCGATTCATAATACAAAACACATCATTATACAAATGTATCAAATTAAATCAATTATACAAATGTACCAAACGAAATCATGCAGACCTGTAAACATCATATACATTGCATCAACAATATACATGGGATTGTGACAGTACCTTTGTGTTTTGGTGTGTCACTCAACCGTTGGTTTGGCGGTTTTCGACCACGCTTCCTTACGAATGCATTTTCTCTCAAATAACATACGGAGTCTATACTAAATAATTCTACCTCTTGCTCTCTTACACAGCAATGTCAAGACTAACCTTTAGTTTCACTAGACCATTATTAGTTTCTACGAATTTTCGGGCGAAAACACCCCCCTTATTTAACTGTGACCAATCAGAATCAAATGTATTGTCTCCCGCTTTTCTCTAAAAGTCACTTACGTCATTGTCAATATGACATGCTTGGTTTTAAGTAACAGAATCTCTGCATTTTCTCAATTCTGACACTTTCCGTGTTAAATGAAACTTTAAAATGTCGCCAGCGGTCAGTCGACTGCTGAATAAACACGGTTTAATTAGTACAGTGGTAGCACTAGACTCTACAGACCCCCGTTTTGACATAGGGTGTCATCATAAATCCAACTAATGGGTAGCTGGCCACAACTAATGTATAATTAATAGATGGACTGAAATTTGCCACTTCACAATTACTAAGCCGCCCAAGTGGCTCGTTTGCGCTTGTACGTTGTACAACAAACAGTAGTGATAATGCTGTATTTAAAAAAGAAACTGGCATAATATCTGTCCACCCAGCCTAGATCGGCTGCCTTCATGTGTTTCTTGAAATTGGCACTTAAGGACCGACCATTTACTTTTCTGCGTTGGGTTGGGACTGGGTGAATGGAATTTCTTGGAGAGAAAAAAACACATTTCCGGTCCCTATAAACTTTGAAAAGATATCCATGCTTTTGTTTTTTGAAAAGAAATATAATTGTTCCTGTTTCATCGGCGTGTTACGGTCTGTATTGCGCTCAATGTACCGTTAAAAATAAATCAGCCATCCAGTGATCAATAATTACTTGATTCAACACCCAGTCTGCTACTGTAAAGCATACAACATCACTTTCATGGACGAACAGGTGAAAATAATTAGTCATGCTTGACTATCATCAGATAGATTTTAACTAATCAGGTTTTCGAGCTGCATTTTTCTTCTGTTGATTGAATTATTCCATAACAGTTGTGTTAAACCATATATGTTTCGGTCTTTTTATAATCCTACTGTTACATTCGGGTTCAAAGGACAAACAAACACCAAGTAAGGGTCCTAAAACTTTATGTAAAATCAAGCTAAAATCTTTCACAAAAACTTGAAAGTTTTGCTTACAGTACCAATCCCATAGCTTAACTGACTGTTCTATCACTCTGCTCTTGTTTTAGAAAGGGTTACATATAATTAATTGAACATTTGTGCCTTATCAGAAAGCAAGTCTAAGCTCAGTTAGCACTGGGAAAATAAACAGCAGCACCCGGACCTGTTGACAATCTCTGGTATCAAATATCCAGAATGCTTGGATTAATGTTGTGGTCAAATGTCTGTTCTAACAGGCTGGAATTTGAAGCAGCACTTAGGTTGGAATGATACTTATAACACCTATCCAAAGTTGTGCTACCTTTCTTATGCGAAAATTGAACAGCGTCGATTTGGAATGAAGAATAATCATTTGAAAAAAGTTTCGTTCTTTCATGTTAGCAGTAGAAAATGATTTCATATCAGTGTCAGCAAAATACGTTACTATGATGAATTTGAAATCGGGTCATCTTATTTCAACATCTGGAAAATGTTTATGACATTTATATATATATATATATATATATATATATATATATATATATATATATATATATATATATATATATATATATATATATATATATATATATATATATATATATATATATATATATATATATATATATATATATTAATAATGTAGTAATAGACCGACACATTTAATATCGAGCTGGAGGTGAGGGTTTGTATAATTTAAAAATATTACCAGCCCGGAACATTTGTAAAAAAATATTCTTGCTCTGAATAGCTCAATCAAAAACAAATTGTTCGATTATATATTTTGGAACAAAAAAATTATGTTACAGTTAAAGAAAAAATAAAACAACTCCTGTTAAATGTTAACTGAATTGCTGGTTTGACACTAACAAATACTTATATAAAACGCACATAGCTATTTCGTTTGCTAAGTGGACATACATCAAAGTTAATGTTACTATATGTTCTCTACATTTATTTATCAATACTAACCTTTCCACTGTGTGGCAATCAATTCATATCATACGTTGATCTAAACTACCTGCAAACATGACTTCACTGAGAAGTTCTTGTCAAAGGATCACCGGCATTTTTTGAAGAGTCTGCACTGTAAAAGGCATGTAAAGAGAACACATATAACACTTGCATTGTTCATCACCAAGGCCTTATTACTCACTGTACACTGTCACCAAAATACATACAGACAACCTGTCAAGGTCTCGCGGGTCATGAGCGTTATTTGTATAATAATGTATAAGCCCCACTTGTCAAAGTGTAAGCGTTACGTCCCATTTTGTCAAAGGGTATTGCACAACATATAATAACAACACTCTAACCCACTCCCCTCTGATAATCGCTATCTAGGAGATGACCGCCCACGGTATAATTGCGAGGTTCGAGTATAGAATGTATATGGTAAACTGAGCTAATATATTGAACAAAATACATGCACTGTGCAATTTCCTTTCATTTGGAATACACGTGGTTTTAGAATTAACTTTCACCGAATTACAAAAAGTTGAATATAGAATTAAACAAATTTAGCCGTTCTATTACTAATAGTTAACTTCATCAGAGAATCGAGAGTTCAATCAAATTCATCATCGTTATTCGATTTTCATGACCTGTTATCGTCGAACTGCGTTCTCTGCTCACTCAAATGTTGACCCAGAGGTTCCTGTCTCTCGAGATCCTTTTCCCTCGTGGATGTTTCGCTCGAACTCAGACTTGTCATCTGTATCAATGTATGCACCTCGCAACTTCTACTTCACAATATTCTTTTCCTGTCTTGTACGTCCTCTATTCGGTACTGCACGTCTCCCCAAATCAAAAGCTAATTTCTTTCTTCCTTTCACAAGTAAAATATCCTTAGTCTCTTGTTACACGGTAATAGCTGAGACTGTCCGTTTTGCTGGTTCGAACAATCAGATATTACTATCAGTGATAACAATTTTACGGCTAGTAATTAACTACACATGTCTTCAGATCAATACAGGTAAACCACCTGTTAATTCGTTTTGCCTTGACCTAATACATTATACACTGTCGCTAAATTATCTACGACATCAAAATTCGGTGAATTCACATGTATTCTTGTAAATCATTAATTAAAGTAAAACATTAAATCTTGGAACACAATCAATGTTCATACAATATGATAAATTCAAGAATTAATGTAACACTTTCCTGTCATAACTCCACATAGTTATAACTCCACATAGTGTTTTTACGACATCAATTAACACTACGTCATTCTTAACCACGAATTAAGGTAAGAATTCTAATTCATAATTCAAAAGCACATTACTAAATTATTGTAACGAATGAAACTAATCATACAAATGTATCAACAAATCATGCAGATCTGTAACGAAGAAACATTACATTAATTACATCATAATAAGCGTGGATTTAAAACAAATACCTCGTGTTTTTGGTGCGTCTCTTAACCGTTGGAATTTGGCGGTCTTTCTGATCTATCTTTTTACGGAGGAACACTCTCCAAAATTTTCTCCGGAGTCTTTAATCCAAAAATAATACTACACTGTCCTCTCTTGCAGAGGAACTTTCAGACTGAAGTAAATTCCAGCTAGAAGATATTATATTCTAAAGATTTCTCGTGTCAAACACACCCCTTATTCAACAGTGGCCAATCAGAACAAATATATTTTCTCGCGCTTTTCTTTGAAAGTCGCTTACAACAGCGTGTCAAGATGACACGCTTTGGTTTTAAATACCAACTATGCATGTTCCAAATCAAACCCTGACACGTTCGTGTCACGGCGGTTAGTACTGCTCTTAACAAACACAGCTAATTGGCGAACCGGTCACATTCTATTATACCAGTATCTCTCTGTGCAGAATGTGTCTCATAATCTAACAAATGGCTGCTGGCAGGAACTAATAGTTATTTAATAGATTCGACCGAAAATTTGGCACTTACACAACCATTTGCTGAGCTCATATTCTCAAGAATAAACAATTACCTTTAAATCCCTACAAAAAGTGCATCAATATAACTCTTCTATCACCACCAAAATTAGAGCCGAAAAAATGTTCTGAAAATAGACTAGAACTACATTTGTGGGTACTAAACTGGAAATACTAATTGTGGTGCGATTCCAAATGA
Source organism: Unio pictorum (assembly GCA_030141615.1). Classification (NCBI taxonomy): domain Eukaryota; kingdom Metazoa; phylum Mollusca; class Bivalvia; order Unionida; family Unionidae; genus Unio; species Unio pictorum. The sequence goes on along the minus strand of JARLTB010000023.1, from coordinate 2,317,417 downwards.
TTTGTTTCCTTATACAAGAGAAATTATGCAACACCATCACTGCTTAAAATAAAAAAAAAATTAAGAAAAATAAGTATTTCAAATAAAGCAAAGAACGCGCTGTCAACACATCTCTCAAATTCTGAGTACATATAGATCAGCTAATGATAAAACAAAGATTTCCGATGACCACAACAAATCTGACATATTTTCGCTATGATTCTGCCAAAAACAAATGTTTTTATTGATATATCATCTTTTTTTTTTGGGGGGGGGAGTGATATCTCCTGTTTGATCTATGCAGACCAGGTACGGAGGCCCTCCTGCTTTGTTTATGTGATTGTGCTATTCTGTGCATATTTCTATGTCACTTTGTATTTTTAATTTTTATTTTTATTTATTTATTTTAATGTTTTTTGTAACATTTTGTTTATAAAATATTGTTTAAAACATTTAAAAAAATATTTGTTCATTTGAATTTTATTTATTCTATACATTCATCGTCATCTAAATAGGGTAATGGTATTGCTTCCTCGTCTTTTCTTCCTCTGCTTTTGTCCTTCTTTTTTCTCTCTTTTTGTCCGGTCTTTTTCTCTCCTTTCCTCCATTGTTTCTCTGGTTTGTACTTGTATCTTCTCATTGTTTTGTTTTATGTTGTTGAATTATCTGTGTGTTCTATTTATTTGGTCTTCATTTTCATTTTGGTTTTATGCTTCTCTTGATTCGTGATCTGTTGTTACTTCTTGTATTATCTCATTGTCTTGTAGCCTTTGTGTTTGTTGTTCTTGTAACATTTGTACCTTTTATAGCTTTCGACTTTCTCTCCATCCAGCCTCTAGATTTTTTTTTATTTCTTTCCGCTCTTGTTCCTTTTGAAATCTTTATGTCTTCTAGTTACTGGGTCATTTTTTTTTGGTCTTGTGCTTTTCTTGCTTCTCGATCGATTGTTATTTCTGCCGTGTTAGGTTCCATTTAGAACGTTTTCTGCTCAATCTGTTGTCTTGTTTTGTTGTTATTGTTGTTGATGCTCCTGTGGCTCTTGATTGATCGTACATTTCGATATTGTGTACCCTGTGTTGCCACATCTACTGCATTTGCTATATGCAGCCCTTGTACCATGTATGTACTAGGAACCCAACTAAATAAAAGGCCTTCTTTATCTCTTTAAGTTTTGTTTTCTTAATTTCCAGTATCCGTATGCCGTTGTAAATTGTTGTATTAGGAATCGTCTCTAGTCTATATGATAATACCTTTATTCCTAACTTTGCTTCAAATGTTTGGACTATTTCTTCTATTGGTATTTTCATGGGGATATTTGAAATATGTAGGTCCCCGTTTTTTATTTTTATTTTCCTAAGCATCGGTGACGGTGATTCTATGCTCTCAGATATTCATTTCTCCGTAAGGTAGTATTGGTGTTGTTCCTTTTGGTCTTTTGATATACCCATTATATCCATTTGGATTTATTAAGTGCAGTTTCCTTGTGTATGCTTCGCCCATTGTTTTCAAGGTAGTCGTCACTTTTGTGGTTCCTGGTAGCTCATTTCTCTGTATCATCGTCATGTCCAGCTCCTGCGTTCCTTTCACACCTTATGTAGCTTTCTCCCTCTATTTCTACTCTATTCAGTATGAAATGTTTTCCAGTTTTTCCAGCTCACGTATGTTTCTCGTACTCGCCGCCATTTAATCACGTGGCTATCGTGGTTGCTCACTCCTTTCTTTTCCAAGCTATTTCTTCCTAACTTTATTTCTTTCCTTTGTAGTAGTGTTCATTTTCGTATTATTATTATTATTCCTTTTTTGTATTTATAAGTCCATTAATTGATTACTTGTCATGCATTCCATATTTGTATTTGGTAATATGTATTCAGTTCCTCGCAGTCTGTTTTGTGCGAGCCATTGCGATCAGAAATATTTATTTTGCTTCTCAACAACAAGTATTAGAATATATCTTCACTGCAAAATAGATGAAAGCTAAACATACGGAAGCAGTTGTACGAGGCGACTGGGTGACATACGGGAATTAACCTTACGCCGCAGGTTAAAATGCGGAAGGGTCTTGAAGGGCAAATGGAAAATCCTTTATTTAGATGGTAGATAAGTTAACATTTGGAAGACACTTGTGGGACATGATTTAAGATGCGCATTGTATTAGATATAAAACTGTTTGTAGGGACAAGGTAATAGGTAATATTAATATGGTGCAGGAATTTTTTTGGACGGTATCGAATCCCTATAGAGACAACTGGAAAGATAATAATAAAGTTTTATCTACAATCCAACACATTATATATACTATCCAACACACCATATACACAATCCACCACCCGCTTTTAATTACTACACACATATTCACACGCACAGACACACACACACACGCACGCACACTCCACATAATCCAATGCCCATTGTTTAACATTGTTATTCACACACACACATACACACACACAACGAGAAGTTTTTTATATAATCATGGTCACACAAACACAGAAACATATCAAACAATCGGGGACGGGGGTCGGATGTAAAAAAAAAATGTGGATCAAATACACACATACGTTTAGACACAAGGAAGGGTAGGGTGCTTACATACTTTATACCAACAAATAATGTTATACGGTATCAAATAAGAAACATAAGCGTGCTAACATTATTATGTTCTTTGTATATTTGACAACAAAGAGGTTGTCAACCAGTTTGTATAATGATACATTATAACGCTCACACAAACTCTGAACATGTTTGAGAATTCAAAGTTTTGAGTATTCTAATTATCATTTTTCCAGAGTTATTTACACAAATTTTGTTTCAAATGTCATTGTGTGAAATTTGCGTTTTTAATTTCAAATAATGTTTTTAATTTTTATTTTCATCTTCAAGTTTTATATTTTTTTTTCAGTTTCCAATTTTAGTTTTAGTTTTTCGTCAAGCTTCATTTTCGTATCCAAATTTCATTTTCATTTTATACTTTTCGACTTCCATTTTCAATATATTTTGATATTTTGTTTTTAGATGCTTGGTTTTTAAAGTTTCATTTTCAGTTTCAAACTGAGTTTTCCACATTTTATTTCTTCAATTTTGTTTGATTTATACTTATTTTCATTTACATTTTAACTACCATGGTTAGGTTCTATTCCGGTTTTGTTTTGTAAATTTCAATATTTTCAATGTTCATTCTCCGAGATTTGTTAGATTTTCTTTTCAATTTTCATTTTCATAATCAATTTTAGTTTTCGATTTGTTAATTTTAATTTTGAAATATATGTTGTTAAAAATGATACTAAATACTTTTGTTAGATTTACCAAGTGACAGTTCTCTGGATATGTTTCCCAACATCGCATTGTCTTGTTTCACAAAGTATCCATACCCAAAGAATTGGGTCAGATAGTTCATTGGAAGCAGCTTTGGTAGAAATCATTTATCGAAACCAAATCATGATTATAGTTGGAGATCATACAACTGTCCTCGTCGAAATATTTAACTAATAAGTTCATGCACATTTGCAAAGGAAATGGTCATTTCATTCATGAAACCCAAACACAATAACCAGCGAATATCAAATTGAATATATGCCAAAACGTCACAAACACGAAGAAAAAAAAACTAAATGAAAATCAACAGACACTGCGTTCTAAAAGCAAACACACTAATAGAGAAGATGGAGCAAGTCAATAGAAAACGTTAAGAACAGCTTTATGGCAGACATCAGTGGCAACAGCCAAACCATGGTAGCAACCTGACACAACATCTACATCAAACCATAATGGATCATTTCATTACAAGCCCCAATGCGACAAAAACAATAGTTCGCAAATTATGTTCATTGACACACACCCTCCCCCCTCATCCTCCACCCCCCCCCCCGCCCCGCCCCGATGACTTCATCCCCAATAACTGGCGACCCCCAAATCACCTTCAGGGATCACACAAAGACTTGTGAACCCGTACAGTGGACTATACAATCCGAATGTCGCGAAGATTATGGTGAAGCACAGCGTAGATCACAACCGAAGCATGCTTGCAGAGAAGAAAAGAAAACATCCAAAGCACGAAAACAATGGATGGAAAACTAAAGAGAAACTATTAAATATGCAGGAGGGGAATAGAACGGAAGCGGAAAAAGAGGAAGAGAGTATTCCATCTTCTAAATGCCAGCTTGATGGAGATCCAGGAAACGTTGCACCGATTGGTCCATGCAGAATGAATTCCTGAAGGAAAGGAAGACTGAATGAAGGAGGCCAACGAACCTACTTTTGGGTTCGTGAAAATATGTGCAATTTATCGTACCAAGGTATCATTGATGTGAATAAAAGTATTTCGAGGATAATATCTGGAATGTACATAGATGTAACATAGAGTTAATTGCCAACCCTTTCCTTTAGCATTCAGGACGAAGTGTTAAAAGCGTATCTCTCATCAATCTGATTTTACCTTGAAGAAACAAAACATTTTTAATATCGGCAAGTGTTTGAAAAACGTCTACAGCTGGGTCTCATTTTCAAAAGCAAGTACATAATATATGCATGAATATAAAACTACGATATGTATGATACGATCGATAATAACAGTTATATACCGATTTGTGTAATATCTATGGATGCCATGGCGATGATAGGATGAATCCATAATATAACGGAGTGCTGCGTACGAAACCACATGCTAAGGACAACACATTATTGATACAATAATGAGCAAACCATAAAATATTAAATAAATATCTTTATAACAGTATCAACAATACAATAATTGGAATTTGCTGATATTTGTATCAAAGAGTCAATTGTTCTTTACCTTTATATACCTTGTTACGGCTATTGGATTTAATTTATTTATTTTTTTAAATGTTAAATCCAAATTTGTTATTTTGCCTTTAAAATGAATTGATTGGGAGATTTTTTCTAGAATGTTCAGGCTGACTTAGATTCTCTAATTGTAAACAAGTTTTGACCTTGGCTTGTTTGACCTAAATCCTGACCTTGCTTTAGACATTGTCAACAAGCCTCTAAATCTATTGGTCAATTTCAAGGACAACATTTTTATTTTTAGTACTTAGGGGTAGGAAAAATCTAGAGTATGTTATTTTTAGTAAAGGTAGTCTCTTTCTGTGACCTTCCATGAACTTCTATCAATTTCTAGAAAAGCGCGTGATCACTTGTTTACTTCAGAAAAACAATATATATAGCTGTATTTTAGAAGCTGACATTAGTAGATGTTTGGGCTTTAAGATAAGTTGTGTATTATCTGTTTGAGTTAAATTATTCTGGACTTGTGTCAATTCGTTGGAAAAGAAGAATTATCTGGAAAAAGGACATATGTTTATGATATTCAATTGGATGATTAAAAACAAGAACTGTACCACGTGACATTGTCAGCCATTTTGGATTACATCGTCAAGATTCGAACCTGGAACTATTAGAACATTTATTTATTAGGACTTGAAATTCCATTAGTGGATTATTTTGTGAATTCTATATTTGTTGGATTTGATTCTCTAAAACCGTAACTTTATTTATTTTATGAAAATAATTGTACTTAATAAAATCATTGTTAAAGTTTTACAAGCTTGTTAGTTTTCACTCTTTCTGTGTTGCTGCTTATTCGAGCCTAAGCACGTAACAACCTAAAGATAAGGTTAAATGACTGTGAGAATCTATGTTTATGTTACTTCAGAAAAAAATATTGCTCTGCATGGAGAACCTGTTTCAAATTTCGTTGATATATATCATTTTATTATTTAATTTTCACATAATTACTTTGATTTTGAAATTGTATCATCGATTATTTTCCACACCCAGTATTATACCAGTATTGATACATGACAAACAAATTTGTGAAGGGTCATTGTATGCATTAGTTTAACGTATCTCAGCTTCTTAATAGATAAATACAATATGGACGTGGTTCTTTAGAAATATTTACTTTATTTGATTTTTATGTATAAAAATAAAACGGAATTTATATTTTGAACAATTATATTTTTCATTTATTGGTTAGATCTAAATGACATTTTATTCGTTAACAAAATGCATGCTTCTGTTCTCATGGAAAACCTTTTAAACAAATCTTGAGGGTCGATACAGCTACATCCTCCGCCGTTAAAATTCACTATCTTCGGATTGCTAACATTGCTTCATTAGTTCACAATGGAAAAACACATTTAATTTTCGAGGAAAGGTGTACTCCCCCCATCCTCATAATCCATTCAGTAAATTATTAAGGCGAAAAATTATGACAAATTGAAGTTACAGGAACTGAAATTGTCCAGTTCAGGAGACAACAACAAGCATCCTTCATCGTCCAATTCCGAATTAAAATGTAAAGCAACTTCTAAGAGAGTAGAGGTAATTTCATTTAGGAAAACAACAATTAATCGTGTGTTGTCTATTTGATTAGAAATCCTTAAAATAAATAAAGAGCGAACAAACAAAAACCTTAAATTTATGAACATATAAAACCATGGACATTGAACATTAGAAGCTTTACGATGCGTAAATGGATAAACTACCGATTCTGGACTAAAAGGTACTTTTTTCAACGGTATTCATGTGAGGTAAATACACCAAGTAGTAACACTGTTAAGAATGAGCCTTTTAGTTAGATCTTTTTTAAATAAATTTTATCTCTTGTTTCTAGTCTTTTGCAACTGTCTAGTCAGGATCTTGGTGGACGTAAATCACCTCCAAGATAGAGTTTGACAGGGATTGTTAAGCCATGTACTCGATATACATGGTTCAGATGCGTTTTTGTTTTAAGCCATGTACTCGATATGCATGGTTCGTGGGTGTGGTGATAAGTCACAAGATCTGCCGCCACTGTCCAGATAAAATCCTGACAAATGCAATAGTTTAAGGGCGCTAGCGAGCAGTTCTGACGGTAAGAAAGAGAAGGGATGAATACCTAGCATATATTTCATTCAAGGATCATCTATTGTAAGGCCTTACAAATATTTTTCAAACAATACAAATAGCACATTTTACGCATATTTGCTTGTCAGTATGGTTTTTCCTCCAATGATCTTGCTTACATTTCAAGCCATACAAGACCAAAAGTTTTCAAAAGATTCAGTTTTCTTTGTCCAATAAGTGTATCCATATACACGCGGATACCTGGCCTGAACAATCACGACATTGTTTATGGTACCCTGGAATTTATCAAGATGAAAAGAAATAATAAAGAATTAAAAAGAAAGAAAATGGATAACAATCTCGATAATCTTCTTTAGACTTGTAAAAATACACCTTGATGTATCATTCAGTCATATTACCTAACATTTGTATGTCTAATTATTTACATATATAATACTACAATGTATATATCAAAAGACTTGTGCAATACCTTTCTTTATATTGTTGTATAGCCGTCACATGAACGGTCAGACACTCATCGAAAAAAAGCGAAATCCCATCTTGCCAAATATCACCTACGCACACCTTTAACTCTATAATAATCTAATTTAAGATTTGAAGGAGCCCAATGTTGCCACGCGTTTGTCTGTACCGATAACTTAACATCTCAGCTCATCTCTGCTTGAGTTCGAATCAAAGGCTTGACCAACGTTGATATGTGAGAAAGTTTACCAGTAGCTTCCCGCTAATTTATTGTTTATCTCAGCGTCTTCCCGGGTTCTTCTTCTTCCTCTACCAAATATACTGGCCGCTATGTGTAAGCATATCATGTGTTGGAAAATGTCATTAAACCAAACAAGAACTCAAATCGTGCCTTTGGATCTTCTTTAGCAGAATAAAAAATATGAGTACGATGAGCACGATGAGCACGATAAGCACGATGACGACGATAAACATGATTAAGTTTTTACCAGCGAGGTTGTTGTTGTTTCTTAACTAAGTTTTTCAGCATAAGATAGGATATACATGGCGGTCAGTATAAATGGTGAAGGAAGATCCCGGGAACACCCCCAAAAAGAATATTGTTATCAACTTTAATTCCTAACAATTTATCATTTTTCATTAATAATTTGCTTAAACCATAGCATATTGTTATTAACTTGATCTCCTAACAGCTTATCATATTCTAGAGCGTTATGTAAGTTTCTTTCGACATTAGCTTCAGATGAGCTAATATCCGGAATAACGGGTTTTTCGGATAATTGAGTCGTGCACAGTTTTTATTTTATGAAATCATCACACCATATATATATGTACATGTATAAACTAGCTTTAAATGTAATGTACTGTATTTATTCGGAAATGAAGCTTAAATCTCCAACTGTTTTTGTCTTTTTTGGGGGGCACCAGACAGATGCCCCCCCCCCAATCAAAAAACATTTGAAAAAGTTTTATGTGTGTATGTTTGCTCCCGATATGTTGCTATGTTGTTTTTTATTATTGTACATTTAATTCCCCAATTAATTTTCCCCATCGGGTTATATATATATATATATATATATATATATATATATATATATATATATATATATATATATATATATATATATATATATATATATATATATTTGACAAGGGGTATTTTTTTATATCCCTAGTGTTTCTTACGTATTACTAGGTGGGAATTGATCTACCCACAACTAGTAGTCTACTTTTATATTTGTTTTGACCATGGCTAGTGGTCATCTATTTCCTTGTGTTTGCTATTTGTGTTGGTGCTATTTGTCTGTTGCTATATTAGGTATATACCATGTATTTGTGTAAAGGATGCCATTTCTTTCAAATTTTTACCAGTTGTCTTACTTTATGTCTTCTCTAAATGGAAGACATGTATTTTTTAATTATTTTTATTTTATTATAGTTTAAATTAAATTTGAAATTTTGTATAAATTGAAGTGTGTTTATTTAAATATTTAGTATGCTTCAATTTATCTAATAATATTTATATTCTTAGATCCGTCTGCCTTGAGATAGAATCTGTACGAATTTATTTGGTTGTACAGTTCCTGTCTCAATTTGGTCCGGCCTTTAAGTATTTATTTTAATTAAAAGTAAAAAAAAAATTCCAAATTGTTTAAGTTTTAAGTTCCCTTAAATGGGAGTCATGTCTATTATGGGAGATAGACATGGCAGGTAAAGTATGGATTTAGTATCCAGAGATAAAAGGAGCAGCAGAGAGGGTGAATCCTACAACGTTTTCAGACAAAATTTGATTGAAATCCTAAAACGAGCCGTCCTATAATCTTATTTTAACCAAAAGATGGCGAATCCTACAACGTTTTCAGACAAAAAAAATTGATTGAATCCTTAAAACGATCCGTAGGATTTCGTTGAAATCTCCCTACGAAATCATTTTAACTAAAAAAATGAAAACGATTTTTTAATTAATTTTGGTCGCAACTTGTTGTCATCCACCCTCTCTGCTGCTTAGTGATTTCATCACTGGTTAACAAAAAATAATAAATGATTTTAACCAGTCTTTATGATGAAAGTCCTTAGGACGAAAATCCTTTGAAATTGCAAAGCAATTTAGGATTTCACAAACAAACTAATCACTAACACCTCTTCTTGTAAATCAATCAGATTATTGGACTGGTCGGTGAGTTTGAAATTAATTCTGGTTAATGAATTATTATGGCATCGCATATAGACTGGATTAACCGGAGACTCAATTATTAAAAATCCTGGAGGAGCTGTTGGCGCAAATGAATAAAGAATATACCCTTGCTGAGCTTGATTTGATCGTTCGAGATTAATTTGATAGCTTCCTTCAATAACATCACACACTAAATTGAGCGCAATCACCGATGAAATATTCACGTTGAACGGAGCGATATGCCTACCGCCACCGTCTGGGTCATTATTGTGTTTGAGGATTTTTATTTCCCCTGATGATGTTTTTTTCCATGCATCATGAATTATTTTAAAACCAACATCGATGGTGTCACTGAGAAATTTTTTTAGTTCTGGTACGTTATATCCTGGTAGTTTGAATGTGGGGATATCTTCAACGCGGATTTCATAGTCTAATGCAAATTCTGTTCTCGATTTTGGGTTATCTTCATCTAATATATCCTGAATAATTTTTAGGTTAAATGTTTCCATATCGTTGATAATTTTATTGCATGTTTCTACGACGCTGATAAATTCATCTCGGGTGAGAGAACCGGATTTAAGAGATATTAACAACAGCGATAAATCATTATTCATCGCTGTGAAATTTTTAACGATTTCAGGTTTGTTAGCAAAAGGATACTCTGGCAATGATCTACCATCCGCCATTTTTGGGAATATGAAACCAAAAAAATCTAAAGTGTTTTCGTGCTCTTTATAACTCTTTATTGGATTATCAGGTTTTATTCTGTCGGTGATATAATCAGATTTTTGTGGTTCTGGTACATCAACGGTTTTTTCCACTGGTGGTAATTCAGGCCATCCTAGTACGGTTCTTATTGAGCTTTGATATATATCTACGACGTATCTTTCTGAGTTTATTTCAATGGCAGATGATAGCGTCGGCTCATGAACCGTTATAGCGATTTTTGATTCTTTTCCAGTAATCGATTTTATTCTACGCGCTAATTCATTATTGATTTGTTCGATTTGGTATGACCCTGTTGGTATCGAAACAACTTTCCAGTCTGGGGTTCCGTCGGGTTTATTCTCATTTGCAAACACTAAAGAATTATTGGGTTGTTGACCACCAAATGATTTTGATCTGATATTAGGCCAACTGTGATACACTCGTAGTTTTGCTAGAGCTATCTCCTTCACCGGAACCGGAGAGGGGAAATTCACACTGAATTCTGGATTCGTTGATGTTATTGATATCATACTTGTTTGTACTGGGTTCGTGTTCTCCACTACTCGTTGAAGTAATTCCTGCGGTGTTGTCATTGTTATTATACTCATGATTTATTTCTAATTTTGGTATCGAGGAATCATAAATACTGACCATCACTGAGAACTCACAATCTGGTATGGTTGATATTATTGAGATCATTTTGTTTTTTGGGTTCGTGTTTTCTAATTCCATCGATGTTGTCATTGTTATTATATTCATGTTGTCGCTCTAATTTCGATATCGCGGAATCAAAAATACTGACCATCGCTGAGAATTCACTATCTGATATAATTGTATTATCGAGTGACGATGATATCATCAATGATAATTGCGAGTATGCGGTTGATGCAATATGAAATTGAAGTAAGTAATTCTGCAGTTTACTCTGGCTGCATGATGATATCTTTTTTGCTATCCCGGTTGATATACCCCCGATTGTAGCCACCGCAGAAATGCAAATTGGAACTACGACCGGGGCAATCATTATAACCGATGCAAGTATTATTCCGGCGCCAGTGAGAACGCTTGACACCGAGTACATAATAATATCAATTGCGGTGATTCTTCGTCGGTATTTTTTTATTTTTATTTGATACTCCTCAGTGAGGGTTTTGAGTCTATTCTGAAATTCTCTGACCTGATCATAGCGACATTGCGTCGATGACAAAGTCATTGTTGTTATTTTAAAAAAGCTAGCGTTTTCAATTGTGAAATCCTTTCAATTTAGTTATTTACTTAAATCCGCTACGAATTCCACATACCAGGTTACTGAAACCCTAATCAAATTTTTATCAGTAGCTGTTATAGTGAACTTTTCAGTTGTATCCTTGTCGATGATCGTTGAAATCGTATTGTTGACCCCGGATGAACTCGACGATGATATATTAAATTGAGTCAATGGTGTTACTAGTGTTAATCGATAAATACCCTTAACGGTTGCAGTGATATCTAATTTGTTGTTTGTAGGTGTCCACGCAAATGATCCGTGTTGGATGGTGTACACGACGTTGTTGGTTTTCTCATGAGGAATTTTTGTTTTTTCAATGACTGTTATCATCCTCGAAAAATCACCTTTGATGGCTTCGATGAAGGATTTCGTCTCATCGATGGATTTTTTAATATCAGGGAGTTTTATTTCAATTTTATCTAACGGGGTTCCAATAAATTTATCAATGATATTTCTACGAAATGATGTAAACTGTTTTCCGTTTTCTTCAATTTTAGATTCAAGTGTTGTTAGTTCTAACAGAGAATTATCCAACTCATTTTCATGGGTAGCAATCTTATTGTCGTGGGCGGCAATCCTGTTGTCGTTGTCGGCAATCATGCGGTTGTTGGTGATAATCATCTTGTCGTGGGTGGCAATCGCGTCTGTGATCGTAGACACAAGTGCACCTGGTTTAAGTCGTCCGTCGTTGGAATACAGCGCAATAGAGTTTTCAGCGGCGTCGCGCTGCCGTATCAAAATATCATTCAATGACACATCACTGGATTTCAATTTACCCTGTTTGTCCTGAAATACAACTATTTCATTAGGATCAACATTTGTTAAGTTCAACGTCTCAGCGATTTCATCTTCAATTATTTTTTTTATATCCTTGATAGAATCAGGGGGTGCAGTGTCATCGGGTTTGGGTTTCAAAGATCTCCCCCAAATATCAATCATGTTATTGTAAAACTCTTTCTCTCTCTAAAATCTTTGTTGACGACTTCGTTGAAAAATCTTCGATTTTCTCCAGCGATTACTAGTGTATTCATTCACGACAACATGTGGTGGTTTTCCGCTTGGGTTACTCAAGGAGTTAGAAATAGCGTTAAGGACATTTAATACTTCGCTGCCACATATTGGTGGGTCATTCATTTGTTGTGTTGGTAGCGTAGAATACCAAGTCTTCATTGGAAGGGTTTTTATATAACGCAAAAACTCTTTTGGTGGGGCTAATCCATATGAATCAAAATAGACAATCCCACGTGGATCAATAGCGTATGCAACCCAGTGAGTTCCAGGTCCGGTGCTGTTATCGAGATTAATAATACCGGTTTCAACGCTGTTTGGTTGATGAGGTAATTGATCTTTCATAAAGACACCTCTGAAGTTTTTAATCGCTAGTTTTTTAGCAGCATCCATTAAATCAAAATTGGACATTGGAACCATCGAAGATTTGGGAACCATAGGTTCGGAAATCGAAGATTTCTGAATTAATAAATCGTTCCTGGTAGTCTTAGACCCTTTCCGCTGTACCACGAATACGGGGTTCCTGGTAGTCTTAGACCCAATCCGTGAACGGATCGTCCCTTTTTTTTATATCCTTTCCCAGTTGCCTTCTTTAGTGCCATTCCTGCTGCAGTACCAACGGCTCCTAACGCTGCCGCTTTAGCCACCGCTGGGGCTGCTGCTGCAATCAATGCTGGAATCGCAGCTAACAACGGGAATATACCGCCTGTTTTAATCATATTTTTGATAGCAGCCGCAGAGAGAGTAATCTGAACACCTTTTTTGGCTGCAAGTGCATCATTGAAATGTTTCACCTGACGAGTTGTCAGCGATAGTTTATTTGCACCACCAGTCATTTGGTTGGGTTTCAACGTGATTGTGGTTCCACATTTTTTAGCTGATTCCGATTGCAATTTTTTTAATTGACCGGGAGTTAACGCAACACTAATAACACTATATGACATTATACATAATAGATTGATTCTAAATCGTTTACAATTTCAATTACATGTTTTCCACTGGTGCATCTACCACTCTCATTCTTCCTCCAACACCTTCGAGTAGCATTGATTTATCACTGAGAATAACAGCAACCGCTCTATAATCAGCAATAGTACCACGAAGCACATTAGCTCTAAAGTGTATATCAACGACAGATTGTCTCATCAAATCGAGATGTTCCAGTGAGAAGTAATAGATCGGATACAGATTTTTAAAGTCGTATTGTGATATTTGCAAACCAGTATCCACATTTTGGTCGCGTGCCATAAATGACAACAGACGATGATAAACTCGTGCGATATGATTTTCTGTGTAATTAAGTTGTATATCCTCGGATGGTTCCTGTTGGCCGTTTATTCTCAGTGAGACGTCTTTCACACCTAATTGATCAAATATCATATGACTGAAACGTTGATTGCCAACTCGTGTGTTATCCTGTAACGCAATAAATATATGACGTGGCGCAGAAACGCCTTGTTTTGATGCTAGATTCCACGTGAATAACCCGTTGATATTTGATTGCTTCACATCTGTACTCACTGATAACCAACTCAACAACGACTTTCCTCCATGGTCCATAAATGATAGTAATCGTTCTTCTGCGGTGATTGCTGGAGTCAACACTGGCATCCACAATGATATTTTTGTTAAATTGACTTTACCAGCATCATCATTTGGATTTGCATTGTCTGCTGGAATCCTCCAGATTGCGTCATTATCATCACTCTTTCGTACAAGCGATACTGTATGCTTCGCTCCGTAGATAACTTTTCGGACGTTTCTACAGAATCCAAATATGTGATGCAGTGGAATCGCGCATGAAAATGATTTACGCGCTCCTTGCAACATTGAAATACGTGTTGCAGCTCCTAGATTGTAGTTAGGATCGTTGTTTATAATCATATCCTCGATACCAGCAGGAGCCGGAGGACCAGCACGATCATTTGGTCGTCTTATAATAAATGGATTTCCTCCAGCGGTATTTTTACCATCTTTTGCAAACATCATAGAGGGTCCTGCTGATCTTGTGTAATCATCGGAATATCTCGCTAACCCGATTATTGTTGTAGCCACATCAATATCGCGATCTATCGCCTCAATTTCTTTTCCATCAATGAGATATCTAGCACTCTCAAATAACGCCATGATACCATTATTGACAAAACCGACTTGAGTACCAGCTGGATACGGTGCTGGTACAGCAGGAGTATCAGCAGCTGTTACAATTTCTCCTTCTACTTCAATAAACGCTTCACAGGGCAAAAAGTATTTACTGGTATCATGGACTTGAAGATCAATTCTTGCTCGACTATTTGAGTCTATTGCATGATAGGCGTAATATTGATAATCGCGTACAGAATCATCCTTGCCAACTGGGGCGTCTATATCAAATGCTGGATCACGTGACTGTTTGAACATTTTATTCTATTTATCAGAGTCTAAATCGCGATTTCCCATTTCATCATCGTGTTTTTTTAAAGCCACTTCCTGCTATCATGTTTGCAATATTGCTTTGGTCGGGGGTTAAAACCATCGACGCTAATTTTTCATCTACTGCGTTATTTATAATTCTACTAACACTCGCAGGCATTTCCGCTGTAGATGGCAATGGTACCGGTTTCTTTTTTCGTCTCACTAATGATGTTAATTTATTCTTCGCAGTTGAAAACGCTTTTCCGGCAAGAAGATCTCCAACAGCACCAATACCCTTATCACGAATAACATCAATTGCTTTCATTGATAATTGTTTAGCCAACGGCATCACTTTTGGAGCCATTCTCGCAAATAACCCCGCAATGGTATTGCCTAAACCATCTCCGTAGTATGCTCTATAAACCGGAAACCGTGAATTAACTACGTAGACGGGGGTTGGTTTATCATGATTGTAGTGTATGATCATTATTTTAAATCAGAAACAATTTTTCAATTGTTATTTATCTAATCGATTCAGTCACTATGATACCCACTTTCCACTAACTCTCCAATGAAATCTCGATATGTGCTGATATCCATGATACCACCCTGAAATAATCGTCTACAGATATCAGCTGCTTCATTAATTATTTCCGGTGAGTTATTTCCGGCTCGGAACCCTCCTACAAGAACCTCTAATCGTGATATATCACTGAGAACACTACCAGGACATGAAACGCTAGCGTTTCCAACTAGACCACTCCCCGAAAATTTCTTTTCATCGTATGGCCGTCTTATTTGGAGTTGAAATTTTCTTTTGAAGTTTCTGTAGTCCTTCATCCTTCTATCTAAACTCCCAGTATTTATTTCATACACTATATCAGCCCATTCATTATGTGACATTCTATAATCCGAATAATTGTCCGTGAAAAACTTCTCTTGTGAATCATAGCTGTTAGCAGCGAATTCACCTAAATTGTCTATATCCTCGTTGAGAATTTGTTGTTTAGCGCTCTCGGTAAATATAATTGATCTAGGTAGTCCACTAACTAGTTCTTCCTGAAATCCTTTAAATTTTCGTTCTGAAGCGGTTGATATATCCTGAGGAAGTGATTGCAAGGATTTTTTTGTTTGTTTAGTTCTTTTTGCTATTTTTTCTAACACAGGGAGAAAAGTCTCTTCTTGTTTTTTTCCTTGTTCAGAGATTGTTGACACTATCTCCTTCGTTGCTGTGGTTACTGGTTTAAACAATTCTTCAGATCCCGCAGCAAAATCAGTCTGAAGACTTTGTCGTTGTTGTAGTTTATTCCGTACAGAGTCGCGAATTGGTACAAATCTCTTAATTGCATCCAGTCGTTCACGAGCCAATCGGGTTGTTAATGCTTCATTGACCATTATTTGAAATCAGAAACAATTTTTCAATTGCAAACAATTTTTCAATCCCGACCTAACACCATCGGATGGTCATGGAAGTGTTTTAACAGCTCTATCAATGATGGGGAAAGTATCATAATTGTATATATAAATAAATAATACTGATAGTTTCCCCACTTTTTTGACATGTCGGATGATTTTTGATACCACCATGGAAGTGTTTTAACGGCTCTATCAATGATGGGGAAAGTATCATAATTGTATATATAAATAAATAATACTGATAGTTTCCCCACTTTTCCATTGATCATCCATCGATTTTTGACATCCCTTGAGGGTCGGCTAAAAAAAAATGATTATGGTCGGGCAATCAAATAATGATAAATGGTCGGTCAATCAAATAATGATAAATGGTCAGTCAATCAAAATTGTTCATTTTCTTGAATTAACGCTCGTAGGTTTCTAACTTTAGAATTAACCTCCTTTTTCAATTCGTATTCGTACCCCAATTCTTTTCGTATTCGTTCTACGATGGTATACAACGGAGCGAACACACTTACGTCACTGGAGAATGCGAGAGAGTCCCGAATAGAATTCTGAATTCTTTTGATGAGCGCATACTTCTTTGGCAGCATGTATTTATTGTTGTTAACTCCGTATTCTATATCCTGAAAATCAGACATGATTTGATCAGGATTTAACCCATCTGATAGTTCAATATCCCAACCTTTCAATTTTGAAATCTCGGATATGATGCTATTCATGTTTTCAGAATTCATTATTCTATAGCAATGACATATTTCTAAATGAAAAATATGACGCATCAGACATAACTAAATTTAATTTTTTGTTCGGTCTTTTTTGAAATAGCCGATCGACAAATCCCCTCTGCAACTCTTTGTACTGAGGGTGAACAAATATCGAAGTGTCTACCAGCGCTGGTTATTGATTGAAATATTTTTTCTTCGTTAGTTATCGTATTCAAAGATTTCACAGGTCTCGCTTTTTTCGAGTATTTCCCAGTCCCCCCTCGTTTGGAATTCTCACTCTGTGTGATAGCCTGCAGATTTGATAAAGAATTGTTTTTCGGATTAGAATCGATATGATCAATGACAGAATCATCCTCGATCAATCCATAAAAACACTCAAATGTGAAACGATGATTGAGATAAGTTTTCGTTTCTTTTCCCTCCCTAACAGT
The DNA here is from genome assembly GCA_030141615.1 of Unio pictorum. Taxonomy (NCBI): domain Eukaryota; kingdom Metazoa; phylum Mollusca; class Bivalvia; order Unionida; family Unionidae; genus Unio; species Unio pictorum. The sequence goes on along the minus strand of JARLTB010000023.1, from coordinate 2,299,984 downwards.
AAATATCAAATACCCTTGATTATTCACAGAACCAACTGGTTTCTTCAGTCTGCGGTTTCTTACAACACCATCACTGGATGCTTCATAATTTGTGATCACAGGGTGTGGTCTGAATTCTTGGTTCATTCGTATACATAATACTATTGTTTGTCTAATTCATTGTTTGGTTTAATGATAAATCTTTCGATGTAGTCTTGAGGAGTTCTTATGATTTTATCCTTGATACTGACTTTGTCAGCGTCAAGAATACTGACTTTATCAGTGTCAGCGTCAGGGTCATAATTTCTGATTGATTGTCTATTTTTTATTCTTTTATCATAATATCGCTTCAACTCCCTGTATCGCTTTCCACCGCAATTCAAACACAACTGCGATTTTCCCCTGACCCCAACCCCACATAGAATACAAGGTAACGGACCAAGGCTTCCACGTCGAAAGCTTTGCATATGATACCCACAAAACTCACTTCTGCATGATTTGTTACACGGGATTACTGATCCAATCATAAGCCACTTACAGTGATTCATTATATAAAAATCTTTCATTTAAATGCTTGTTTTAATTATAGCATGAAGGAGTTAAGGAAAACGCCTTCGAAAAATGCTGAATTCAATGCTGATAAAGAGTTTAAGAGATTATTAAAAATCAATCCTAGATTTAATCTCGATAGACCCAAAAAACGTATCAAACGTCCAAGAGACGGAAACATGAAAGAGTTTAAGAGATTATTAAAAATCAATCCTAGATTTAATCTCGATAGACCCAAAAAACGTATCAAACGTCCAAGAGACGGAAACATGAAAGAGTTTAAGAGATTATTAAAAATCAATCCTAGATTTAATCTCGATAGACCAAAAAAACGTATCAAACGTCCAAGAGACGGAAACATGAAAGAGTTTAAGAGATTATTGAAAATCAGTCCTAGATTTAATCTCGATAGACCAAAAAAACGTATCAAATTTAATCTCGAGAAACCAAAAAAAGCGTCCAAGAAATTACCCTGGAAGGATGCTCAATTCAATCTCGATATAGTCTCTGATACACCAAAGAATAAAATTCTTGATAAAGCCATGATTAATAAAATCAGAGACTGTTTTAATGAATTCAAGCGTGATGGAGCATCCTATTGTTGGTCAACATTTCGAATTGATGGTGTTGTTGACGCTACCATGAATGATGAAAAAGCAGCAGTGATAATTTCACGTGTTGGGGAAAAACGGTATTTTTTCCGAATCAAATTCATTATCGAAGTCGATGGCAAATGGATTATTAGGGATAAATTTGAACCAATCCTCAAGAATAAAAAAGCTGTCATTGTGAGTAGAGATTCCAAACCAGGGATTCTAACCGGCATTGACAAACCATACTACGAAAGATCTTATCCCGTAACAGCAATGGTTTATGGGCTATATCCGTTAAATGATAAACCCGATATCGCAAAACTAGCTCCTATGAAATATTCGTCAGGGCTTAATTGTGTAGCAACACGGGTAATGGAGCACTTCACAAATGCATCCCGAGGAAATAAACTAACTGATCTAAGACGAAAAAAAATAACCGAGTGGGAACTGACAGTGAAACAGAACGGTGCAAAGATTTCTGATATAGCTAAGTTAGAAACATCATTAAGATTTCCAATAACAGTTATGACGATAACCGGAGAGGTTTTATACGAACCGAAATATAACAAAAATGGAGCACCAATACAGATTATTGATCATAACAAACACGCGTGGACACCTGCGGTAACAGTATTTCCACGAGAACGAACCGTGAAATATATCCCTAAGGAGTTCGTCGGGGATGTTTTCTATGAAGAGAGATTATTTGATGCTATTAATGCGTTGTGTAAGGATGATCCTGTGTCAGTGTGGTTACTTAGAAGTGATGAAGGATTCGATCAATTTGTAAAACCAAATGGTGAATTATATCGCGTTGAAGAATTAGATAACAGAATGAGAAAAATCGCTAATGATTTTTCACCGGAGAGTTTCCATGAAAAACTACTTACGGATAGTTTTACTATTCCATCAGTGGTAGCTCACTTCGCAAGAGAAAAAAACTCATGGCGTCCAACACGAAGTGATTTTCTTGAGGATGTTAAATCGAGTTGCGTCGAATTTGGTCATGGAGGATTGTGGAATACGAAATACTCACGTGATGGTATGATTTCAATTGATATAGCCGCGTGTTATCCCGGAAGTTTTCTCGGGTATGGGGAATGCGCTGAGTACTTCAAACGATTTGGACACCCAACACATGAAATGACTCGTGTTGCGATTAATGGACCATTACCTGATTTTGATTTAACCGGATTCGCTCGTGTGATATCATTTGAATTAGCTACAGGGTTACATCCGTGTAGTTATGTTTGGCTCGGTAGACATCTATCTGAAAAGGCCTGGATGCCAATAGTGTTACTACGATATATGATTGATTGTGGTATGCTAATATCGTTGATTGTTTCCGAGGCTATTATATGCTATCGAGCTCAGAAAGAAGTTTGGCTACCACAACCCGATCTAGATCGTATAATCAACGAACTACGAAAACAATTCCCTGATTTCAATGAAGAAGAAATCATAAATTGGTCTAAGAAGTTATTTGAAATTAAAAAAGAACAAGCAAAAGATCTCGGACGAAGAATAATCGGTAAATTCACTCAAGGTGGACGGTACGACAACGCAAAATATTCTTCGCGGTTGATCATAGATGTCGCTGAATACGATTTTCTTGTAGCGGATTTAATGAAGCAGGGAAAACTTGTATCCCGTAAGGATGCTTTTCTATCCAATGGTGAGAAAATGGGTACGGTTGTTACCTACTGTGATGGATATAATTCCCAGTACACACATTTGAGAAGTTCAATGCTAGCCTATGCTTCTATTAATCTATTTTCGATGATAAATAGATTTCCTAATACCGCGGTTAGAGTGGCCACTGATTCGATGTATATACACAATAAATACAAATCAGCTGTAGCTAAATTCACAGATCCCGAAGAAAATTGGGGGCGTTGGCGATTTAAAAGGGAGATGCTACATGAGTATTGTGAATCCGCAGACGTTGCCATGGATGATAAATATCTTTGTTGTAACCGCGCTGAAATTCAATCAGAATTTTCTAATGCACCACCGGTATCTGATCCAATATGTCGATACAAGACAGTTTATTTAAACGGTTGTGGTGGGTCAGGAAAGACAACTCGTGCAATTGAATTATTTCGTCGGTCAACCATGATTGTGCTAACACCGACTCACAGACTCGCCAGAGAGATGATACAACGAGGGGTAAATGCCTGCACCTACCATAGTTTCTTTCGATGGAAGGGTGACAAATGGACTCCTGATCGAATGGGTGATAAATTCATTCCTGAAATCATAATCTGGGATGAAATATGCACAGTGTCATTAGATGTATTACAAACATTTCTTGAGTGGTTGTTAAACAAAAACACAAAAGTCGTCATGTGCGGTGATCACGGTCAACCACCACCATTTGTCGGTGCATCTCCACATGAATGGCTAAGGGGTTTTGTAGACTACTATGAAGAAATCACCACTGATTATAGATCAATTGATGAACGATTACGAGAGTTCAAAGCGCTAATTAGATTACAACCGGATAGAATCCAGTGCGAAATAGCGCGTGAAGTGATTTCAGAAACTCAAATAAACGATTTCTGGGAAACATGGAAACCAAATGATTTGATAATTGCAAGTAGAAAAATAGTCAGGGACACACTTCAGATGAAGTTATTTGAATTGCATAAAGAAAAATTTGCAACGCTTCCAGTACCCCTTTGTTATAGGCCATCGGATACACGAAAACAGAATATTGAAGTTGATATTCCAGGACAGAGTGAAAAACAAATTCTGGTATTAAATGATATTGTGCTGGTTGATATCAATGTCGTTGAAGATGCATTGCGTGCTAATAAATCCCCGTGGACTCTAGGATACGCAGCGACGATACACTCTTCACAGGGATTGACTATATCGGATACAATTGTTTGGATGGTGGATAATCACATCGAATGGTCGAATTTAGTCTATCTCGCAGTATCCAGAGTACGAAGAATAAATCAGCTTCGAAGAATTGTTTTCGATGATAATGACACCACAATAAATGATATTGATGTTAGCATCATTAATAAAAAGCTCTCCGGTTACAAACAACAGGACAAAAAAAAACAACGAGAATTTGATATTGATGCTGAATTAATAATCACTTTGAAGAAACAACAGAATAATCACTGCGCGAGTTGCAATTGTATAATGCGTTGGCAGTATTCGGATAAGGATCCTCGCCAATTCACCGTAGACAGAAAAAATAACAGTCTCGGTCATGTCAGAAATAATGTGATGTTGACTTGTCTTGAGTGCAATAGACGCAACGGTGCTAGTTAAGACCATGCGGTGGCAATTGAGTATCCTCGGGAATTACCTGTAGTTGTTGTCGAGTAAATCCACGTTGAGGGGCAGTTGAATCCAGTTTATAGACTGGAGGTCTACCAGTTGATCGTGTTATAGTAGATATCTTATGCGTAGTGACGCTCCAAATAGGATCAGTAGCCCTTTTTCTACCCCCTTCAAGCTCTCCTGGTTCGTATAAGTACCTCACAATGACATTACTATGAAGAATTGGTTCTTTGAAATCTTTTTGTGGTTGTACGGGTATTGACTTCTTTTTAATCGCGTTGATAGGTTTCATGTTGATTGTTCTAGTAATCTCGTTATTCAGTGCAGTAATCACAGATGGTAATCTTTTAACCCATTCACGGGATCTTTTTTCTTGGATGAATTCTTTTGCGTATTGATATCCAAATAACCGTTCAGCAAGAGTCCGATTAAATCGTTCTACAATGGCCTGATCGCGATGTAGCGCAGTATGCCCTCGTCGTATGGTGACATTATGATGTTTCATTGTAGATAATACTGCACCCTGAAATTCCTTGCCAGGATCAACCTGCAATAGATTTGGCCAGTGCAGAGGACCTCGTCGATAAATCCTTTCAAATGCAGAAGCGACTTCAGTGGCTGATTTTGTTTTTAACGGTTCTGCTTCTTTGTATCGACTTGCAATATCAACTACGGTTAAAGCGTATTTGTAACCACGATCATGAGGCAGAAATAATATATCAGCCTGATGAACTTCATTAGGAGCGGTCACATCAAAATGCGAGAATTGAATTTGTTTAGGCGGTGGTAGATAAATTTGCCATAGTGCCTGTTTGGATAACCAATTAGCCGCAGTGGTTTTTTTCACTTTTGCAGCGCTAGCGAGTTTATGGACTGCTGATTTACCCCTCCAGTATCCTCTTGGGGAATAATAAATTGATTCCATATTATTAATTACCGGCACCTAACATCAATTTGCTTTTCATAGCCGATTTTATCAAAAATGAAGCCAATTTTTCTTTGAAGGATTTATCAGGAATAGCATTTAACGCATGAATTAATTTCACATCTGCTAGATGTCTGTGTTGCAGATTGCTGCTTTTATAAGCAACATCATGAAGGTGACAGGCCTTATCAATGGCGTTTATTGGTTCTTCACCGGGGTTGGGTTGATTTTGATTATTGAGTCTGATATCAAGTCTGGTTCCCGGTCCACAGTAGCTATATCCGGGAAGGTGCTTTTCTCCGGGGTACTTTGCCCATGGGGTTCCAGGGAGCTTTGCCAATTTGGCTGCGATATCACCTCCTCGTTTTTTTTTAAATCAGATTTCATAGACACAAATCTAAATTTCCTTGTACCACATTGCATGCATTTACCAGAAAGCGCTGATCGGTTATTTTTAGTTGTAACCGTCGTCACATCTTCTGTGCCAGTACGCGTTTTGCACTTCACACAATATAGATCCATAATTTATGTATAGAGATATGGATATAATTGATTTTTCAGCGACTAAAAGAAGAGAACCGGTTAAGCATCATGCAGCGCTACCAAACTCTATCCGGATGATTATAATCGGGCCATCTGGATCCGGTAAAACGCAATTGTTGCTCAATTTAATAATGAGATGGATGAAATGGGATAAGTTGTATTTAATTGCCCCTAGCGTAGATGATCAACGATGTTATGAAGTGCTAAAAGATTTTAACGACAGCGCGGTAGAAAAATCCGGAGAGGGTATTATTGAGTTTATAACCGATATCGATGAAGCACCGAGCATTGATGATATTGATGGAGATATTAACAATTTAGTCGTATACGACGATATAATGTTGGATAAACAAAAAAATCCTGCTAGGATCTTTTCCCGGGGGCGTCACAAAAACACTGACGTGATATATGTCACTCAACGCTACACTCAGGTTCCAAAAGTCATCAGAGATAATTGCAATATTCTTTCTGTATTCAACGGCGTTGATACTCATACTCTTAGAAATATATGGCAGACATGGTGTTCTGATATGGACTTCAATCAATTTCGAGATTTCTTTAGTCATGCTCAGTCGACTCCGCACGGATTCGCAACAATAAATTTGCATCATCCTCGGACACGATATCGTATCGGACTGGATCAAATATTCGGTTGAAATCATTTATTATTTTTTGTTAACCCAGTGATGAAATCACTAAGCAGCAGAGAGGGTGGATGACAACAAGTTGCGACCAAAATTACTTAAAAAATCGTAAAAATCTTCGTTTTCATTTTTTTAGTAAAATGAGATTTTTAAGATTTCAACGAAATCCTACGGATCGTTTTAAGGATTCAATCAATTTTTTTTGTCTGAAAACGTTGTAGGGTTCGCCCTCTTTTTGGTTGAAATGAGATTATAGGACGGCTCGTTTTAGGATTTCAATCAAATTTTGTCTGAAAACGTTGTAGGATTCACCCTCTCTGCTGCTAAAGGTGTGCATTAACATAGTAAACTTTAACTAAATTTATGGGTGATATTTTCCAAACTCTGCCACCGGCCTGCTCACTTCGCGTAGCGCCATGTGATTTAGCCCCATGGCGTCCTCATGTGTACTTTCACCTCACGTGATTTATAATAATAATAATAATAATAATAATAATAATAATAATAATAATAATAATAATAATATATTTTTTAAAAATAATTTTTCACTTATAAAATTAGTGAATCACTGTAAATGTCATTTTAAACATTTGCATAAATTTACCATAAAGCATCTTAAATGATGTATATTGTCATTCGATCATGTAAAGAATTAATCGTGATAAGCATTCACAGCTTTATATATGTAAAGTGTCATTCGGTCATGTAAAATCCTTGTGAGTTTTACTCGCCGCAATGTAATGCCTTATGAGTTTTACTCGCCTATTGACTTCTAGCAGTTTGCTGGCTGTGATAAAAGTAAAATTTTCACACAAGTTATATTTGTCCTGTAATTTTTCTTATGTGATTTCTCATTTCTTATATCAAGAGACAGATTGTATTATATTAGTAATTATCTTAAAATGTTAAATTATAAAGTTAAGGGGCATTAGCCCCTCGTTCGTTTATTTAATATTGATATTGTAGTATAATTGTATTATTGTAAAGTTTAGGGGCATATATATCTTAAAATTGTGCAAGATCTGACACCATGGTCCAAAATTTTACAGCGTGGGCAGGGCCTGTGTTTATCGCACCCCCTGTACCACGACCTGCATAGAAAACCCATAATATAGAAATATGGGGGAATTTTTTTTTTTTGCCTCTTCTGAGTGAACTTTAATCATCCTCTCTCCATTCTTTACATTGGCGTATCCATAGCAGTTAGGTTTTTTCTCTTCCACTACTTTGATTTTGTTCACTGTCCTTAACTTGTCAAGCATGACTGCTGATGAGATCTCCATTGGAAGACCCGATATAAACACGTCCGTGTTTTTCGGTTCGATGTCTCTGATTATAGAATCAGTTTGAGTTATCTTCATAACCTGTCCACATATTGTCATTTCTGATTGTTGGAGTATCATTTTATGGTCCTTTGGGTATAATATATATTTATATCTACCCCTATATTGGAGCGCGTCTATCCTATCCAAGTCTACCCCCAGTAGTTGGAGCTCTGTCAAAACTTCTGTCTGACGCGGGAAGGTTGTGCTGTTTTCAAAGTCCAGCGTCTGACAGCCCTCCATATGATATATCAGTAGTTTCTGACTCCCGGGCTCGCCTGTAACCTCCGTGTTAAAGAATTCCCCGAATTTATACGTCTCCATTTTGTCTGTCTGTAGGATCTACCTTGTCAAGCATTAGGATATAAAAAAATGGTGCAAAATATTTCAAATAACAAAAAGAGTGCAGAACAAAAGGATTATAGTGTAAGAAAAATTACAAAATTGCGCTTAATAATAATTTTTGTGGAATCAGTAGTATAGATAACCTATCTACTGGGTCCCTCGTGAGTATTACTCATAGCGAGAACAATTACTTTCTCTTGTTGTAAATTGGTAATCCTTTGCTCAAAATAATCCAGTAGATTTCGTTATCGCTTTTTTGGCACCTTTGCTTCCGCTCGCTTGCTTAGGTGGCATTATACTGTGACCAACTGTTTTTGTCCAGCCATCAATAAGCTGTGATTGTTGCATGCAAATTGGTAAACAACATATAGGCGTAATTACTTTATTTACCATATGTTGTGTCAAAAAGCGTGGACAATTTGATCCCATTGTGTTAATTGTATTACTGAAAACTCCGTCGGCGACTAGTTAAACAGACATTGTTTATACAATCGCTGGTTACAATATGGTCACGCCACATAGTTATTGATAGTGGCCATAGATTCTCAAGGGCTTCACTGCTGAGTTTTCTGTATTATTCTACTGACTGTATTTTCATATACGATTTTTCGAATTTTCTTATTTTTGAACAGATGATTTCCGGATTATCGAGAAAAGTTTTAGTGTAATTTCAGACTTTGGTCCCCGAGGTTGATTTCCGGATACGGAACGCGGATTTCATGATTAACGGAGCAAATTAACGTTTAGGAATTCCGTTCCGTTGAATTATGTCCAGATAGCGAGGTTTCCGGATAAACGGAGACCGAATTAACGAGGATCATAAGAACAATATGACTTCTCTGTTAAACTATGGAGAGTCGTTGTACCCTAAGGACAATGGGATTTTAACATTTTGGGATACTCTAGGGACAAGTGAATTTAACATAGGGATTAATAGCGACAATGGCTTGACCCTGTATATGGAAAATAGGATTGATGACGACGCCAAGCGTTATAGCTTTAAACGGCTATTCAAAGACAATTGGAATTACCATTACAAAACAACCTGGGACAATTCTCATACAAGATCAACAAAAGGTTGAGTCTGTATAGCGTTACCAAAAAAAAATATTGGGTATGTATAAGGACAATAGGAATGGAACCGGTGATGGAAAAAGTGAGAGCGTAAAAAAATCTAAAATACATGGAGGGGTAGGACATAATTTAATAGACATAGAATCACCTACCAAATAATCCCATGTGATGAGAGTGCTAATCTAAAATAAATTGTAATACAAAACAACACACTCATACTTACACAATCAACTTTATTTACTAGCAATGCATTGTGGATATGGATTTTTCTTTATTATTCAACAAAGCATACATTACCTACAAAATCACCGCAGCAAAAGAGTTAGTGGTTAGTCACACAGCTCTCACCAAACAAAATACGTTGAGCAAGACAAGCGTTTTTTGTTAAGGGGAAATATAAATACACATATGCAAACGTACGCACTCACACAAACACACGTATGCACACAAATGTACGCGCGCACATATATACACATATACACACCCAAACGAAGGCGCACGCACACACAGATAATACACACAAAAGCGGAACACACACACACACACACACACACACACATACATACACGCCTGCATTAACAAACACGCACATGTTCACACAAGATACTTTTGTGTTTAGGGACAAGTCTTTTTGTAAAGAAAAAGACAGATACAAACATAGACACTAGCTTTTTTTCTAGTGTTTTTGGTAAGGGAAAAACAAATACTCACAAATGTACGCTCAAACACAAAACAAACTAAAAGAATAGACACATACACACAAACACACAAATATGCCGTACTTTAGCTGAACTGAGCAGGAGATTTCGTTGTTAATTTTACAAGTTATTTATTTGAGTAGTCGGTTGACGCTAGTCTATGTGATCTGTTTATGCTTTAGAATTTTTTGTGTAGTTAGGGACATGTGATTAGGTACTCTATAGCTTTAATGTCCCTACAATGTTGCTAAATGTATATCTATAATGTCTTTTCTATGTCCCTATAGTTTGTTTGTATAGTGTCGCTAAAGTGTCCGTAAGTGAGACGAGGAAGAGATATGTTCGAGAGGCTCCGAGATTTAGCTGAACCGAGCATATGAGATGAGCTATTTATAAATTTGATTAGTTGACTACAGTTTATATCGATTGGATTTGTATGTCTAGATTTTGTCTCTATCGTGTCCCTAAAGTGTCGCTATGGATGTAAATTTATTGTCTCTATTTCTACGCTCTAATTTTTGTATTTCATTGTCAATTTTTACTAGAGATCAAGTGGTTGATGTGAATACGCACTATTTTAGGTATGTAGGTAGGCATTGGGTATTGAGTCAATACAAATGCATTCTTCAAATAGTAGATAACTGGGTGATGGATCATGAAGCTGGGTGGGGGATAGTCGATAATACATGACTGGGTGATTGTCAGTCGATGTTAATGTTAATCATATAAATGTTTTTAAAAATATTTCTTCTCTTCTTACCATACAGACCCATAATGTCAATCCTATGGACATCTTTAACATAAGATGTCTCGTCTTGACCCATGATATGCCCCTCCCACTAATCACAACAAATCTCCGTTAATGATTGCTTCATCTTAAATTCTCCTTCTTCCAAATCGCCCAATTTCAATATAGTCCTTGCCCTAAAATGGCTTTATTGAGCTTTTGCTAAATTCTCTTTATTCCTCATACATAGCCACTATGTCAATCCTGTATAAACACAATTTCTCTTTTGTCTCCAGAAATGCTAAAAATGACAGATTAATGCTAAAAATGACAGATTAATGCTAAAAATGACAGATTAATGCTAAAAATGACAGATTAATGCTAAAAATGACAGATTAATGCTAAAATATGTTTAGACCCAAATAGTTACATACATGTCAAGTTTTGCTGATATTGTTTAACATGGGATTTTCCTTATACGCTGAAAGTGTCAAAATGGTAGCCTAATGTTAAATGTCCCGTATACCCAATATCAAGAAACTACATTACTCAAGAGCAAAAGTAACGTACTGGCAATAACATTAACCCAAATGGAAACATAATTTTAACGTTCCCGTTGATAAAGTAACACCGTTAACTTTTTTTTTGCGTGTGCGTGTATAGCAATTAGTGATTAGTTTCTTTTCATGCAATTGTATGGCCCTGAAAAGGGCCGTTTATGAAATAGACTCATCAGTTATCATCATTATCGTCCGACATCTCATCACTCCCCTGCTATACATCCTCGACCGAGGAGGAATCGTAACTGTCTGCATCGGATCCATTAGCCAGTTCCCTAAGCTGGTTATGATAATCTCTGATCTCGTCAAATTTCATGGAGACGAACTCTTCGTACATGTTATGTACACCTTCAGCAACGCATAACCGGAACCGAAGCTGGTACAGCAATTGGTGATGTTTCTTCTCTTCCGCATTTTTGATTCGACGGATCAGTTCTACTTTTCTATTCATGATGTTAATTTGCCGACAGGCTTTTCGGAAATAGATGTCTGCTTTTCTGATTTTCTCTCTTATTGCATCATACGTTACCATCTTCGTCTAGTGTGAAAAATACAAGGCGATGAAATGAAATTTCATACGATGTAACGTATATCACATTTCACGGAAAAGCCGCAAACCCAACTGGGTTGTTTCCATAACTAGACTGTGATTTTATAAGAGATTAGGAAGCTAGTAAAACTCACATTGGAGTGTCAAATAAGTACTGTTTAATGCTATTATTCTTTACAATGCCAATTGTCAATATGTGAGTACAGAATTCTACTCAAATTATAATACTGGCTGCCACTTTTAATTGATTTATAGCTTGCTAACAATTGCTACGCTGGACATGTGATGTCAAGGTGACAATTTTCTAAGTGCACCATTGTTCTACATTCTGCTCACAATAACCACTCTTGACCTCCCATGGCGATATAATCCGCTGTTACTTACTAACGTCGCCTGCTGGGCACTAAGGGCTAATTTCAGTGAGACTATACTTCCACGCTACCTGAGATACGGAAAGGATCCAATCAAATGACAATATACTGCTGACATCTTTTGTAAACAAGACAAATTCTTAATTAATGTAATGAGCATTCAAATGTCTAAACGTTGGCATCAGCTGAATTAACTAACACGTAATCATTCGTTGGAGTAAATAATGTATGACTGACTGACTGACTGACTGACTGACTTTATTTCCTCTTCAATAGAGATTACATCAGATTAATCAAATTCAGGATAATACAAAATCATGAAATACAACACAAAAGAATATAATTGAAACAAATTGGAAACGTATACCAGTGTAATTATCAATGTAGTTCTTTCTACATGACATAATATGTTTATGCATACATACATACACACACACACACACATATATATATATATATAAATGTACACACATACACATACATATATATTTACACACCCAAACACATATTTACACATACATATATACACACATATACACACATTTATACATATATATGAGGAACAGCATGAAATCCTTCTCAAAGGAATAAAGATAGCAAAAGGTGACACTCGTATATTATATGAGCCAGAGAGCATTATATCTCCGTGATCTGTATTACATCAAAATTGCGGAATTTGACAACAGCAGAATATTTGTTTTTGTTTGTTTTTTTTTTAAAATTAATTTATTTATTTATCTAAATTAACTACTTATTATTGCTGTTATGTTATGACATGTTGGTTGAGAGTAGGGAATGCATTTTATTGTAAAATGAGGTTATGCTTTTTGCCGTTACCAACATGAGTTTATCCCATACATCATCGTCGATAGACGACAAGCAATCTACTCTGCTTCCAAGAAGTGTCTCCAATAGTATATCGTCTTCTTGCTTAAATAAATTAACCCCGTCTCTCACCTCTAAAGTGTCAATCACCCTCTCAAAGAAGACGTTTCGTTCTTCAAGGAGCTTTTCACAACCTAAGATAAGATGTTTCGCTCTGTCGTCAGTCTCTTTTCCACAGTTTACATATCATAACTTTTCCAACAGGCATGATATATAGTTTCACTATTTCAGAGAGAGGCCATAACATAGATGGAAATTTACGTCCAAGAAACCATATACTGCTTGGTTTTAAGTCCAAATGAATGTTTCTGAAGTGAATTAAATCGCTCCTTAGTTCAATATCTGTATTCCAGGTAGATTCTTCGATGTTTTGAATATTATCAATAATATTCCGATTCCAAACAAGTTTACCTTCGGTTTATACTCTTACTGCATAGTCTAAGAGAACACTTCCCATACCATATTTCTTGAATATTTTGTCAATATCTGCTATAAACCCCGTCTGTCTAATTGGGTTGGTCAAGTACTGACATAAACGCAAAATGAAAATCTTTTTCCAGATAAGAGTCCAATCGCCCCTACACAGCCGGTTGAAAAAGCACAATTTCATCTTATCAATGTATGCTTCCATTGACCAGAGTCCTAAGGTACTACGCGTAGCCTCTATGGGCGAATATTTATCGAAAGCTTGCATACGTCGCGCTGCATATCTCTGACATAGCTCAAGTTCTTCTATATTGGTGTTCGTCATATTCGACCATAATTCACATCCATATAGGACTGAAGGTAGAATGATTCTTTTCCAGATTTTCATACTTATTAGAGGGTTCATTCCTCCGTCTCTGATACCAATAAAATAAAAAGAGTTTAATAAGTGTTTACCTTTATCGCATGCTTCTTTTATCGCATCGTTAGGTTTAAAGTTGTACGTTAGAGGTATGCCGGCATATTTCTTACTTTTGACTACTGGAATTGGCGATTTGTCGAATAGAAAAGCAGGGATATCATTTCTTCTTTTGTTTGTAAAGAGGATGCTGCAACTTTTATCTGCGTTATATTTCAATCTCCACCTTTTCGCATAATTAGAGATTGTATCGAGCAGATGCTGCATCGAATGATGCGAATTAGCCATTACAGTTGTGTCATCCGCTAATAAGACACACGGCAGGTGGAGATCGACAAGATTTAGGCCTCGCAAAGTGTGATCTAAATCAGTGATCAAATCGTCTATCATAACGAGAAAGAACCAAGCGGACAAGATACGACCCTGCCCTACACCCTGCTTAATATTGAAATATTTGGACAATTTGCCCGCAAATAAAACAGAACTAGTTACTCCCTTAAACGAGTCTTTCATGATGCGCCACGTCTTCCCTTTAATGCCAAGTTTGTACAGCTTGTAAAATAACCCATTGTGCCAGACTGTATTGAATGCCTTAGCATTATCAAGAAATGTTGCATAGACAGGAGTATCTTTATCCATATAGTAGCATATAGATTCTTTGATACAAAATGCTGCAGAGATACTGCCACAATTATTCCTAAAACCTTGTTGCATTGGATTTGGAAAATTAATGTGCTTAGAAAATATAAGTAGTCTATTATATATAATTTGCTCTAGGATTTTCTGAAGCACTGGAACTATAGTTATATCACGGTAGTTATTCATATCTAATTTGCTTTTTTCCCCTCCTTTAAATATTGGTATTACTAAACCTTGTTTAAAATGGCATGGGTACTCCTCGGCCTCGTACACTTTTTTGAAGACAGTTTCAAGTAACTGTACACTGCTTTGAGTGTCTGCAAACAGTAAATGCTCGGCAACAATACCGTCGTGACCACATGCCTTATTTTTACTGAGAGAACTAATTGCACTACTGATTTCTTCTCTAGTGGGAATTTTGTCAAGAACTTCATCAAAGTGGGAATGGGTTTCTATACTCTGTTTTTTAACCTCTGCTAAGACCATCTGGTAATGATTCTTATCGTACAAATAGGTATTGTCAGGTAATGATAAAATGGAAAAATGATTTGCCCATAAGTTTCTTATAGAGTCGTGGTCACGTACAATTTTTCCGTTAGATTCAATTTCGTATATGTAACCACGTTTATGTCTTTTATTCCGTATAAACTTATAGAAAGTAGAAATATCGAGCTCTGCAGCCTTTTCAAGCTCACTGAACTGTTCTCTGTCATACATTTCTTTTGCTCTCAGTAACTCTTTTCCAAAACATTTCTTCGCTTTCTTATAGTTCGCGTATGACTGAAATTCCCATCCTCTTGGCCTACCATCAGAGATCCATACCCTACGTTTCAGCCTCATTTCTGTATGAAACTTTTTTACGTTTAGTAATTTCCAATAGGGGTTAGCGTATGGGCAAAACCTTTTTATGGGCAGAAACCTAGAAGCTGCGTCATGTAAAATCTTTACCGTGTCTTGAATAATACTATCAATATCGACATTTGTCACTAGTTCTACCTTATGCAGTTGCGCTAAAAATTCATTGCGTGTTGCTTCCTTATACCTATTTATTTGTTCTGCCGATGCTTTCTTCCAATTTATGGAGGGAATTATATGCTTGTCAGCCATGATTATATTATATGCAAGAGGAATGACCAACTCTATTTTTACAGGATGATGATCTGAAATGTTCAAAGGATGGTCATCAAATAAGCACTGTTTAATGCTATTATTCTTTACAATGCCAATTGTCAATATGTGAGTACAGAATTCTACTCAAATTATAATACTGGCTGCCACTTTTAATTGATCTATAGCTTGCTAACAATTGCTACGTTGGACATGTGATGTCAAGGTGACAATTTTCTAAGTGCACCATTGTTCTACATTCTGCTCACAATAACCACTCTTGACCTCCCATGGCGATATAATCCGCTGTTACTTACTAACGTCGCCTGCTGGGCACTAAGGGCTAATTTCAGTGAGACTATACTTCCACGCTACCTGAGATACGGAAAGGATCCAATCAAATGACAATATACTGCTGACATCTTTTGTAAACAAGACAAATTCTTAATTAATGTAATGAGCATTCAAATGTCTAAACGTTGGCATCAGCTGAATTAACTAACACGTAATCATTCGTTGGAGTAAATAATGTATGTATGTATGTATGTATGTATGTATGTATGTATGTATGTATGTATGTATGTATGTATGTATGTATGTATGTATGTATGTATGTATGTATGTATGTATGTATGTATGTATGTATGCATGCATGCATGCATGCATGCATGCATGCATGTATGTATGTATGTATGTATGTGTGTATGTGTGTGTGAGAGAGAGTGTGTGTGTATGTGTGTATTATGTATGTATGTATGTATGTATGTATGTATGTATGTATGTATGTATGTATGTATGTATGTATGTATGTATGTATGTATGTATGTATGTATGTATGTATGTATGTATGTATGTATGTATGTATGTATGTATGTATGTATGTATGTATGTATGTATGTATGTATGTATGTGTGTATGTGTGTGTGTGAGAGAGTGTGTGTGTGTATGTGTATGTATGTATGTATGTATGTATGTATGTATGTATGTATGTATGTATGTATGTATGTATGTATGTATGTATGTATGTATGTATGTATGTATGTATGTATGTATGTATGTATGTATGTATGTATGTATATATGTATGTGTGTGTGTGAGTGTGTATGTGTGTGTATGTATGTATGTATGTATGTATGTATGTATGTATGTATGTATGTATGTATGTATGTATGTATGTATGTATGTATGTATGTATGTATGTATGTATGTATGTGTGTATGTGTGTGTGTGTGAGAGAGTGTGTGTGTGTGTGTGTATGTGTGTGTATGTATGTATGTATGTATGTATGTATGTATGTATGTATGTATGTATGTATGTATGTATGTATGTATGTATGTATGTATGTATCTAATTTTCTTCAAACACTTACACCCTAAAAATTGTAACGCTAGTTTTTGGTAAAATCATTATACATGTATATGTTGTAAAGCGCTTAGATCTTCTTTATATAAAGAAAATGTTAGAAAATATTTGTCCTACATTTCCATACCTTTTCCATTCTTTCTTTCTCTCTGGAATGTAAAGTCTGTCCATCTGTCAAATCACTAGTCCCCGTTTTACTGTCACCCAATGCAGTAACACGTTTGTGTGTGCGTATGCGCGCGCGCGCGCGCGTGTGTGTGTGTGTTTTGTAGTCATATCATTATATATTACGTGTAAGTAAATCGTTGAATGCTATATAAAATCTTGAATTGACCTGAACTTGTATACATCACTGGTATATGTTACATTGAACAAATTTCTAATATTAGATCTACCGTTTTCAGAAAGAAAATAAACTCATGGCTTTTACCACAAGAACGCCAGTTTCACTGTACTCTATGACACTGCCTATGGTTGTTACGAAATGCCCGATATGGTTTATTCAGTGATAAACAAGGTGTCTTGTATAGCGCGCCGTAATGGTTCTGTAAATATGATTTTTCGTCGTGTCGCGTGAAGCTTTTTATTGCTCGCGCGGCACGTGCGAATTAATATATTATTGCGCGTTCCTGTATAAATATCGTGTAGGAGATATTGAAGGGCACAGTGAATATTAGAGGGAAGCTCTTGACAAATTCAGCTGTCGGGCAGATGCAAGTGTAATTTAGAGCCAAAGAGTTGGGTGAGTCGCATGTGTTTTTTCAGTCAACTCTTTTTTTTTTTTTTTTCTTTCTTTTTTTTTTTAATAATATTAATTATTATTTCGTGAAGAAACGTTCGCTATATTATGTAGTCGCATCGTTAATCGTATGTTTTATATTTAATGTGGTAGCGAGTTATTTCATCTATTTGCTATCACGACTAATTTCAAAAACATTACATATGTGTTATATTCGTTGTATTACGTATATTTATTTTGTATAGCATTACTACGTAATACTTCTTACGTATGGTATATTCTTTTAGTATTTTCAATAAAACCCATTCCAATTAAATTAGACTATTGGAAAGGTGTTTATTTTTTTTCATGTTCAGCTCGCCGGTGATGATCAGGCAGATGGGTTTATGAATTCCATGAAGTCTGGCGTGTCAATGCTACTATGACTCACCAATAAAGTGCCGACGTTCGGGTACAAATGTGGAGGGGAAAGCGACCGTACCAGGGAGAGAAGGCCGTGTCAACTTGTATTTGGTGAAGTAGTGTTTGACTACGTGTGAAACACAAGTAGTGTATTGACTACATATGATTTACAATAGTAGTGTTTGACTATGTGTGAAATACAAGTAGTGTGTTGACTACATATGATTTACAATAGTAGTGTTTGACTACGTATGAAACACAAGTAGTGTATTGACTACATATGATTTACAATAGTAGTGTTTGACTATGTGTGAAATACAAGTAGTGTGTCGACTACATATGATTTACAATAGTAGTGTTTGACTACGTATGAAACACAAGTAGTGTTGACTACATACGATTCATAAGTGTTTTGACTTCATAAGTGTTTATATGAAAGTATACTAGTCATTTGTATGCATGAAATTTATATGGGTTTGCTATTTCTTTTGACTACCTGGATGTAGTAGTCAACTTGTATTTCATGTTTTATAGTTTTTTTATATGCCTTTCTGTGTTATCACATCATTAGTACTTGTGTTTAATATAATCATTGTTTTCCCCGAACGTGTTTGTTGTTCCTCTAAAACCCTGCCCGGTCTCAAAGGGTCGGCTCGACAACGTTACAATTTTGGATAAGAGAAAACTTTTGGATTGTTAATTTGAGTTTGCATATCCAACAATGTCGGGGAAAGCCTTTGAGACAGGGAGTGTTTTGAGAAATAATATTCTATTTGTTTGTAAACGAAACTGAAATTAATCTTTTATCAGAGTAGCATTTCATTTATTGACACTCGTTTTAGAACGCACTCGTATTTAAAATCATGTCGTCCACTAGCGAATTGGTAGAACTTGGTAAGCAATTGGGATTTGAAGGGGAAACCTTACGACAGTTTGTTAAGGATGAACAAAATAGAAAACTAGAGCCGCGCCGAAGAACGAGAGGCCGAAAAAAGAAAAAACTAGAAACTAAGCGCGCGCATTAAAAGGGAAAGACTCCAGGGAGAACGAGGCCGAAAAAAGCTTTCAACGTGAACAGAAAGCAGAGCGCGAGAAATTAGAGGTTAGAGGAAAACAAGTATAGTTAACATTAATGAAAATTGTATACATATCTTGATATGTCATTGATACAGTGTACATGCTGTACATATTTTTATATCACGCGTGTCCGCTACAAAATGTAGTTCTATGCCTTTCGTGGATATTCACGGTCAACTTTGCATATTGATAAGTGGATTGTTTACTTTAGTCTATATTTGTTTCTCCACAATATTTAAATCGATATAATACAGAGTTAAATAAGATTGTTTTTATGATCAAAGTAGAGCATTACCAAAACTTGGTTTGCTACGATCTTCACACGAACGTTTAGCTATTCACGTATTGGCGCATTGTTATTGTTATTATTATTATTATTATTATTATTATTGAAATCGATTAATTATTACTTAAATATGAAAATCCCCAAAACACCCCTCTCTCTGATAAAACAGTTGTCTTTTTTTTTGTTGTTGTTGCTTGTGCGTGTTCGGCAATTAGTGATTAGTTTTCTTTTCATGGAAATGTATGGCCCTGAATAGGGCCGTTTATGAAATAGACTCGTCAGTTATCATTATCGTGTGACGTCTCATCACTCTCCTGCTCTACATCCTCGACATGTCCATTATCGGATCCATTAGCCAGTTCCATAAACTGGTTATGATAATCTCTGATCTCGTCAAATTTCATGGAGGCGAAGTTCTCGTACATGTCACGTACACCTTCAGTAATGCATAATCGGAACCGAAGCTTGTCTGACTGACTTGGTGGTTTTATAGATGTAACCGCCCACTAGGGGCATTTGTACATCTTTTAAAGGTACCATATCGGTACCCATTTAGGTGGGAGGGGTGTTACTCCCTCCCTTAAAGTGCTTAAATGCACTATAGTTTAAGGCGTTCCCCTGAATTACTAAAAAGTAACTATCAGGGGAAATGAAGGCCTATATTGGGGGGGTAGGAATAGTACCCACACACACCCACCCCTATCATCCAATCGAGCAGTTGTAAGGTAGCGAGGGGAAATGTTTCCTCATTTCGCTAGTAATTTTGTGAGCAGGAACGGCAAAGGAGGAAAAAGCCCTGGTCCAGGAGGCGCGGGCGGCACAGCAACACACAGCAGAGCACGCAAAGAAAGGGACAGCAAGGCCACGGACGCAGCATACACCTGAAACGAAAGAGCCATACCTAAGTCAAATTCAGTCCAGTTTTACTAATGGACAGCCTAACATCCAATATCGTGTTAGCCACCTGTGCAATTATTCATATACTAGAGTTAAAGAATTGTGTATTTATCATCCTACTGATCTAAATAAAACTAGTACATAAGCGTACAAAATGAAGTCCCTAACAAATTTGAAAGCTAATATGTCAATGTGACATATAAAAGTGTAGTCAATGGTAGTTTGTTTTGGTTCTAAGTTTGTATGGAGGTACCAATGTACAGTCAAATTACTCCTTTAGGGCCACGGATAGTTAGTCAAAGAGGGGTACTCTTAACCAAATGAGTCCCCTTTTAAGGCAAATTGGCAATTTAGCCCTTAAAAGGGCTGGTACTCATCTCGCTTGAAAGTACCTCGTCTCCCCTCTATCTCCACCAAATAGGCTGCAGATTTGTTTTCTTCTCGGATAATTCTGGGGAAGTAGAGTCCATGTTTTTCTGCTAAGTACGCTGCAGCATCAAATAACGGATACATGGGCCTCTCTTCAAAGATGTTGTAGTAATAGGAGGTCAGAATTTGTATTCCAAAGCGCCATTGTTGGATTCTCGGTGGAGATGTCTGTAGGGACCGGAAGCCTATGTAGGTCACCGCTGAGATGAAGGAAGTGGCTTTTTTCTTGTTTCCCAAGAGTTCGTTGAGTCCCAGGTCACTACATAACTTCTCCATAAGTTGTTCCTTTGTTTTTTCCGGCATTCTGGTTGTTTTAGCTGGTACCTCCCATTTTTCTTCCGGGATAGTGGTAGTGGTGGTGATAGTGGTGGTGACGTCAGCAGCTTCCAATTTCTTATCCAGATTAATTGCGACATCTGGTGGATGAGTGGGGGTGGAAGATTTTAGCACCCTCTTTTTCCCCTTCCTTTTTGCTTGTTTAGGGGCTGGTGGTGGTGGTGGTGGTGGTTCAACTTCAGGCTCTACTTCTGGTGTAGGCTCAACGGTGATAGCCTTATCTAGCATCACCGACGGGCCAATGGCAATTAGACCCTGAAGGTGAGTAGTTAGCATTGCTAACTTTTCCATATAGGTTCCAGATATATCCCTTTGTACAGCAGGCTCCTTTTCAGCAGTCTGTGGGTCTGGTTCCTTTGGGGGGGGTGGGGGGGGGTTCGACGTGGCCAGGTCCAGTTTCCCGCCTTCTCCACTGTCTGTTCCTTTTTCTCCTGTACATGAGTCCCCCATTATCTTGTCTCTTTTCTTCCTTATCCCATACAAGCAGCAGGGTTGTTCTTTTTCCTGCTGCTCGGAGGCTCCAATTACTCGCCTCTTTTAGTCCAAGGCTAATTATAGCCTTAATGGCTGGGTCCGGGATTAATTCCATCGCTAGCGTTAGTGTTAACGGCTCCATGTTGCTGCTTGCTCGTTCGCTGTCGACTACCGAAGCTTGTACAGCTATTGGTGAAGTTTCTTCTCTTGATTTTTGTTTTGGCCTTATCTATTCCGTTAGTATTGATTGATGTGATGTGGAAGTTTAGTTCTTCCATTTTTGGTTCCCAGGTGGCGTGCTCTTGTAGAATTTGTAGTAAAATTAAGAGTTAAATATAGTTCTTAATTTAAATAGAGTTTTGGGGCATTGGCCCCTCGTTCGTCTGTTCCCCATTGTCCAATGTCTCCCTAATCTACATTGTGACTCGTTTAGTTCCGGTTCAGGTAGGTATTGGTTCATTCTGTGCAGTCGGTCCATGTTTTTCAGTTTCATGAGTTGTTCTCGTCTGATGTGACCGAAAGGTTCGGTTCATGATTAACTTTTTTTCCCTCATTTTTTTTCCTTTTGTTTTGTCTGTTCTACGCTGTATGGGCTGTTATGGTGGCCGCTTATTCTAGTGGTTATATGGTTAATGGCTAGTGATTTTGTTCGGACCCTAATGCTCCCCCCTTTTGAGGGTCATCTTTAGCTGATTTTAACTGTACTGTTTAAGATTTCAAAGTCACTGGTAACCTGTGACGTATAGGGTGTATCAGTGAATTTATCCCTTATGACAATTTCTCGGGTTGTTTCATTTACGGCATCTATTGTGCTTCCCGTATATTCTTTTCTAATTTCTCTGGTGCATCTTGGGCATTCAGGGGCGTTATCTTGGGCTATTTTTTTTTTTTTTTTTTTTTTTTTTTTTTTTTTGGGGGGGTTGTCTTTATTCCTTCCCTCTGCTTATCTGTTCCTCTCTTCCCATGACTGGGATAATGTCCCCTGTTCTTTCTGCACTCCCTTCTTAAAGTGTTTTTTATCCAGCGAGTTAGATAGATTCACAGCTTTCCTTTGTTTTCCTTAGTCCTTTTAGGGGTGAAGTTTCTATATGCCTCATGTTTTCCAGTTTGTTGATTAGATCTGACGGTTCATCATTTGGAAGTACTTAAAATGGACTGTAGGTAGCAAACTGGGGTATTCTCTTTGGAGTCTTGTTGCCAGTTTTATTTGTAGGCGAGAATATCGACCAATCTGGGGTTTTCTCATTGGCTTCCTCTTCCACTTGTTCTCTTGGTTCTTCTGGTTTAGTTCTCTCAAGGTTTCCTGCCGCTGCGTCCGCGTATGTTTTTCACTTTTTTTGTGCTTGCCCTTTGCAGTCCCACGGGCCATGTCCCAACTCCCAAGATGCACCAGAGAAATTAGAAAAGAATATACGGGAAGCACAACTTCCTATCTCTTTCACAATCTCTGTACCAGGTGCGCAGTCTAAAACCCGTACAGTAAAAAAAAAAAAAAAAAAAAAAATGCCGGTATCATTTTGGCCTCTTCCTTATTGGTTTTGACAATCCTTACCCCTGTTGTAATGTTGTTATATCCTTACTAGTTTGCCTGTCTGTTTCCATGCCTTCTAACTTCGAACCTATTGTACAATTTGTTCTCTAGTTCATGCGTCTCAATTTGTAGAAGTAGGGCATGGAAATGCACTTCCACTAATTTGAGACCAATTTCTCCCTCTCGAAGGGGGGGGGGGGGGAGGACGGCGCTTCATGTACGTGCGCGTTCTTTCCCTTGTCATTGAAAGTCTCGCAATCCAATAGTGGCACATCCTGGTTTACTGGGTATAACATAAACCTTTTTGGTCCGGCATTTTGGAGCGCTGCAATTTTGCAAATGTCTAGACCTTGGGCTTGTATTGCGGCAAAGATTTCGATTTGCTTGGGCGCCGTATCATCCTCCCCCCCCCCCCAATATCTACCTTTACTTCGAAATAGAATAAGCGTGACCTACTCCCTTTAAGGGTTCCCCCTGAGGAAAGGATGACGCTACATTTGTACCCTCCATATATCCTTGTTCAAATAACGCCATAACGAAAGATTAATGGTGGACTAAACAAAAAACTAGTATATGTAAAAATTTGTGCAGAATCTAATGCAAAATACAAAGTGCAGTGAAACGTGATATTTAATCTAATGCTAATGGATGAAAAAGTGAAATACAAAGTGATAAATTATGAACAAAAAATACTCTTTTGATTTCAGCGAGAATAATCATTTTGTGTAAATCAGACTAATGCGTGACCCGTTAACTTCACAAAAAAACACGTCCGCTCTCCTCGACGTCTTACTTGTATGATCATAAACTGTGAAATATTAAGTGGAAATTTTGGTGTTTTAAAAAAACTGATCATACGTCTTTCTCTTAGAGTTTGGAAATACAAGGCGATGAAATGGAAGGTAACTAATCTCTTTCCACGGAAAAGCTGCAAACCCAACTGGGTTGTTTCTAGAACTATACAGCGATTTTAATTTTCATTGATCTATAGCTTGCTAACAATTGCTACGCTCGACATGCTAAAAATGACAGATTAATGTTAAAAATGACAGATTAATGCTAAAAATGACAGATTAATGTTAAAAATGACAGATTAATGCTAAAATATGTTTAGACCCAAATAGTTACATACATGTCAAGTTTTGCTGATATTGTTTAACATGGGATTTTCCTTATACGCTGAAAGTGTCAAAATGGTAGCCTAATGTTAAATGTCCCGTATACCCAATATCAAGAAACTACATTACTCAAGAGCAAAAGTAACGTACTGGCAATAACATTAACCCAAATGGAAACATAATTTTAACGTTCCCGTTGATAAAGTAACACCGTTAACTTTTTTTTTTGCGTGTGCATGTATAGCAATTAGTGATTAGTTTCTTTTCATGCAATTGTATGGCCCTGAAAAGGGCCGTTTATGAAATAGACTCATCAGTTATCATCATTATCGTCCGACATCTCATCACTCCCCTGCTATACATCCTCGACCGAGGAGGAATCGTAACTGTCTGCATCGGATCCATTAGCCAGTTCCCTAAGCTGGTTATGATAATCTCTGATCTCGTCAAATTTCATGGAGGCGAACTCTTTGTACATGTTATGTACACCTTCAGCAACGCATAACCGGAACCGAAGCTGGTACAGCAATTGGTGATGTTTCTTCTCTTCCGCATTTTTGATTCGACGGATCAGTTCTACTTTTCTATTCATGATGTTAATTTGCCGACAGGCTTTTCGGAAATGGATGTCTGCTTTTCTGATTTTCTCTTATTGCATCATACGTTGCCATCTTCGTCGAGTGTGAAAAATACAAGGCGATGAAATGAAATTTCATACGATATAACGTATATCACATTTCACGGAAAAGCCGCAAACCCAACTGGGTTGTTTCCATAACTAGACTGTGATTTTATAAGAGATTATGAAGCTAGTAAAACTCGCATTGGAGTGTCAAATAAGTACTGTTTAATGCTATTATTCTTTACAATGCCAATTGTCAATATGTGAGTACAGAATTCTACTCATATTATAATATTGGCTGCCACTTTTAATTGATCTATAGCTTGCTAACAATTGCTACGCTGGACATGTGATGTCAAGGTGACAATTTCCTAAGGGCACCATTGTTCTACATTCTGCTCACAATAACCACTCTTGACCTCCCATGGCGATATAATCCGCTATTACTTACTAACGTCGCCTGCTGGGCATTAAGGGCTAATTTCAGTGAGACTATACTTCCAGGCTACCTGAGATACGGAAAGGATCCTTTTGTTTCACACACAAAGATGTGTAAATGAAATGTACAAGCAAGTGATAATTTTCTTCTACAATATACACCCTAAAAATTGTAAAGCTATTTTGTAGTCATATTATTATACATTTTGTAAAGCGATTAGAGCTAATTAATATAAAAAAATATTACAAAATAAGTGCCCTACATTTCCATACTTTTTCCATTTTTTTTCTCTTTGAATTGTAATGTCTGTCCATCTGTCAAATCACCGGTCCCCATTTTACTGTCACCCATGCAGTAACACGTTCGTGTGTTTTGTAGTCATAGCATTATATATTGCGTGTAAGTAAATCGTTGAATGCTATAAAATCTTGAATTGACTTGAACTTGTACACAAAGTATCCTATTTGGCACTGCTGTATGTCATTTGAATAAATTTATAATCTTAGATCTACCGTATTTCAGAAAGAAAAAAAAACATGGCTTTTACAGCAAGAACAAGTTTGACTGCACTTTTTTTTATTTCACATTTTATTTGACAACAAGACATCAAATGGCTTATAAATGTAACATTACGGTGCTTTGTTACAGATGTTGACGTAAATAAAACGGGATTTTCCATGTCTTTTCCAAGCTTCTTCCTGGATGAAAATGATCCTGTGAACGTTTTGTTTGGAAAAAATATGATTTCTAAAATGGATAGCAGTTTTTATTTTGAACCAAATTGAAAAATATCTGGTTATTCAAAAAATTTGCTAACTATTAGCTAAACTATGGGTTTGTCCAAATCGAGAAAGAAACCAGATTATTCCAAATTGTAATGACAACTGTTAATGAACAGCAATAGATGCAACAACGTCCAAAAATCATATGCATCACTTGCTCTTCATTCTCGAAGATTTCTTAATCCACAATTTGTCAGTTTACTGCCCAGTTTTTTATTACTCCTTATTCTAATGCCAAAATTTTGTGAGACCTCTAAAGTAGAAGGAAACAACTTGTACTTCAAAGTGTCGTTAACCCCACCTCAGCCCAAAATGCATACGACTGCACTCAATGACACTGCCTATGGTAGACTCTCGTTCTAAAACTAAAACGTGCGTCCAAAAAATGTAACAACGTTTGTTGTATTTTTTAAAATCGGTTTGCTTAAGAGTTGAGAAAAACTACTTTTATGTCAATAAACTTTGCCATTTTGTTTGTAACGTTTGCTGCCAAAACATGGCATCTCCTAAATTGGGATAGTCAACAAATGCTATGGTAGAATGCAAAAACTTTATTTATCGTTGCCTTAATTGTCATGTAATACCTTAAACAAATAAGAGAATCAAAAATATTGTCTTAAATTTCCATATTTTCCCATTCTTCTTTCTCTCTGCAATGCAAACGATATCTCCAAATACGACGGCTGATTGCACACTCTGGGCAACCACTCTAAGAAACTTAATCTCCGCACGAAACTAGGACCACAAATTAAGACGTGCATGACTAACGCAGGCTAAGGAAATTCAGATTGGTTAGACCATAAACTACACACAGTGCTGCCTTACATACCTATTTGCTAAAATTCTACTTAGTGTTTTGTAATCAGATATCGTTTGATGGACATTGTCAATAAAACACTTGACACAATTGATAATGCATTAGTTAATGCAATTGTGTCAAGTGTTTTATTGTTAATGTCCACAGCGTTTAATAAGTATGTCAAATTAGAATGCATGTTTTTGCAACCTGTGAACGTTCTATTAGACTAAGTGGTGAGAGTGCCCAGATATTTATTACATTATTTATTTTATTTTTTTAAACTTTTATACAGTTTTACTTTTCTCCATTTACCCCAAAGAAAATCCCTAGGGCTTTTACTGTTCTTAATCAAGTGGGGAGGTAACCCAGGGTGGTTTCCCCTCCAGTTTTCTATTTTTAGAATTACCGTTTTTTCATGATTTTGATCCCGAAGCTTTTCCAAAAGCTTAATATACCTTTTGTAGGTGTATAAAGGAATTTGGATCATTTATAAAGTTTTACAATCATCAGCAAGTTGTAGCATCTTGAATTCTTCTTAGATTTGGTATTTTGAATCCCTGAATATTAGTATTCCTGATTTTTATACTCGGGATTTCAATTGCTATTACATATGATAGCATTGATAGTGGGCATCTTTGCCTCACTGATCTTTGTATTTCAAATTTCTGTTTTTGCACAATTTACTTGTACATTAGCAGTTATTTTGTTGTCCATTTTTGGAAATTATTTCCAAATCCGAATTTTCCAGTACTTTTTGCGTATAATTGTTCTAATCTGTCAACAGCGTTTTCCTGGTCGAAAAGTACCATAGCACATTTCGAATTTGATCCATTTATAAAATCTATAATAATGCTAAGTATATTATGCATGCTTCTACCTTTGCCACCGCATGTTTGATTAGTGTTTACTATCGAGTGTATCCAGTGCTTTACCCTATTTGCTAAAATTCTACTTAGTGTTTTGTAATCAGTGTTAAGGAGGGAGATGGGCTTCCAGTTTTTTTAAGTCAGTTTTGTCCCCTTTCCCTTTATAAATAATTGTAATCAATCGCTCCCTCATTGAGTCATTTTGTCATTTTTTAAAAGTATGTTAAATAATGATTCTAAAAATGGTGCCACCTCACTTTGGAATTTCTTGTAGAATTCCGCCGTGAGGCCATCTCGCCCTGGTGATGTACCTTGTGCAAGTTTTATTGTGGTTTGCACTTCCTCCACAAAAATGAAATCATCACACAAATCTGTTCTGATGAAATCTTTAAGCATTGTGTTTAAGTATTGTTGTATTGTTATTGTCTGTTTTGCGATGTATATAGTGTTGTATAAAAATTTTGTACTTTCATAATTTCTGTTTTAGTTGTCACTTCCACCCCATTTATTATAGTGTCTAGTGACTTCTCCCCCACCCCCTTTACTATTTTCTTCTTTTAAATAAATCCTTAGCCTGTTTGTAGAAATGGTGAGATTTTCCTGCCCTTGTTTCTGTTCCCTTTGTCTCCCATTCTTCTACCTTTTCTAATTGTTTGGAGTAGCTCTCCTTATCCTTTATAGATGTAGTATCTTTTACTTTTCTTTCTAATTTTAGTATCTTCATTTTTTTTAATCAGTTTACGTTTAGCTGAGTGATATATTGCTAATTTTGTAACCTTTTTTGAAGTTATCCCAATCAGTTATATCAGCTATATTTTGTCCCTTTTCATTTGTAAGTATTTTAGGGATTTCTTTTCTCTAATAAGTTGTTCATCATTTAGAATGTAATTATTTAATTTCCATTATCCCTTTCCCCATCTATTACTTTTAATCACTATTTCCAGAGTTATTTGTTTATGATCTGATATTTTAAAATCTAAAATTTGAGCTTTTTTGCATGTTTTATGTTCTAAATCGGTTACATAAAATTTATCTATTCTACTTGCTCCATTTATATCTTGTCGTGTATATTCATGTGTATTCCGTTTTTAGTAAATTCAAACGTCTGTACACATCTGTTAATTTATTTCTTATTAGTTTACCCATATTTTCCATTAGTACTAGATCAATGGTTGTTAATTTTCCAGTCTGATCTACATTTTCTCCCACCAGTTAAATTACCCCCCATAATCAGATGTACTGCAGGGAAATTACATGAGTTGTTATTTAAGTTTATTATGAAATCTTTGTGACTTAACCTGGTCGCTGGACAATATATATTCATAATGTGAAGTTTATTAAGTTTTAAATGAATAACTCTCCCTTTTAAACTAATATCTTCTTGTATATTTTCCCAATTTTGCCTACTTCTATAGTAGCTACACCCACTTTAGTGTCATTGTAGTTACTATCGTTTGTGACAACTATCGCATCCATTTCCGATTCTAGTTCAGCTATCATTGTTTTGGAAAGTTGTCTCTTGAATTAGTATGTCATTGTTTTAATTTTATCAGTTGTGCGATTTTGTCCTTATCTATTCCATTATTAGTGTTAAATGAGGTGATAAGGAGGTTTATTTCCTCCATTTTTGGTTTTCCAGGTGGCAAATCACTATATTTAATTTATACATATAAAAGTATTAAGTTAAAATTAGTAGTTAACTGAGTTTGGGGCATTGACCCCCTCGTCTGTCTGTTCCCTATCTGTCGTATCCTATCGTCCGTATTCTGTGCATTGTCGTTTGCCGGTTCTAGTTTTGATTTCTCTTTTGTTTCCTCCATGTCTTGTTGTATCTGCATTGTCGTTATCTGGTCGTCACTAGAGCTTTCTGATAGGTTCGGTTTTTTTCTTTTTCTCTCTCGTTTTTCTCTTTTGTATGATTTCTACTTTTGCCTACAGTATTTTTGCGATGGTAGGGAGATTTGTGTCATCACTGGAGGAAGAACCTGATAAAGTTTTGCTCTTCCTTTTCCTTGCCAATTTTATTGGGGTTGACGTGAGGGGTTGTAGCCCGCTCAGATCAGTCTCGTTTTTTGTATCACATATTGATTCCTGCAGTTCTTAATCTTTTTCTTCTTCTATTGGGAGAATTTCATATTTATTCTGTTTTCAATGGTGCTTGCGGAATAATTTCTCTTGTTTTTCTTGGCGTCTGGAAGCAATCTTCCTCCGTCACCAGTTTCCAGTTCTATCTATTTGCTGTCCATTCCCATTTTCTTCAAGTAGTACATCTTCTTGTTGGCTTGCCTCTTTGACTTTTGCTGCATACGAGTTAGCATTCTGGTTATTAGTAGTTTTTTACCAGTTTGCAATCCTTTGGGCCATAGCCCATTATACGGCAACGTGCGCATGGTCTATCCAGGTCACATCCCCTGTACCATGACCTGAGCATAAATCCCATGATGTAGAAATAAGCAGGTATCTTGTTTTGCTTCTGCTGTTGGAACCTGCAATATCCTGTTATGTATTTTCTCGAAGCCATAACAGTTTAACTTTTTTTCCCTAGCAATCTTGATCTTATGTACACATGAGTTTATCTATTATGACTGTAGTGCTGACTTCAAGGAGAAGTCCAGAAATGAACACGTCAATGTTTTTCGGCTCTATTTCCCTTGTGATTGGTTCAGTGTCATATATTTTAACTCTATGGCCTTGTATTTGAAGTTCCGTTTGTTTTAGAAGCTGTTTATACTGTTTTGGGTATAGGGTTTATTATTGCGCCCTCCATATTGCAATCCAATTATCTCGTTTAGATCTATACCCAATACTCGCATGGATATTAGAACCTGTTTGTCCTGGTAATTTCTCTGCATCACCAAAATCTAGGGTCTGGCAGCCCTCTCTGTGGTATATAACCAACCTCTGGTTACCTAGATCTCCTTGAACAACAGTGTTTAAAGAAATCAGAAATCTTGAAACGGGTTGGCTCCATTTTGTCCGTAATTTTGTCTAGTCCGTCCAAGGGGAGGTCTTACAAACTTACAGAAAGGCAAAAATTATAATAAGAGTTGAAAAAAAATGCAAAATTAAAGAATTAATAATAGGGTGATGAAAATAGAAAGGTAAATACAAAAATCAAGTAAATGGTAAGCTAAATGAAAGAACCTACAAACAAGTAGTATACAAGAGTTGTATACTGGATCACTTGTTGAGTATTGCACACTACTACTCACTGGTATACCTGTATTGAAATCGTAAATCCCAAATGTTATAATCCAGTTGACTTCCTTGCACAAATAAAGTCCCCGTTTTACTGTAACCCAATGCAGGAACAAGTGTGTGTGTGTGTGTGTGTGTGTGTGTGTGCGCGCGTTAGCTTTCGTTTGTACCAATATTTTGTAATTGCGTGCACTGTCATCGCTAACGTCAGCAACAATCTTCGGCGGATGAATTCAAATGATTTCTTAAGTTTATAAAACACAATTTCTTCAGTTTATTATACACACAATTTCTTCAGTTTATTTATAGACGCAATTTCTAAAGTTTATTTATACACACCATTTCTTCAGTTTAATATACACACCATTTCTTCAGTTTAATATACACACCATATCTTCAGTTTAATATACACACCATTTCTTCAGTTTAATATACACACCATTTCTTCAGTTTAATATACACACTATTTCTTTAGTTTATTATACATACAAATCTTGAAGAGTTTCATTTAGAATTAAAAGTGGAGGTATTTAATTGACTGTTGAAACCTGGTCGAGTGTATTTTGATTTTTTTAAACTTACGAATATGTTCTTGCACACACAACCGGATTTTTCTATTTCAAACTGTTACCAGTCTGAGAAATAGTACCAACATTCCCCTTGAGACTTTTTCAGAAAATTATGCAGCTCAAACCAGGAACAGATGAAGATCTTCCGAATGATAGGACATGTATTACATCATCATGTTGTCTGAATCTCAATGCAAGACCTGTAAATGTCAAACTATCGGTTAATATTTGTGCATATTACCTTGTCTGGTTCACAAGTTTTCAAATTAGGTTTTGAAACTTGTACATTTTTAAATCGTGTTCTTGGTAAAAACCAGACTGTAGTTATTAGCCAACGGTAAATCAAATATAAATAAACAAAAAAGTCCAACACGTATTCAAAGGCCTAACAAAGACCAAATTTGAATACTTGTGTATTTTTACTGTTTACGTCATAGTCTGTCAAAATGCTCGCTTTTAAAATATTCGATAACAATAAGGCCAAGAATAAATAGAAATATTAATTTAGAAAATAAATTATAGATAACTGCGATTTCCCTGCGAACAAGGAATGTCGATTGGCGCTAGGTGTTGACTGAAATTCATTCGCACTGCGTTCAACCACATAAAGCCCATTAACTGACAGATGCATGCATCATTGGATAATATCTAATACTGACCCCGTGTCGAATTTCTGATCTCTTATCTTGTGTAGGATATAATTGTTTCAGCTGTTATATAATTAACAAAGTGGATATATTTGGAGAATTGTTTCGGGCTTGTGCTGTTCTTTAAATTGATAAGAGGTATGTATACGTTCCCCGACATGACGTGCTGATGTTGCTTGGCGACTTCAACGCTAGGGTTGGCTGCAACAACAAAGATAGAGAGAGGACCATGGGGCGCCATGGAATAGGCATGATGACTGACAACGGGGAAAGGCTGGTCAACTTCTGTCAAGAGAATGACTTGGTCATAGGAGGGACTCTGTTAGAGCACAAGGACATCCACAAGCTTACATGGACGTCACCAGACGGCAGAACCCAGAGCCAGATCGACCACATCATCATCAACGGTCGGTGGAAACACTCTTTGCAGGATGTGCGAGTGATGCGGAACGCTGACGTTGGCAGCGACCATTTTCTTCTAGTGGCCAAGGTGACTCTGAAGCTTAGGAAAGTTAGGATAGGGGTCTTCAGGAATAAACGCTTTGATGTGGTCAAGCTAAAAAATCCAAAAGTGAAGGATGAATTCAGACTGGCTTTAAGGAATCGGTTTAGTGCTCTAGGAGATGAGACAGCGCTGACCATCGACAATTTTAACAGAGCAATGAAGGAAGCAGGAGAAGAAGTTTTAGGTTACAGGAATAATAGGAAGACAGAGTGGATATCAGAAGAGACATGGACTCGCATAGAAGAGAGAAGGCAGATTAAGAAGAGACTTTTGGATTCAAAATCACCAATACTGAAAGAGAATTATGCAGGAGTATGGAGGAAAAGACAAGGAGGTGAAGAAATCGGCAAGGAGAGACAGGAGAGAATTCGCAGAGAGGCTAGCAAAGGAGGCAGAGGTAGCAGCAGGGCAGAAAGACATGAAAACGGTGTATCAGAACACAAAGAAACTGAAGGGCGACTATAGTCAGCACCACGATCTTCCAGTGAGAGACGAAGTTGGAAACTATGTCACAGTGGAGGAGGAGAAGATGGAAAGATGGAAGCAACATTTCGAGTATATCCTGAATCGCCCAGACCCACCCGTACTCGCTGACATTCCTGAAGCAGAGGAGGACCTTGACATCAATTGCAACGACATCACTGTTGAGGAGGTCAAGCAGGCCATTCACAAGCTGAAGAATGGAAAGGCACCTGGCGATGATGGAGTGTGTCCCGAGATGCTGAAGGCAGAAGACACAGAGACGCCGAAGCCTCTTTGCCAGATTCTGCAAAAGATATGGGATAGTGAAAAAGCACCAAATGACTGGAAGACCGGAATCATAGTTAAACTTCCCAAGAAAGGAGATCTGGGAAACTGCAACAACTGGCGAGGAATCACATTGCTATCCCTCTCCAGTAAGATCTTTAGCCGCATCATTCTTCAACGCATCACAACAGCTGTGGACGGCATCCTACGCCAGGAACAAGCAGGCTTCAGGAAAGGCAAATCTTGCATCGACCACATCTTCACACTGAGGCAGATACTTGAGCAGTCTCATGAATGGAATGGATCCCTTTATGTGGTCTTTGTGGACTTTGAGAAGGCCTTCGACAGCCTGCACCGAGACTCTATGTGGAGGATCCTACGACATTATGGCATCCCCAAGAAAATTGTCAATGTCATCAGGTCCCTGTACGAAAACTCTGAGTGCAGAGTAATCCACAACAACCAACTCACTGAACCATTCAAGGTGGAAACCGGAGTCAAGCAAGGATGCATTCTCTCTCCAATTCTCTTCTCACTGGTCATTGACTGGATCATGCGCCGCACCACAGAGGGCAAGAGGCATGAAATACAATGGACGTTGACCTCAATGCTGGATGACCTGGACTATGCCGACGACATCGGGTTGCTGGCAAGCAGACACCAGGATATTCAACAGAAGACACAACAGTTGGTACAGACAGCAAATACCATAGGTCTTCGAGTCAACATAGGGAAGACAAAAGTCTTGAGGAAGAATACTAGAGTGGGCAACCCAATCACCATCAACGACCAGCCTCTGCAAGAACTAGACGATTTCACTTACCTAGGTAGTAAGGTCGCCACGGATGGAGATAGCACAAGGGAAGTCGTCACAAGAATCGGCAAGGCCAACCAGACCTTCGCAATGCTGAAGCCCATATGGAGGACAAGAAACCTCAGTGTCCACACGAAGATCCGTATCTTCAAGAGCAACGTGTTGAGCGTCCTTTTGTACGGCTCAGAGTGTTGGAAGTCCACTGCGAACATAGAACACAAGCTCGAAGTGTTTCAAACCAAATGCCTGCGACGCATCATGAGGATCTTCTGGCCAAACACTATCTCAAATGAGGAACTTCGGCACATAGCGGGTGTAAGCACCATCTCTGAGATCATTTCAACTCGGCGATGGAGATGGCTCGGCCATGTCTGCAGAATGCCTCCTGACTCACTACCAAGGGTGGCACTGAGATGGACCCCACAGGGGAAAAGGAACCGTGGCAGACTCAAAGAGACCTGGCGACGAACAGTGGAAAGAGACCTTAAGACCAGAGGCCTCACCTATCAGACCGCCCCTGCAATAGCTGCCGACAGACGGAAATGGTGCTCCCTTGCAGTTGCCTCAAGCACCAGACGGCGCAGAGGACTGATTGATTGATTGATTGATGTATACCTTTCAGTTACTTAACAGCTTGCAGGTGATATTTTCGTAAATTGTCTCCTTTCAAATTTCTTACCTTACCTGTATATTGTGACTTTTTCATATATTATTGTTTAATAATTAAAGACATGGATATATTTGTGAATTAGATGTTTCTAGCTTGTGTTTTTAAGCATGTGAAAACGTACCTCTTCCAAAATCTCCTCACAGATAGTGAATCACCAGTTATCCGAAGCAACACTAGAGACCCATGGCAAAAGACACGTGGATTCCAGGCAGTTAGAATTAGTAGTTGTTGTTGAGTTCAACGCCATTTTTCAACACAATATAGGCTATACATAACGGCCAG
The DNA here is from genome assembly GCA_030141615.1 of Unio pictorum. Classification (NCBI taxonomy): domain Eukaryota; kingdom Metazoa; phylum Mollusca; class Bivalvia; order Unionida; family Unionidae; genus Unio; species Unio pictorum. The sequence continues at coordinate 2,264,738 of JARLTB010000023.1, read as the reverse complement.
TATAAATGGCAGAGGATAAACTCTGGAAAACTCGGGAAAGAACCACCGACCAAAGAGAAGCTACTGGCAAGCTTTTTCTCGCGTAACCACATTGTTTCATAACGCCACTTTTTCGGCACAAGATATGCTATACATGACGTCCAGTACAGATGATGGAGGAGGAATCCCCTGAAAACCCCGGAAAGATCTGCTGACCCACAATCAGCTAGCATGTAGACTATAGAAAAACTATCTGGGTGGCAACTGTTTTGATATGCATCAAAAAACTTGTTAGTACAGTTTTTACGAATTGTAACCTAGGAAAGGGCTTTTCACTATGGACATATCTTGGTGTCAACACGACCGTTGTGCTTGAAAAAATGCATTTATAAATTTGGGATTGCGGTGCTAAAAATTTCCTTTGCTATGAACGTCCATTCACTTGTCAGGTCAAGTGAATATTATTATGTTTTGCTTTATTATAGCATCCAATAATATGGACATTTTTAACTTCACTTAAACTGATTCGTTAATCCTGTAACAAATTTGCCGGTCATTAAAATGCTTACTCTAATTTGTGTTTTTGAAAGCACGTAGCTACCCAGTAAAAGTAAAATAAAATCTCCAAGTGATATTTACGCAAAAAATATGTAATCAATAAATATATATTATCATTGATTCATTTCTGGCATTGGTGGTTGTACATGTTCTATGATTAAGACGTTGTAATGACGAATATGCCGATTCATTTAAACTTTTAAGTGATTACTGAGTATGTATTTAGATGCATAATGATAACGGATTCTGTCTAACGTACGCATTGAAATAGAAAGTGATCCCGATTTTTTTCTTTCTAAACCCATCTTGTATCTGAAATCGTTTAAAAAACTATATCATTTGTCGGTATGATTCATGGATAATGGTGCATAAATAGCAATAGAGAAAAATCCGGTTTGTCTGAATTTCAAAGCCAGATAGCAGTAAGGCTCATTATAACAAAAGCTACAAGGTTTAAGTACACAATTAAATTAAGAGTAACAAACACAATATGTGAATTATGTCAGTTTTTTAAATAATTGTTTGTGGATTTTTTAAACTCACATAAGGCTTATGACACTGCCCCAATTACAGAAATTGTTTAACAATATCAAGATAAAATGAAACCAGCACAATACTTCTCTTTGCAATAAGAGGTAATTTCTCTAATCATGAGCATTTATGTTCTTGGAAACAATACCTGTTTCCATAATTTGCTGTGAAAGTGGAAATGTATGCTGTAGATTTGGGTGTAGAGACTATTAAAACATGAAAATTACTTACCTTTTCTTGGGTATCTTCATTATCTGCCAAGCTTAAATCAAAATTGTATGTTCAAGAACCGTCTTGTAAAACCTCGAATAAGTAAACCCTTATTTGTGATGCCTGTGTCTGTAGTTCTAGCTGACACATTTAAAAAGCAAGTTTTTTAAAAATTTTATGAGCAAACAATTGTTAAAATGGTTTCCACAGAATTTACTAATAAATGGTATTAAACAGGAACTAAATATATCTAATGGACATTGCATATTCGATCTCTTGTATTATATTGAATGTATGTCATTAGTTTAATACAATGATGTGGTGGTATTGCATCCCTTGATTCTGCCACCAATTAATCACAAGTGACAGTTCTTGCCTGGTTTGCTGGAGTAGATTGCAGTCATCCTGAACCCATCTTGATGGGGGTCATTCTCCAGCTAATTTTTAAAATCATAACATTTGGGGAAATCTGTACGAGTGTATTGAAAAAGAAAGTGATCACGGAGACTGTATAGTCTCAACACTGGAACGATTACAGTATTCATTCGTGTTTAAGATCTGGCAGAATTAATTTGCATTAATGTTGTGTCTAGTATTCATTTGGGCTGGAATTTATTTCTTACATATGTTTAATTCAAGTGATTAATCTCTGGAAATACAGAGTGCATTTACAACACTAGTATTCTTGAACAGAAACATTCACTAGGATTTATAGTGAATTGAAACCTGGAATTATATTCCTGGTTCAACAGACTGCTGACACATCAGCATTATGCAGGATGTTTCAGACACACCAACACCTTCATATTGTACTTAATTTGGATTTCTACTTAAGTTTATTCAGAACTTTAAATTATTTAAGACTTTTGTCTGTAATTCTAGGAACCTTTTGGAATTTAATTCGCAATATCGTTAGTTGTTTTTCATTTTTACTTTGTATTGTAGAGAAATAAATTATTG